>BLSH010087961.1:276576-312793 GCA_018402905.1 Glandirana rugosa
CGGGTAGTTTATGTCGAAGTGATCGCGGTTAGTTATGTCGAAGTGGACACCGGTACTTTATGTCGAAGTGATCGCGGTTAGTTATGTCGAAGGTGGACACTAGTAGTTAAGCTGTATTGATTGGCGCTGGTGAAGCTGTATTTGATGGGCGCCGGTGAGGCTGCATTTGATTGCCACTGATCAGGCTGCATTTGATTGGCGCTGATCATGATGGGCAGGGAAAGGGGTGGAGTCAGGGGTGGAGCCAAGGGGCGGCAAAATGAGGTTGCGCCTAGGGTGTCAAAAATTCTTGCACCAGCCCTGCAGGCAGAACCAGTTGGATATGCTTCAAGGAAGCCTGGCCAATGCAGATTTTCTGCTTCCCCCATACTGTAAATTGTTGGGCAGTGTAAACATTCTGTAGGCAATTTAACATTTGGGAAGAGTTAAAAGTAACATTTAGGACATGCTTGTCCCCTGTCTTAAGTTAAAAAATATGAATGTTTTTAACACATGAAATCATAAACATGGAATTATTCTTTAAAGTAATTCTAGTAAGGAACCAAAACAGAATTGAATTTTATATTAACATATTTCTTTGTATATTGAATATCTCTGTGTACCGCACACAATATAGCATTATAAACAGCGTGATATTGGGGTTTCTCTGGAATGCAGTACATTTCCATTGTGAAGGTGCTGGAGATGAAACACATGTGCTACACTATAGCAATGATGGAAGAACATCATCTAGTGGTGATTTTAGTACATAGCATGCTGGGAAGCTCAACATGCATTGATGTATGATGTGTGTTTATTTATATAGCACCACAATATACACCACACTTTCCTGTGTATAACACAAATTCACAGCAGCTAACATTATAACACAGTAGGAATAACACTCAATACAAAAGAAAGACTATAGCATGTACAATCAGCCTATACTGATCACACTTTTTTTTTTTTGCTGTGTATTTATAAGAATTACAGAAAACTTGAAAGTGGGACTTTTTTTATATTCTGCTCATAACAACCTGCTGTATATAGAATATCATATTAATAGTGGGTTTTCTAACTACAGGTGGCCCGTCAGCTGCAGCCATCAGTCATATGGATTGACGATGCTGAGAAGACTTTTTACAAGAAGGTACCCAAGACAGAAAAGCAGGTAATTGCATTCCTACATATTTGTCATTCAATAAAGTACTGTCCTTTCCCCCATCCAGGTCTATGCCTCATCTATAAGGGCTCATTCACACCAGAAACTGCACATAACTGTGTGTTTTTGACTGCATGTTTACATGCATTTGAAGCGCGTTTGAAGCGTGCTTGATGTGCACTTGATACGCGCTTGAATGCTTTTTTAATGCACTTTTAATGCATTGTGCAGTGCATTTTTCTATATGTTTTTGGGCTTGGCTTACTTGGCTTAAGGGCCAGTTCACACCACATGCAGTCCAGTACGTTTTTATTCTGCATCAAAAATGCATGGAAAGTAGGTTATATGGTTTCCAATGGCATAGTTCACACCAGTGCAGTCAGTTCCAGTCAGTTCCAGCTCTAGAAGGAAAAGTAGAACATGCTGCATTTTTCATGCACTGAACTGTAGTGGAACGTGGTAAAATGCATCAAAAACGCACTAGAACGCACCTACATGCACCAAAAACGCACTGGAATGCACCTACATGCACCAAAAACGCACTGGAATGCACATGTCCTAAGAAAAAAAGGGGGAAAAAACTGCACTGGACTGCATCAAAAACGCATCAAAAACGCACCGGAACGGACCGGAAAAGCGTCAAAAACGTGCATGCAGAAAAGCATCCGAAACGCATCCGGACTGCGTTTCTATGGTGTGAACTGGCCCTAAAAGTGTGCAGTGAATTTGAAGCACGTTTGTAGGGCATTTGTTGCGCGTTACCTGCATTTGCGTTGCAGAAAAATGCAGCATGCTCTACTTTTTTTAACTGTGCTAAACACTGCAATGATGTGAACTATGGCAGTAAGATTACCTTGATTTTGGGCTGTCTATACAGTTGGAGTACAGTTCAAAATGCAGCCAGCTGTAACGAGCAGGGCCCTCTGATCCCTCCTGTATTGATTTGTATTATAACTGTACTATCCGCCCCCATGTTGTAAAGAGTATATAAATACTGTATGATAATAATAATAACTGCATCCAACTGCGTTCGGCATGAAAGGGCCCTAACTGAAAACCTGCAGTAGTGTACAATTTTCCATGCAGAAAGCATTGCCTTAGCCTTGGTATGATTTGTGATTTACTGCTTGCATGGTTGGTGGTTTTGCGATCCAGTCAGTTTCTGCTTTCGCTTTTACCTGTCACACTGCATTCTTCAATTGGTGATTCAGGATTTGCTATCAGCAAATAAATTACCCAAAATCAGTTGATTTTTTTTTTGTATTTATTCTTGTGAAGTAGATTTACAGCGATGACATGTTAGTTCTGCTTCATTGATTTGCTGCCCCCTGGTGGTTCAACATTCATATTATAATGTAACCATGGTATTCTAAAGACTTGAACAATTCAAGGAGGTTAATGGAGTGTCTTTTAGTTCTATCTAAGGAAACGATTGAACCTACAATTCACACTTTACATATATGTCTTAACTCCACCATTCTTTGTTTATGTTGTTACAGTTAGATCCCAAACGATTAAAAAAGGACCTTCCAAAATTTCTGAAATCTATAAAAGAAGAGGATCGGATTGTAGTTGTGGGTACTAGTCAGCGTCCATTTGATGCTGAAGTCAAACCTTTCTGTAAAATATATAAGAAGATTGTATTGGTACCTAGGCCTGATTATGCCGCACGTCTAGGTGAGAAGTTGAATTCATTCATTTTTCTCTTTTTATAGTTCAGTAAGGATGGATTTTTAAAATCCAGAATCAATATGTTGGCTCCTCCTGTATGGTTGTTATATGCTAATTAATATCCAGCCAAATAGAGAGTTGAATTACCTATGTCAATATTTCATTTGCAAAAAAATCGGTGATGCTAATCAGGCAGTTTTGTAATTCACACAATCCCGCTACACAATATATGCACTACTTTCTATCTTGTCCTTTGATGGACACAAGAAATCTTCATTATTCTGATTATGTTGCCACCCACATGAGTACTGGATACTGGCAAACAAAAATACTGTATAAAATCTAAAAGAAGCTGCGCTAGAATGGTAAACTCAATAAATTATGACATGAGGTAAAAAAAAGCAGCTAGCACAAGTTAGCTGGAACCACAAAAACAGTAATAAAAATAACAAAAGTGCAGCGCTTAAAACCGGATTAACAGTCCAGTGATAATAATATAAAAACTGTCTTCATGAAGAATCAGGGTAGTAATGAATCAATTGGACAAAGAATATCCAAGAGGGAGCCTCCACCAACACCTGTTCACACTGCCTCTTACCCCTTAATCAGGACCTCCACTACAGAGTTCGATCAAGCCTGTTCAAAACAGAAGGCTGGAGTAGCGTCTTGGGGACATATCTGCTATTCCTCTTTAGATGTATCTCCACTGCCCAGGGTAAATGGGAAACTCTCATCCGTGCAGGGAGGAACAAAAGGGGCATATCATGGTGCAGTATGTTCCAAAAGTTTTAATAGAAGTAGCAAAATATTGCACTCACATGTTATAAAAGCAATACAGGCAGTATTCCCAAATAACAAATAGTTTCCAACCAACAAAATGGCCACCGCGTCCAGGTGTGCAATGTCGCCATGCGTCACAACTGCTACCTATGCATTTCGTCATCAAAGCCTTACCTTGCCTTACCAATACATGGTCACAACATGTCTGATTTTAGAAACAGGGGCGATGGTCCGGGTGTAACAGATGCCCCCAGCTCACACTCTGCTAATAGCCCAGAGGCTGCTTGCAGCACACCTCCAGAGGGTGCCGACCTCTGCAGGCTGAAATCCTTTTGCCCTTTCCTCCTAGAATCTATCCTGTCATCAGAGTTCTCTTTAACTCTGTGAGATGTGGCAGGTTCCTATGCTGAGGTTTTTACCACAGTCATGCAAGACTTTATGGTTCAAATCACTTATTTGCTTACTGTGACTGCAAAGGCCAAAGGCACGCTTCCGCACTTTCTCCCGCAGATTCTATATCTGATTTCCCCAAGGCCTGCGCCATTCGCCACTGAGACTGATTCTCAGTTGCTCTAAACTCTAATAAATTTGTCCCTAAGGATGCACACTACTCAGAAACATAAAAATCAGCCTCTTGTTTCTATCAGTGCTGTATCCAGTCTTGGGTTCTTTAGAGCCCCCAAAATTGCAAAGACTTGCCCTTTGCCCCTGCTGGATATTGAAAATACCATGATAAAGCTGTCTGCTTCCCCTAAGCATCCCCCAAGACAGTAACCTGCCTTAACAGTCCTCTCAAGAAATAAGTGTAGCACCCTCTACCTAGGTAGGTGCTAGAGTGAGTTTTTTTGTAAGGATAGGTAAATTTAAGGAAGCCTAGCTGGCAGCTAGGCCTGTTTGTTTTGGCTTGTTGGGCTGGGAGTGTCTCAGAGTAGCAGCTGGTGACTCACAGGTGGTGTCACTTCTCGGTTACCTCCCTCTTGCTTCTAGAAGGTGCTAGAAGAGGAAGGGAAGAGAGGTGGAGCTGCCTGTGGTGTTCTGAAGAGCCCTGACCAATCCCCAACTTGGATTGGCAGGGGGCAGGTCTCCTTAGATACCCAAGGTCAGCCCAGCTGGGTAGTTTGGGTGGAAGAACTGGAGATGGAGTGCTAGGCTGTCAGGGCCTTTTCAGGGAGCCCCCAGTCTGGGGGGGGTTGACCTTGGGCCTGGAGCTCAGGAGTGGACAGGACCCTCGCACAAACCACAGGGGCGTCCTGGCCAGGAGAAGACAGTGGAGAGTACTGCTGGGCAAGTCTCCAGGAGGGATCCACCAGTTCTTGGTGAGTGACATGCACAGCCAAGAACGCTGGGTAGGCACGCGAGAGCGGATTGGGAGAATGCAATCTGGAATGGGTGTAGAGCCAGTGAGGACTGTGATGTTATGGGCAGTGGAGATGGGCAGCTGCAGCCAGGAGGGCTGGCAGGGTCTGAAGATGACAGACTGGGATCAGTAGTCAACCAAGGACAGCTAGCACCTGAACTTTCTTTGCTACACTATAGGGGCCCTTGGTCTTTGCCTGTAATGGGGTGTTCCTGCTAAGGCCTGGCTGGAGCCAGTGTCAGGCCTAACCATGTGCTAGCTTTGAGGAGAAGTGAAGTGCAGGAGAGAGAGAGAGTAATAGTCTGCAAGCAAGTTTGTGCTGGAGGAGACTGAGGAGGTGTGTACAAACAGTATACATAGTTTGTCCCGACCAAGTTGTTTCAATCTACTGGGCATCCCATAAATTCCCTACCCTATCCAAGTTCAATTCCCCAATAAAAATACAAAAACAAGCACATGGACTGTTCATTGTCTCTATAGCGATTGGGAAGTGAATGCCGGGCCGGGCAGGGTGACAGGTGGACCACAATACTCAGCAGCCCCTACCTCTACATATGTTATCTCTGACAGTCCCTATTTTTCACCCTACCCTGGGTGTGACTTTATTGTCCCAAACCATGGATGTCTGGTCAAAATTCCTTAAAATGCTGTGGCTGATCCCTTGATTTTAGAAGGCATGGAGCAAATGGCTGTAGCTTTAAACTGTAGTTGTGAAGATCTGCTAGAGACTTTTGTGGCTTATTTCTTGCATGGGTCTCCTGTCAGTACACATGTGAATACACGTGACACTTTGATTAAAGTGCTGGATCCTGGCATCCACATTCAAGAAGCATTTGATCCACATTTTTTTTTTGGCCCTTCCCCTGACCTAACACATCCCACCATCTCCTTAACAGATGCATACTTACTGAGATCTTATGCCCATGGCCTCCTGTGTTTGTTGAAATCCAGCACCACAAGTCTACCCTCTCCTAGACAGTAGTGCCCCATAGAGGCTCGTCTCTCAGCCAGGAACTTGTTCTTTAAGAATTGTTCTTTTGTTTCTCCACTTTTCCTGTCCTCCACATCAAGATATGTCCCTCCACCCCCAAGCTTGGCTCCTAGTCCACCCCCAAGGTCTAGGGCATAGAGTCTGTCAAATCCTCACCATGAAGGTATGTTTCCACTTTCCAGAAGAGGAAAATGTTTGTTAACCTTTGAGGACACTTGGACAACTTACATCTCAGAGACCTTTGTGCAGGAGGTGGTATCCCAGGGCTATGAACTGAAGTTTTGTTCCCTGCCCTCTCATTGATTTATCAACCCCAACCTTCCTGCCAGCATACGGATCAGCAGATCTCCATTGACCTTGAGTCTTTTGGACCAAGGTGTCATTTGCCCAATTTATTTAACAGAACAGTTTCAAGTATTTTACTCCAACCTGTTCATCTTTCCCAAACCCAAAAGGAGCATCTGCCCTATATTGGACCTCAAAGATTCGACTGTGTTTGAACATCAAGCATGCATAACTATGTCAACATTTTTCCCGAGCATTAGCATTTCCTACACTACACTACTGTGGCGCCAAACATTACAAGTTTGTGGCCATGCCCTTTGGCTTCTCATCTACATCTCGGGTGTTTACCAAGGTGCTAGCCCCAGCATTGGCCCCACTGCGCACACACAGCATCCCCATTGTGGGATAATTAGATGACTTCCTATTGAAGAAACAATTGGCGTGGACTCTCTCAGACAATGTGGCTTTGACTGTCTAGACATTACAGCTGTTTTGGTGTATCTTGAAGCTTAAAAAATCGGTGCTGGAACCAACTCATCATTTGGAGCAGAATATTTCTTGAACAGAAGAAATTTCAGACTCTCTGGTCTCAGATTTGAGCTATCCAATTCAGGGATCATCCAGCTCTCTGTTTTCACGAGAGTCATGGGCCTGGTGCTTGCTTCCTTCAAGGAGGTACCATTTGTACAGTTTCATTCCAGACCTCTACAATGCAAAATTCTGTCATTGTGGGATAAGTCATTCAAGCCCCTGCACAGACTGATTAATTTGGCACTGAGGATCAGGTTTTCCCTGGCCTGGCAGCTCAGAAATATTGCTCTGGAATCAGGAAAGTCATTCATTCCCATCTTCTCAAAGATCCCCACAACATATGCCAGCCTATTGGGCTCTGAAGGAGTCCTGGGCACTCTGTCGGCGCAGTGGACTTGTTCATTGTCAGAGTCTTGTCTCCCAATAAACATTCTAAAATTATGGGCGATTTGTCTGTCAATGCAGTCTTGGGACCCTCATGCTTGAAGGGCATCTGATCTGGATTCAGTCAGATAACACTGCCGCGTCAGCATACATTAGCTCTCTGAGGGAAACCAGAATTCTCACCGTCGGCAGAATTAGACTGGATCCTGTCCTGGGCAGAGCTTCACATTCATGAAATGTCTGAAACTCAGGTAATGACAATTGGCAGGCAGGCTTCCTCGGCCAACATTGCCTGGACCTGAAATGATCCTTATACCCTGAATCGTTCCAGGACCCGTGTTGCAGGCAGTGGAGTCTGGATGTGGGCCTCATGCCCCCCTGGTTCTAAAACAAAATTGGACAGGTTTGTCTCCAGGTTCAGGGATCCTCTGTCGGAAGCAGTGGATGCTCTTGTGGCTCTGTGGGATCAGTACACCCAAAAATATGCCTTTTCTCTCCAAAATCTTCTCCCTCTTCTGCTTCTCAGTATCAAAATGGTGAGCATTCCATTGATGCTTATTGCTCCAGACTGGCCCAGCCAAACAGGTGCAACTCCAGGTGGATGCTCTGTGTGCTCTATAGTGAGACAGTCAATGGTAAATGGCTTTAAACATGCTTGTGACCAACATAAATACATATACTGAGACAAAGAAGTTACCGACAAAAAAAAACAAAAACAAAAAAAACGGGCAGACTCAATAGACTATTCAGTCTTTTTTCTGCTGTTACTTTTCAATATTTCTGTGCTAAATTATCAGGATCTTTTGTCTCTAGGGCTGATTTACCATCGTGCTACATGATTGCAGTATAGCTGTTGTTTTTAGAAATGGGTTAGGTCAAGAATCTGAAATTCCTACAATGCCAAAGGCTAAGAAAGCGGCTTTCTGCAAGGTCAGTCATCAGATTTGGAATGCATACTTCACCTGGTGCTTCCACCCTAGGGTTTTCTCCTTTCAGCAGCTGGGTCTAGACCAGTGTTTTGCTGTCAGCAGGTTTCTATCTTGTTTCAGTGACCATAGGCCTCTCACTCCAAGATTAAGACATTTGTAAAGAAATTTACCATGCAGCTCCCTATGTGACTTCAGGAGATCTAAACTTGGTTCTCTGCACTTTAGAAACCACCATTTGAACTCATCAGAGACATTCCTCTCTTTACTTTTACCCACAAGGTGGTATTCATTGTAACCCTCACCTCTGTGAGACAAGTGCCATGACTGACGGCCTTATCCTGCAAAGGACCCTTTCTGGGTTTGCACAGTTACAAGGTGGTGTTGTGGACTAGGACCTCCTTTTTGCCTAAGATAATTTCTTCCTTTTACTTCGACCAAAACATTGTTCTTCTGTCTGTCTGTCCTACTTTGGTTCAGCAAAATAAATTTCCTTCCATTGTCTGGATGTGGTTCAGGCTGTGAGAGTCAAACACTCAGCTATTGCTTCCTTCAGGAAGACTGATTCCTTTTTTGTAATTACATATGGCTTCTGTAAGGGTGCTCTGGCTTTTCATTCTATCATCTCTAGGCATCCCAGGCAAGCCATAATCAAAGGTTTTGGTTTTAAAGGTTGAGTTCCACTCTTCTCTGTCAAGACACACTTTACTAGATCTGTGAATGTTTCTTGGACTTTTCGGCATCAAACTGTACCCAGATCAAAACTGTGTTTTGATGTTCCAAAGATGAAAGACTTCCTATGTCCCTCAATAGACAAGAAAAAAATGGGATTATTGTACTCACTGTAGAATCCTTTTCTTGGAGTCCATTCAGGGACAAGTGCCATCCCTCTGTGTTTACAAATATGCTCTCTGTACTTCATTGCAACAAAGCTGAGGAATGGTGGAAGGAAAGGTTATCCTGGGCTGGTCTACATTTCTGTTGTTTACCAGTGTCCAGTACTTTTGTAAGCAACAGTATAACGCGTAGGTGAATAGGTGAAAGACTTCCTGTGTCTCTCAGTGGACTCCAAGAAAAGCACAGCCATGGCCAAAAGTTTTGAGAATGACACAAATATTAATTTTCACAAAGTCTGCTGCTTCAGTGTTTTTAGATCTTTTTTTTTTTTGTTGACAATTACATTAAGTTTATGCAAATAGTCAATATTTGCAGTGTTGACCCTTCTTTTTCAAGACCTCTGCAGTTCATCCTGGCATGCTGTCAATCAACTTCTGGGCCACATCCTGCCCGATGGCAGCCTATTCTTGCATAATCAATGCTTGGTGTTTTTCTGAATTTGTGGGGGTTTTTGTTCACCCACCTCTTGAGGATTGACCACAAGTTCTCAATGGGATTAAGGTCTGGGGAGTTTCCTGGCCATGGACCCAAAATGTTGATGTTTTATTCCCCAAGTCAGTTAGCTATCACTTTTGCCTTATGGCAAGGTGCTCCATTATGCCGGCAAAGGCATTGTTCCTCACCAAACTGTTCTTGGATGGTTGGGAGAAGTTGCTCTCGGAGGATGTTTTTGTACCATTCTTTATTCATGGCTGTGCTCTTAGGCAGATTTGTGAGAAGCAATTCCACACATGAATGGTCTCAGGACGCTTTACTGTTGGCATGACACAAGACTGATGGTAGCGCTCACCTTTACTTCTCCGGACAAGGTTTTTTACGGATGCCCCAAACAATCGGAAAGGGGATTCATCAGAGAAAATTACTTTACCCCAGTCCTCAGCAGTCCAATCCCTGTACCTTTCGCAGAATATCAGTCTGTCACTGAAGTTTTCCCTGGAGAGAAGTAACTTCTTGACACCAGGCCATCTTCCAAAAGTCTTTGCCTCTCTGTGCGTGCAGATGCACTCACATCTGCTTGCTGCCACTCCTGAGCAAGCTGTAGGAGATGGTCCTGCCACTTGCTGGACTTTCTTGGTGCCCTCAAGCTTTTTTCACAAATGCAGTGGAAATGTTTTTATGGGTTTAAGCTCATTTTCATGAGAAAGAGGGACTTTGCAATTAATTACAATTCATCTGATCACTCTTCGTAACATTCTGGAGTATATGCAAATTGCCATCATAAAACCAGACTTTGAGAAAATTAATATTTGTGTCATTTTCAAAACTTTTGGCCACAGTTGTATTTTATGTTGATTACAAAAATCCTATTATATAGATAATGTAGATTAAAGTGACTGTAAAGGTTTGTTTTTGTTTTTTTAAAAATAACAAATATGTTATACTTACCTGCTCTGTGCAAGAGTTTTGCACAGAGCAACTCCGATCCTCCTTTTCTGGGGTACCCCAGCGGCTCTCTTGGCTCCACCTCTTCATCGGCTGCCCCCTCGGAGAGGCGCTTTCCCTGGGGGCACCCATGCAGGCACGCTCCTGAGTCCTGCTGCTGTGTCCATTGACACAGACAGCAGGACTCGGCCCCACCCCCTGGCTCCTGTGTTGCTGGATTTGATCGACAGCAGCGGGAGCTGGGCTTGTCCTCGATGCTGGAACGATCGGGCTCAGGTAAGGAAAAGGGGGGCTCTGGGGGGCTGCTGTAGCACAGAAGGTTTTTCACCTTAATGCATAGAATTAAGGTGAAAAACCTTGAGACTTTACAGCTCCTTTTACTCATTCAGCCTGGTTATTTGATTATGAATAAACATCATTCTAATAAGCCCCCTGCAGTATGTAGTACCTAATACATGTAAGGAAACAGTACCATATAGCCTCATTGGCTTATAATGTTGACACACCCAGCCTGACAATTGCTGTGGGGGTACTACGAGAAGTTATAAGATAGCAAATGTTGCTAGGGAAATTTACTTAGCTCTCCGCTTAACAGAGAGGTGTGATTAATTAGTGTAGCCTGCTCAGCATGCTTAGCTGCTGGTTGGGCCTGCCACTGGCCTCCTCTGTATCCAAGCAACCTAAGAAGCTTCTGAATGCATAGGTGGATGCTATGCGGAACACAGCGTGAATGTTAATGCCACTCCAGCCAATCCCAGGGAGGATGGCCCTGAAGGATGCTGGGAGAGGGTATTTTTTTTTTTTTTTTGGATGCACTGCACACAAGGTCTTTCCTGGAGAGGAGAGTTCCAGTTTGGGAGGGGGCACGCTGCCTCTCCCAGGCATCTGCTACCAAGTGAGCGACCTGAGGGCCTGAAGTTAGAGAGAGTGACCCTGGTTCTACAGAGAGCTCTCTTAAGAGGCTGTCTATTGAAGATAGGGTCTGGCATCACTGGTATAGAGTGTCGCTTGGTTGTTGGAGGGAGGCTACTAGCTGTCCCTGGGCATTTTGTGACACACAACGTAAAGGATCTATAGACTTGTGCCCTTCTGGTGTGCTACATAGTCAGCTAAAGGGCCGAGACAAGAGAACACTGGCTAGTGTTCTGAGGAGCTTTGTCCAGTTACTAATGCTACTAAAGGACTTTGCTCAATCCTGAAACTGGGTTGTTGCTACTGCCAAGGAGAAGTCTGCTATATGCTTTCAGCAGGGCCTTCATCAGAGCTTTACCAAGAGATCAGTTAGATGTCTTCTAATGTGAATAGTTATATTTCTTGGAGTATCACTCTAAATCCCCTTCCCTGTCCAAGTTATCCAAAAATAAAACAGCAACCCCTAAATTGATCATTGAAGACAACAAGTGAAAGTGTGTGCACCTGGCTGTGTAAATCTACCTTGTGCCTGACTGTGGGGCAAAAGTACCCCTAAATGTAGGTTTTATGACAGTTGATGTGTAGTCCAGTGGTTCTCAACCCTGTTCTCAAGTACCCCCAACAGGCCATGTTTGCAGGTTTTCCTTTATCTTGCACAGGTGCTTTAAATCAGTGGCTTAGTATTTTAGATAGCTATTTTATCTAAGAGAAATTCCCAAAACATGGCCTGTTGGGGGAACTTAAGGACAGGGTTGAGAACCACTTGTGTAGTGTAAGTGTCAAAATAATTATATGTCAAAATCCACCAAAAACAACCAGTACTATGTAAAATACTTGAGCACTGGTCTGCCCACCATTTTCTGTATGTCAGAATAATTTATTTTGCTACTAGCTCTAGTTTATGAAGATTTGCACTTGTGTTATTATAAGGGAGCTATCCATCAGGACCTGTACTTGCTAGGGCAATCTGAGCCTTTGTGCTCTTTTTTGGTCCTAGGAACTTAGACATGTTATTTTTAATTGTGACTGCCTTTCACTAATATTGTGCACAAGTCATTCTGTATCTGTGATATTTTTTTTCCAGTGTTATGGAAGCAGTTGATCGCTCTACGAGTAGACAGCACAATGTCTCTAAACTTCAGTGCCCTAGCAAAGATTACGGATGGATTCACCCCTGGCCACATGGTGCAGGCAGTGGATACAGTGCTTAATGAGAGAAGGATCAGGCAGCTTTCTCACAAGTCTTTGGCAGCATCAGAGTTTATGGGTTCCTTATCTCGACAAGAGCCAGTGTACAAGGAAGAGGAGGAAGCTTTCAAGGTGCGGATCATGGAATGCCTGTGTGGTGACTATTCTGAACATGACTTCTATGATAATTCCTTACAATTACAGGATCAGAAAAGGACAGACATTGTTTTCAAAACTGCAAGAAAATAAAGTGACTTTTGTTGCTCATAGCAACCAATTAGGTTCCAGATGACACTTTTCTAATGCAGACTACAGTTGTCATGGACAATAGCATTTCTCCAACTCTTTTACAAGAGTATGCTTCTGTGTGTTTTGCGCCTTTTACTTTGTCAATGATCCTCATATGTCCAAAACCAACAATACACCGCTCAGGCTAAAGGAGGTGGACCTGTGTATAACCCCGGGTGCCTGCCAAGGCTCGCCGCCGTAAGTTGTTCAAAGAGATAGACAAGATTGCAGCACTCCACGGGTTAATTTTTCAGCTTGCAATTTATTGAAACAAAGGTAAGTACAGATAGGTAGGCATGTTTTACTTGATTGATACGAGCTTAGTCATTACAAAGTGCATAATGCAAGTACTCAGCTATTTATGGTAGGACCCACACTGGGTACCGCCCCAAAACAGCTGAGTAAAATTGTCTTTACCCCTCTACTGTGGTTCATCGCTTTAACGATCCAGATACAGCAGCCTGCTCCAGTGCGATGTATCACGCATGCGTGCCTTTACATCTCAGATTATTCTCATATACTTTTTAGGATACATAATGAATGGTTCACCCATATTGGGGCTGATTTTGGCACAATGAGGCTACATACACAGATATTTGGTTCATATACTAGTGCCCGTTTACTCCATATAATAGTCAAAGGGGTTACGGATTAATTGTTTCGATACCCCAAACAATACAAAATCTTTGTAATGGTAAACCATTCCACTGCCTTGTAGAAAAAATTGTTTGGAATGTTTATGATTCATCTATTTACATATTGCTGAGTGGAAGATGTTCTTCTTTCGGACATTTGCATAGTCTATAAGGGGGTAAACAGAAGTGTGGACATCATTATCAATAAGAGTATGCTTGTAATTTTTGGTAGAAATCCCCGATGCCATTTTCCCCCCTTCCCCCTTCCTTCCCCCCTCTCTTTGGGCACCAATATATACTATTACTGCTATGTCTCGCATCTCTTTTTTTTTATTTTTTTTTTATTTGCATTTTTTGTACTTTTTTTGTATGTCTTTTTTGTCATAATATTGTCCTATATGTGGTATAATGGGGTTTTGTTTATATCTATGCATGGATTATATTGTCTCTTGGGTGCAAGGTTCATTTAAACCAATTAGATTCCATGGCAAATGTTTTTAATTACATGTTTATTGTTGCAATTTTACTCAGCTGTTTTGGGGCGGTACCCAGTGTGGGTCCGACCATAAATAGCCGAGTACTTGCATTATGCACTTTGTAATAACTAAGCTTGTATCAATTGAGTGAAACGCGTCTACCTACCTGTACCTGTACATGCCTTTGCTTCAATAAATTGCAAACTGAAGAATTAACCCGTGGAGTGCTGCAAACTTGTCTATCTCTTTGAATGATCCTCATACACTTCTACTCAGCAGTGCAAAGGGTATATATTCAGGGCTGGATTAAGAGCATCATGTGCTTGGTGCTGAGGATTTTTTTGGACCTTTTACTGGGCACCCTTCTGCATTTCCAAGAGCTTGTGCTGGCGTGCGCCCAGGCTCACAAGGGCGCAGCCGCACAGGCTAACACTAGGGAAGCCTGGCATTTGGTTTGCCAGGTTTCCGTAAGGGCTGTGTATCGGCGTGAACTCTGAACTGAAAGGGTGCAGCCACACACGCCTAACACTATGGAAGCCCAAAATATCTGTAAGAGCCCTGCATTGGCGTGCCCCAGGCTTCCATTGGGACTGCTCATGCAGCGCCCATTATCAACTCCACCACCCTGCCCAGGCAGTGCATGTGGAATGCAGGGCCCATGGGGGAGATCTCTCCCCGTTGGCCCATTGCTTTCCATGAGCAGTATGTTCTTTTTGAGTGGTTGGGCCTATATTAAGGTAGGGGCCTGGAGCTGGAGCTGCAGCTCCAATAGCCCCTAGGTTAATCCAGCCCTGTATATATTTTATTTCCAGTTAACAATATGTGATACCACTGTCCATCTGGTTAGTAACGCAGTTAAAGCAGTTCACATTAAGTGGCCCTAGCTGGCTCCATATTTGCAGGCAAAAGGATCATTACCAGTGACAGAGCTTGTAGGAGAAAACCACAAAATGGCAACAAGACCCTCTAAACTTTCCATTCAAAGCAACATGCAGATTTTCTGCTAGACTGATTGCTGATTTTCTGTTGTGAAAAAGGGAGCAAACCTTTCTGTAGGAGTTTTCTGCATCCCTACATTTTGTATTGCTCGGTACAGCTGCCCTGAATACGATTGCTCCTATTTTGTGTTACTGTACCTGGTGATTCTAGTATAGGGAGTAAGCTACACAGCCTCTGTGAGTGTAAGAAGACAAAAAGAGAAAAGGAGGCGCCTCTAAGTGCAATATTTAAAAGAACATTTATTCACAATGGTATAAAAACACTCACAAAGTGCAGAAGGGTAAACAGCATGGGAAGCCAGTCCGTAGTAGCGTCACTTGGGATACTCTGCAGCGGGGGGGAGTCCGTCTCCACACGCTGTAACAAGTCTGTGTTGTTTCCACTGCGAGTGTAAGAAGACACCTGGCCACTCAGGACACATGTACACTTTGAAATTGGAGGGCCAGTGGCAGCTGGTGGTATATTTTTTTGGCGGCAAACTATGCATCCACAGCCACCCCCCCCCCCCCCAGGTTGATCGAGTCACCTGCACCGCACACACCCCCTGGTTGGTTGGTCGGTCACCAGCCCCGCACTTACCCCACCTAGGTGGGCTTCCCCTCCGTCTCCTCCTCCCCAGCATCTGGGGTGGCTTATGTCATGCATCTCCTCCCTCCTCCTCTTAGGCAGCCAATAAGATCGCTTCTCCTCTCAGCCAATTGGGTGACAGGTCTCAGGACCCGCTTTCTGATTGGCTGGGAGGAGAATCAGGAAGGCACAGTGCTCTGCACCCCAAACCCACCCTTTTTTGAAGCCGATTAGAGCCTCAGGCTCTAATCATGTGCTTCCAAAAATAAAACCCCATTGGAATTCATGCGTCCAGCGACCTGCAGGTAGATTAGGGGCTGGGCGAATGTATTTGTACGGGCCTCCACTGGTCAGGGCAGTAAGCATATAGAACTCCCTTCCACAATCAGTGGTGTCAGCGGGAAGTATAGATAGTTTCAGAATACTCCTAGATAGGCATCTTAGTGAACACAGTATACAGGGATATGGGAAATGATATCTGACATGAACACACACACCCACACAAGTTGAACTGAATGGACCGGTGTCTTTTTTCAACTTTAACAACTATGTAACTATGTAAAAACTCCTTACTTTAAAGTTACACCCCTGATTATACTTGTCATCCTGGGGATTACAGGTAGGAAAACAATGTATTGATTCATTATCCTTGGTAGCAGTCTGCTAAACCTAACATTTGCGTTGTAATGTGACAGGCTGTGCAGACTCATTATTACATTGACATTGTTCTTACTATAGCTTAACTCAAGGTCCAGTGCAGCATTTTATAATTGTCTTTCCCTGTTACAGAGCTGGTACTCCAAAACACCCCTTGGTAAAAAGAAAAGCAAAGCAATACCTGGCGCAGAGGAAGACGCTGGAAAAGAAAAGGGGAAAAAGAAAAGTGCGAAGAAAGGAAAGAAGAAATAGGATTGTTGATGGTTTGTTCCTGAAGGAACCTGATATAAGTTCACATTGGTCTATTTATGATGATTAGTACACTATGCGGCCATAATAAGCTTCCCTAACACTTTATTTGTATTGAATTTTGTATATGTCTCACTCTAAATGTATCAAAATGAAATAAAAACATAGAGTGATGAGATGCCTTCATCTGTCCAAACATGCCTCAATAAAGGGGTTCTGCTTGTGTATATGTCTAAAGATGGTAAGAGGGCATATACAAGAGTACAGCTGAATCACATTTTAACCTATGTGAAGCGATGTCATAGAGGAGTATAGAATGTATTTATTTTTTGTTTTATCTGTCCTTTTTAATGACTGGGGTAGCACTTTCTATCTTCTTGCATTTGTGTCTCAGGTAATTCATACAAGTACATATAACAATCAGTACAGTGTCATTTAGAATGCCGCTGCTGCAGCAATAGTGCAAACAATTGATACATACAATAAATCCTTATAGTAACTATCTGTATGTCAAATAGTAAAGTCAAGATACATTTTAAACAACTAAGAGAAATTTAGGAATTGTAGTCCTAATATTAACTTTTGACCCAATCAGCTACATATATAGAAAGGAATAGCCTCCTTATTAAAGGACTATTGGAAGTGGCAGTACAGACAAGTAAGCTCCAGAATTATATAGAAAAAATATTTACATATCTTTATTACATCAAACATTAATAAAAATGTTCAAAAACCTTGCGGCTAGAAACAGAGTACAATGATCACAGCATGAGTGTATGGAAATAACTTTCATATAACAAAGAGGTTTACAGTAACATCTGACGAATTTGGAATAATGTGATAATATATACAGTATCTTCTTCAGGGATGCTCTTATGTAGAGAGAAGGAAGATGTTCTACAAGGTAAACAATAGGTAAGTATATTTCTAAGCTGACATGATCAGCATACAACAGTATTCAAATCACATAGAATAATATAACTAACCATGCTGTATGGAATGTTGTACATAGCTGGAAATGGATAGATTAAAAGAAAAGATGAGGATACAAAGCTGTCTCTCAATAAACACCACAGAGGGCGCAGTGGGCCCGGTCCAGCCAAAGCAGTAGGTTATCTGGGGTGCCCAATAGGCTGGAATCTGCAAACAAATGGCCAAATTAATACTAAAAACCAAAATACATATATGTGCAAATCAAAATAACATGCACACAGATATATTTCAATTTAAAAATTAAGTTGTACCTTTATAAATGGCTCACATAGGCAGAAGTATTAGATTCAAAAGTGCAATCATGCAGGGTGCTAAGCCGTTATGGACCAGTGCTGAAGTAGCTGCTAACAGGCAATCTATTGTGGCTTATTAGCTACCAGTCTGTAATATTAAGCAAAAAAAACCCCATAAGGATCAATACAAGTAAAGCTCCATTGTAAAGAGCAATAACAGAAACTGGCAAAGCCAGATAATATCAAAGGAAAAACCACTTAAAAGTTCTGTCATTACATACCAAAGGCAGATCAACACAGCACATGAAGCAAGCCGGACACCTGTGATGACAATTAGGCTGCACAGTGCTTACAGAGGGCCTTAGCTACTGTCCAGATAGGAATCTGGACAAATTTGAAGAAGCCACTGACATCCATTTGTTTGTGAGAACAAAGAAATAGAGGCTTTAGACGCTTTCTTATCCTGCTGGATGAACAGCATCCTGGCGATCTTGATGACCACATGGATGCATATTCACTGTTTGAACAAATCCAACAGCATGACTCCAATTCTCCTTCTACCCGTTTGCACACTACGAGAGTTATATATTATTATATTATAAATTCCCCCCCTCCCCCTTTAAATTTGAACTCCAATCTAGAAGCCTTTGTGAGGCTTACTACAGAAGACATCAAAAAGTTAAAAATTGGTAAAAGTGAAGGCAATTTAATGTTAGAAGAAAGACAAGCCTAATAAAAACTTGCCCAAAATCCCAATATCATAATAAAGTCAGCCAATAAAGGCCATAATATCATTATATTAGATAATGATCAATATATTGCAATGTATTTTGGTTTCTAGTATTAGTTTGGCCATTTGTTTGCAGATTCCAGCCTATTGGGCACCACAGCTAACCTACTGCTTTGGCTGGACCGGGCCCACTGTGCCCCCCGTGGTGTTTATTGAGAGACAGCTTTGTATCCTCATCTTTTCTTCTAATCTATCCATTTGCGGCTATGAACATCATTCCGTACAGCATGGTTAGTTATATTATTCTATGTGATTTGAATACTGTTGTATTCTGATCATGTCAATTTAGAAATATACTTACCTATTGTTTACCTTGTAGAACATCCTCCTTCTCTCTACATAAGAGCATCCCTGAAGAAGATATATAATACCACATTATTCAAAATGCGTCGGATGTCTCTGTAGTCCTCTTTGTTATATGAAGGTTATGTCCATACTCATGCTGTGATCATTGTACTCTGTTTCTAGCCGCAATGTTTTTGAACATTGTTTATTAATATTTTATGTACTAAAGATTTGTAAATATTTTTCTATATCAGTTTGGAGCTTACTTGTCTGTATTGCCACTTCCAATAGTCCTTAAAATATATATTAATAAAGAGGCTATTCCTTTCTCTATAATTTATGGATGAAGGCATTCTCACCCTTCCACCATACCAACATAAATCAGCTACTTATTGACGTGGGAATTTACTGTTTATTCAGTCAACCCGGCAATTTTTTTTTTCAACCTTCCATCATCCACTTCTGAATACTATATGGCAAAGCAACCAGAGTATGCAGTTCTTATAAGATAGGCATTGAACCCTAGGACTGTTCTTCAAAAGCTGTAGCTCATCCTCTTAAACGTTGTGCACTTCCTGTGAGTTTGACCTGCAATCTGGCCTGGTATCTGCAAGCATACCAAAAAGCCAGTTATTAAATCTAAATTCTTGACTGAAGATTCTGATACAACTATAAAGTCAGAGAATGACTGCTTCCAGGTTTGTGACAGGTTCCCTTCACATACTGTATCTAGCAGCAAAGCTTTGTCTCCCTTCAGCAAGAGTTTCTTCCTAAATTCTTATCACTGAAAGAATGTGTACTGGTATAAATTAAACATGGAGAGAGAAATAATCTTATAGAGGCTATTATTAAACAGTGACATGACATTAAACATATTCTATTTCTTATATACATTTAGAGACGGAAAAGATACAATAAATTGTGGATGCAGTGGTGGATAGTACATGGCTACTAGAAAAAAGGCCAGAAAGAAGAAGGCTTTGAAGCACAGCCGCACCTGATAGGTGGTAGGACTGCTGTGATTACAGGGTGCTGCCCTGCACAGGAAAGGCTGACACAGTGATGTATGAATACAGATGTGTCCTTATTGTTCAATGTCCTTCGCTCTGTAATTTAGCAAGAGATGGGAGGACTATCCCCTCCTTCACTGTCAGCTGTACTAATGAGAGAGGAGTGGGAAACAGGTAACTGCAAGGACAGAAAAGCCAGGTGCTTGGAGAACTAAACTATCAGTTTATTCACCCCAGCATGAACAAGCCTTGCAACCACAAACTGTTACACAACTGATACACAATGACCAGTTAGGTGTCCTCAGCCAAAATGCTATCGACAACAAGCAACAAACCATTTGGTGTGACTAGAATCCAAAACCACAAATTGTTTAATGTATGAAGGCAGATTGTTTTTATGTATTTTGACAAAAGCTTAAAGACCAGACAACTGAATGATCATCATTCAACCTGGTTATAGATGTTTAGTAACAAGCTCATGAATATTACAGTCATATCAATCCTTCCTGAAGATGAAACAGAATGGCCCTTAGCCATGGTTTGTTGGAAAATCTTTTCAACCAACAGACTTTGTGTAGCCCACAGTGGCGGCCCGTCCATCAGGGCGCACAGGCACCGCCCCCTCTCTCCAGTTACCCCTCTGTAATGGATAGATTCATGCATAGCCGTCCGTGACCACCCCCTATTCATGCCGGCCGCATGAATTACCGTGGCTGGGGTTGCTCTGGTGGCTCTGTATACCCAATCTGGGGCTCTGTATACTGCTCTGGTGACTCTGTATACCCTATCTGGGGCTCTGTATACTGCTCTGGTGGCTTTGTATACTCCTATCCGGGGCTCTGTGTACTCCTATCTGGGGCTCTGTATACTCTTATCTGGTGGCTCTGTATACCCCTATCTGGTGACTCTGTATACCCCTATCTGGTGATGTGTATACCCTATCTGGTGACTCTGTATACCCCTATCTGGTGATGCTGTATACTCTATCTGTGATGCTGCATATCCTATCTGGTGATGCTGGGCTGTATACTCCTGACACAATGGGTGGAAACTATAAGGGGTGGGGCTTATAAGAAGTGTGAGGAGTCAAAAGGAAGGGCGGGGTCTGGCGCCCCCGTCCTAAAATTTCACCAGCCGCCACTGGTAGCCAAACCTTTGGTATTGAAAGCTCTGAACGTGGACTTTGAGTAACTTTACAAATCCCACCAGTACTTACAAGCCCTAATGAAGGGGATCCATTAGAACCCCAAAATGAGTTGGTCTTTTTGGTTTCTTAAGATCAAATAAATCTTCAACATTCTGTCTGGCACTCCTTTCTCAGTACCCTTTGGATTTAACCTGAAGTGCCCTCTAGATGCCTCTTGGTGTCAAATGATTCTGCCCTTGTATGGAAATTCTTTAAACCTTGAATACGCATATATTGTGTGTTTGTATGGAGTTGGCATAAGCTGTTATCAGAATCTTATTCAGAGTCAATTTCCACTTTAAAGGAAATCTGTTCTGGGGTAGTCATTGCTGCACACCTTCTGAAAGTACTAGTTACTTGGCTGTGTCTAATGTTAGCACTTCTTATTCGTTAACCTGAAAGAAGAATGCATGTTAGAAAGTTGGAGAAAAGTTAGAACTTATCTGCATGCTTGTTTTCAATAAGTAACTCAATATATGTAAAGCAAACCTGTGCTTTGTCCATGTAGAACAGGTGTGACAAGTGAAAGGTCTGTCTTAGGCCAACATTAGCATGATGCATGGTATGACACCCCTATGCACTTAAAACCCTACTCCCAAATATAATTATTACTCTATTCGGGCCCTAGAAGAGAATTATTGCCAAAATGTCAGAATAACCAGGCAAAAAAATATGGCCGTATAACATATTACAGGCACTCTTCATCATTACTGTAAGCTTTAGTAATACTTGAAGAAATACACTTTTCATTACAGTTTCTTTCTGACATTTTTAAGTAGTGGTGGGATACAGGGCTGCTGTTAGAAATCCCGGGGCCCCATACAGCCCACCTGACAATGCTGTGAACCACATCCCCCCCCCCCCCCCCGGAAACTATCAAATCATAATTTTGCTAAAAATACACTAAAATCATTATTATGTGATATATTTACTGCCCCCTTCCCCCACTCTCCATCCTGAAACATACACTTGTGCCCACAGCAGCTGCCAGTGGGAGAGGAGATGAAGGAAGCTGGCAATGCTGCTTGGAAAAGGGTCACACAGGGACAGGGGGATGGGGATATAGATGCTGGAACTGATCCCCCTGCAGCCCAGCTGGAGGGATTGTAGGAGAAGCCAGCAGCGCTGCAGGCGGAGAGGCAGGAGATGACCGGTGTCTGTCTGTAGTAAGGCAATGCAGCTGGGCCTGCTGCTCAGCAGGTGCCCAAGGCCCCCCTTTTGAACTGATGGGGCATGGGCCCAGTACAGAAAGGCTGGATGTACTGTCTTGTCAGCGGCCCTGGTGGGGTTTTTTGTCCTGTGTAGTTTCTTCTGCCCTACCTCACATATGCTCTTTTTCCCATATGTGTGTCTTAGCTGTCATTCTTAACAGTTTCATTGTTTCACAGGTTATGAGAGTGATTGTGCTATCATGGGCAGAAATATGTATTGTGTTTTCTTTTTTATACATTAACTGTGTAGCTCCCCCTGAGAGGGAGCAAGGGTATGTGGGGTTTTGTTTAAGTGAGGTAAAATCTAGTCAGACCTGACTGAGAGCAGGCCTGATTGTTTTGATTCTGGGCTGGGAGTGGTTCAGGTAGGAAAAGCCAGTTCCAAGATGAGGTCAGCAGATCCTCCTACTTCTTTCCAGAAGGTGCTGGAATATTCTGGAGAGGGAGGCTGGAGGGGAGGTGTAATCATCTCAGTGTTCTAAGGAGCCCTGACCAATCCCCAATCTGGATTGGCAGGGGGCAGGCCTCCTTAAATACCCTGGGACAACCCAGTCGGGGAGGAGAGTGGCGGGTGGAAGAGTGAAGAATGTAGCAGAGGTGCTGTGGAGACCTCACCTGGGAGGAAGCCCCCAGTCTGGGGGGCTGACCTTGAGGCCTGGAGGCTTGGGTGCAGCCAGGAGTGCAGTCGGTTTCTGGAGTAGCGCAAGGGAGCAGGGGAGCAGTGTAATGATATCCTGTACGGGACACACGAAAACTGGCAACCATTTTGGTGCAGGGTCAGCCATGACGGTTCTAGCTTAGGACAAACACCTCACCCCTCTTCCCCCTCCCATCAGGTTAGGAATTCCTGGGTCATGTGGCAAGGTCCCAAGAGGTCTGGATGTGTTTGCCAGGCCTGATCATTAACAAATAAATCAGATCCATTAAGAGATAGCACAGGATGCCTGGAGATAATGAAGGGTCGTAAAACAAACTCAGGCAGCTGTGACCTTCTCAGAGACCTCTAATTAATTGAAAGGTAGAAATGTACCCATGTCTCATAACTCCAGATAGGAAGGTGACATCTTAATAAAAAGTACATATTTGGATGCGGACATTCATACTGAACAAAATTAATTCAAACGTCGATAAGTCTGATAATCCAGGGAACCACTGATAGTTTCCCCTCTTCCCAGGGTAATGGATAGTGACAAATCTGTCGTGCTTGGACTTATTTGAACGCACTTTGCATGCTGAACTCGAATTCCTTAATGTTGGGTCTGCACTGTAATTCAGGGGGCAGGAGTACTCAAAATACCCATAATTTACTTCATGAGACAGCATTGGTGTTTGGAATTGGAGTCTTGGTCATATGGGACCAGAGAGAGTTCTCAACCCTGTGTAAACTCCAGCTAGAGTGACTTTGAGCTTATATTATACATGGCTTTATATATATGATTCCAAAGTCCAGGTGTTAGAAGAAGAGACATGTATATGCAGCTTTACTTTTAAGTGAACCTGCTTTAACCTACCAGCCCTGTAAGGCAGTCAGCCATGAAACTAGAATTTTTATAAAAGCAAACAGCCCCCATAGTCATTTCATGACAGCCCTCCTTTAATGTTATTTTGAAGGTTGAGCAGTTACCATATCCTTGGGACAAATTAGAAGCCTTGAGAATGTATTGATTAGCAGGACATCATAGTTCCCAAGTGTCCCTTAGCTGCAAAGTTTTATCTCTTTTTAATCTGATCTATGGATTGTTTTTATTGATAAACACCATTGGCTCCTATGCATAGAAGTACATTTGTCATGTAGCTGATCTTGTAATTTGCCTTGTTTTAACAATGTTTTATTGTAATCTAAAAGTCTTCTAGGTAATCTCAGACAGATTTGTCACTTTTTCACTTTGCGGGTTATATGTTATAGATCGAATCCTTGTTCATAATAAGGGAAGAGAAATGAACTATCACATACCCCTTGATTCTTTTGCTCCAGACTGCTCAGCAGCACTTGATCGTGTGATTTGTTCTATCTATAGCTGTGACTGTTGGAGTCAGCAATACCAAATATTCCAGGAACACACACTGTAATCTCTGCGCTGGATACAACACTGGAACCTATTTCAGATACACACTAGAGAAAACAGATATAGGACAAATAATGTGACATAATTATCCCCCACCATAAACACACAGCCAAATGATGTCTGCTAGGTCCTGCTCCTATAGAGCCCAGCCCCAGATCCTCAGGCCAGACCATCCAGCAGGATCTCATCTTGTGGTTCATCTGAAGTCATTACTGGCCTCAGGGGATAAAGAAGCAATTACAGAACTGCTTAAAAATCAAGTCAAACACGTTGATGCCATTATTGAGCTCGACAATGATGATTGGATGAAGGAGCCAACCGCAGTGATCCCTCCACAAGTGTTACTGGGTAATTAGAAATGAATATATGTCTGATTTTAAATGTTTCATTTCTAACTGACAAATTCTCCAGATTTTATTCAGTGGCCATTCAATTCATGGCATGTGCATGCGAGCCAATACACTCCAGTCTATGGAAGAGCCCTGGAGGCCATGCTTAAATGTATTCATCTCAGAATGCTGACTTTTAATCTCAGAACTTTGACTTGAATTCTGACATTTGATCTCAGAATTCTGACTTTTTTGTTTACTAAATTTTAGGACAGCCCCAGGGCTCTTCCACGCGACCACTTGGGCATGTTGCCTAAAGAAAATGCTTACTTGTGATGTCATTGCTGACCTCCTAATTATAACAGGCTCTACCTTCAATATTTCCTAAATCAGTGGTCCCTAACCTTTCGGACCTCACAGACCACTAAACTCACAATTTTGAATCCCACGGACCACTAACATGAATTTTACATGCATTATACACACAATGCTCCGGCTCTCTGCCCCTCTGCCCCTGGATCACACTGCTGCCTTATACAGACAATGCTCTGGCTCTCTGCTCCCTCCTCCCCTTCACTCTGCATCTCATTGCTGCCTTACACAGACTCATCATTTAATCTCACCTCCTTATCCATGTGCTTGAGCTCTGGGAGGGACTGTGCTCCCTCCCACAGTCTGTAATCAGCGCTGCCATTGGAAGTCTCCTCTGTCTTCAACTCCCACTCTCTGCACTACTCCCAGCGCCTCCCTCTGAGTTCACAGGAGCCAGAACTACAGAGGAGTCATTGAGTATCAATGTGTGCTGACAGTATTTACTGTATGTTTTTATGTTTTTGTTACATATAAATGCACAAGATTAATATGTTATAGGTTGCATTTATGGCTTTAAAGTGTAAAAAAAAAACAAAAATGCAATATATTGCAGCTTACCAGTCCTTAGATGTGCTGACTGCATTCATTTTTTTACCTTTATTTTTACCCAGTGATGCCAATAACATGCTTTCAGTACTAGTATGGCAAAACTTAAGGCTGGTACACACAAGCCAAATATCATCCGGCATCAGCCGGTTCAGCAAAAAACAGTTGACATTCGACTCATACAGGAGCCTGACCAGCATTTATTGAATGGGCATGTTGGAAAACCAGCATTCGATCAGCACTGCCAGCCAATAGCTGTGAGCGCTGTGTGTTGAGTCACCTGGTCAGAACATAATAGATCAGTGGAGGAGATCGCTGCACTAACATTGTTTAGTTAGTATGGCTACCTCTCAATTTTTTTTTTCATTCAGCCCTGTGGGTTGAACAAAAAAAAACTCACCGTGTGTACCTAGCATCCCACACTCTTCTGTATCAGGACAACAGAAACAATATAGGACTGTGGAACCCCTCATCCTCCTAGTTTCTAAAGATAAAGGTGTGCGGTTTTGTAGTCATGAGACATAGCAATGTACAGAACAATGTAGTTGATAATAGTGCGGCACAAGAAGAGGACTCGGGGTTATCATCTCACAAGATTTCTGGCAAGAACAACTGGTATTTTCTAACGTATCAAACAGATATAACAAAACACTTCCAATTGTATGTTTAGCAGATCTAAAGGAAGCAAATTAGAGAAATTCAATGTTAAGGTTTGCATGCTCTTTAACCACTTCAGCCCCGGAAGGATTTCACCCTTTAGGACCAGAGCATTTTTTGCGATTCGGCACTGCGTTGCTTTAACTGACAATTGCGCGGTTGTGCGACGTTGTACCTAGACAAAATTTGCATCCTTTTTTTCCCTTTCTTTTGGTTCTATTTGGTCATCTCTATGTCATTTCTGATCGACGCTATAAACAAACAAAGAGCGACAATTTTGCAATAAAAAACAATTTTTCTTACTTTTTGCTAAAATACAAATCCAAAAAAAAATATAAAAAAAAATTTTTCCATCAGTTTTGGCCGATTTATATTCTTTCTCATATTTTTGGTAAAAAAATCGCAATCACCATTTATTGATTGGTTTGCGCAAAAGTTGCCACGTTTACGAATGATGAGAATTAATTTCTGGGGTTTTTTATTTATTTTTTACTAGTAATGGCGGCGATCTGCGATTTTTAGCAGTACTGCGCTATTGCGGAGGACATGTTAGACCATTTTGACACTCTTTTGGGACCGTTGGCATTTATACAGCAATCAGTGCTATGAAAATGCACTGATTACTGTGTAAATGTCATTAGCAGTGAAGGGGTTAACCTGGTGGATGCGCTCTAAGGGTTAACTGTGTTCCCTCAGTGTGTTCTAACTGTATGGGGGTTGGGCTGGCAGGGGGAGGGGAGTGATCACGGCTTCCATATACAGGAAGCCTGTGATCACAGCCCTTCCCCCTCTGTCAGAACGGAGATCCGTGTTTACATACACGGACCTCCGTTCTCTCACTGCGGGGGAGCCATCGCGGGCCCGCTCCCTGGCCCCCCCAAACACAGTGAGCACCTGAGCGCTCCTCCAGCGGCATGCGCGCGCTCACAATACTAGTTATCACGGCCGCCATCAGGTGATGGCGGTTTGCAATAACGAGCCGCTTTGTTGCCGTCACGCTGCGGCGGGCGGTCGGCAAGTGGACTCCATGCACTGCAATTGGAACTGTTCCAAGTTGCTCCGACTTATAAAAAGGTTCCTGTACGATTTGGGGGGCGACTTGCATTGACTTCTATTACAGAAGTAATTTGCAAGTCGCGTTATGCCGAGGTCGCGCTGAGTCGCCCACAAGTCGGATGACGTCACCCATAATCGATTATGGGCAGTCACTGCATCGATGCCGCATCGCGGACGACCGAATCACGATGCATCGATTAATATCAGCACCCGTAATGATAGCTCTGCTTTCCTACTTAGCTTATCTTACTGCAAGTACCAACAGCAGTCTTAAGCTGGTCATACATGGATCTAAATTCTGCCTGTTCTGTAGGGACCAGCCGAATTTCGAACCATGTGTGGCCATTGTGGTTCAACAGAAGTCAATCTATCGATCCGCTTCTGTTCAACCGCCCTGTTGGTATGATTTTGCTTGATCAATGCTGAAGGCAATAGGCTGCAGCACTGATCTGCATATTCTGATGGCAGGGCAGTTTCACCACTGTCAAAATACAATGACACAGTGGGGAGAATTCCCCCATCCACATCAAATGTGTGAATCGAATCATCCCACTGGCTGAATGAAAAAACTGCAGGGTAAGGCGACAGGTTCACTTTAATGCCCCTGTCATAGCAGTACATACTCACCTTTTCTTCACTATCCCACCATTATGCTCAGTTGTTGGAAGCAGGGAAAGGAAGTTGTGTGAGTCACTAGAGTCCGATCTTACACAGGGTCGAGCAGGCATTCTTAATCAGTTTTCTGTGGTTCCTCAAGAGGCTGTTAGGGATTCCTTGACCAGTGGCTGACTTAACCCCAATTTAATGGTGCTTACATAGTTCCAGAGCCAATGCCACTTGGCATAGCCGACTGCATGGCAGCAATGATCTTTTTAGTTGCCTTTAAGAGTGGCATTCTGACCATTGCTGTAAGAGGGGCATTGTTCCCACTTTTGTATGTGTCCCCTCACTCCACCGCATGCAAAAATGGGAGGAAGGAGGGGTTGGGGAGCAACCCCTTTGTGACTTTAAAGTGTACCAAGTAGAGATAATGTTCACATAAAGAATAAAATAGCAATGTATTACAAAATTTAAAAGAGAACAAGTCCACACAAGTATAAAGTGGTCACCAATAAATATGTGTTTGAAAGACCATCGTAAATCTTCCATCTATAAATGATGGTCCACTCTAAAAGATACATACTATAAATAAACATTGCATTATATACCACTCTAAAGATACTTCAATCAAAGAAAATAAATACAATTATACCAAATAAAACAAAAAACACCTGTCCCCAGAACCCAGAAGCATATTTAAAAGAGAGGAGAGGGGAGAAAATTAAAACAGTACATGCACACCCACTACCCCATCCGTCCACTGAACTCCACCTGATCTATGAGGGGTGGAGGGCAAAACATCCAGCCAATTCTTCAGATTTCACAAATCACCAATTATACCAATGGACTACTTTATCTAAATGTAAACCTCAATATGGCCTCTTGGATCGGGGGAAACAGTGCAAGAGATGAGGGGAGTGTCAGGGCTGGGCTCAGCTCTCCCTTCTCAGAGCAAGCTGCTCAGCTGAGGGTTAATTTCCAGTCTCAGCTTCCACTCTGTCTAACCTGATGACCATATCCTGCCTCCTTAAGCCAGCTCTGCTGCTATATAAACTGCCTGGATCAGATCGCAGATGCCTTCGCTTTAGTCAACATCCCTGGAGAAATCTCTGCTGTGTTTTCCTGTGAAAGACTTTGCCTGTTTGACGTTCCCTCCTCTTCTCTCCTCCTGACTCCTGACCCTGCATGCCGCTTCTTTGACCTCGCTGATCTCCGGACTCCTGGTTCACTGGCTTACTCTGACTCTCCGCTCTGATTACTGAACCCTGGCTATGTTTTGACCACATTTACTCTGTTTATGTCATTTTAACTTTTTATTAAAAAGTGTGATTTTATTGCACTTCTGTCTTGGTCTGATTCATGGTTCCTGACAGGCAGAAGGATCTTGCAAAGTCACACCTTAAAAAAAAAACATAATAAGAAATAGCTTCCTAAATAAATAAACAATACTATAAACACCAACAAATAAGTCACATCTTATCCAGTGAATCAAGAAAAACAGCCAAAATGTTGTCCAAAGGTGCTGTTCCCTTCCCCACATTCTGTTGATTCCAAAAGTGAGGACAATAGTCATAATGAAATTAGTTTGAATACAACATAAATCCATAACCCTATCCCAACAAAGTGAGCCAATAAATACAGCTTATCAGAAGAATATCTCTATGTCCCTGGATATATTCGACATGTCCACAAGAGAATCCACCTATATGCCTGTTATAAATGCACCCCATTCAGGAGGCTCAAAAGATGAAAATATCCCACTTAGGAAAAAGAATTCAGCTAACTTCACAAGAAAGCAAAAGTCCATATGCACTGATGTAAAAAGATGGTCCCCCGGGGTGGCATTTTGACCATTACTGTAAGGGAGGCATTCTTCCCACTGATCACCAATGTAAGGGACATTGACCTACTCATCCCCAACAGACCACCTTTAACAGGGGTTCACCGATACCTGAAACTTATTTTAATGGTTCCTCTGGGTTAATAAGGTCAAGAAAGGCTGGGGCTGAGGACTGTCTGCATCCCCCTATAAGGGTGCAGGACCAATCACCAAGCACTAGTGCTGTCATATGCTGATCTTTCCATAGGACAGCATAGTGTACAAGGTTGAGCTTTTATGTATGTGTGTTTCATTACTTAGCAAGACAGACTCTCTGTTTTGGAGTGCACATTCTGTGGTGTACTTTATAGAGACAGAGGGCAAAAATGTAACATTATTTGAATGCTCAATGTGCACAGCAAACCTGGACCACACCATGTGCATTAAACATCAATGTACAATCAGCTAGGCAGATTTTTGCACCACATGCGAATGATTGTTTGCGCATGTAACCCAAGCATGTGGGCACACGATCCAGTCGTATCCTTCAGGTTCGGTCCTGCTGTTTCTCACTTTATCTTGGAAATCAGTGTTACCAAATCCAGAAAATAAGCTAAATAGCCCAACTTCAGAGAGGTCCATTAATTGTAGGCATGACAGCAATCATTGTATGAAAGAAGACTATATTTATAGACAATATGGCTGCATCTCAGTATGACAGCTGGTAGACTTTAGTAAATATGCAAACAATTTATCTGAGTCCTGTGGCTATTCCTTTGTTTTTACTAAGGCTTAAAAAGCATAATGTATCAATCAAGCTGCATTTTATATAGACCCTTATTGTTCATACAGAAAGCTAAATATAAAACATAAAAGGTATTTAAAACATTATACCAATTATATTTAGCTATAATAAGCTTCATCTGTGGATCATTAAGACACCTCTGTTATTAATATCCTCTGCTATACAATGGTGTCTGGTTAAAGGCTGACATGAGGTCACTCTTTCCAGCTACTGATTACAAATATCACTGAACTTCTAGAAATCCTTTAACCCCTTTACAATATACCGTCCACTCCAGAGTAACCTCTTTCAAACCACTGTCTGATGTTTTACTGTACTGTAATGTAGTCCTGTGAATCCCCTTTAATCCTCCAATATTTACTTGGTGCCTTGGAGGAGAAGAGCCCTTAGCTTGTTTCAGCCTGGATAATATTCTCTGCAATGTAAAGAAATTATTTCAAACTTTTGGAGGGGTTATTATAGGGATTGGGGTTACAGAGAAAGTTAGCGTGAGTGGGACTTAAGATAGGGTACTGTTCTTACCTTTGAGAGCTCTTTGCTATAAATAAAAATACCAGCCACAAGCTCATGGAAATGAAATCCAATGTATTACAGTTATATACACTGCAGGGATTTCAGAAAACACCATTGAAAGGCTTCTACCTACTACTGTTTGATAGAAACTCACAGCTGCTTTTTATTCTCTTCCTTCTTCTTATTTGCAAAGTAGGAAGGTTAGCTTGCTGATGATAACTGCATGCCAGAGTGCCCATTTACTCACCATGCTCAGGTGCAGGTCTCTTTACCTCCATTGCCCATAAGTCCCTTGTTTCCTGGACACACCCAGGGAAGATAGGTTTCTCTGCTTCCCTCCCTCAGAAGCTCAGTGAAGTCCCACATGATGAGGCAGAGGTAGATGGGCAAGTGATCTACAGCCAAGTTAGAGGCTGGAGTCTAATAGCATGCAGTTTCTCTGGAAGACCCAGCTACTGTGGGAGCCCCACCGCAATTGGTAGTAAAGTACTCCAGTTCCAGTGGAGTGGCCTCCCTGTGCCCTCAGGCTCCCACCACCTGTTTGCCTGTGTTACCAAAGTTACACTTCACTGTGAGGGATGCTGTTTAACTAGTTCCCGCCTGGCCTATAGACAAATGAGATCCGGGTGGACATCATATGATGTCCTCCCCGGAATACACCCCGCGCAGTCCCCAGGGGCTGGGCTGCAGCATGATCTGCCACTCGATGTGTCCACTGGACACCGCCGATGACAGATCACTGTACCGGGCCGCTGCCTGTACCATGTGATTGCTGTGATCAATCACAGCAGACCACATCACAATTGTACACAATGGATGACTTTGATTCATGCCTTTCATTGTGTATTATTGTGATGAGCTCTGTTATTGGTCACAGTGATCACATGGTACGTAGCTTTGATGAACTTAAGAGGCTATGGAATGTCCCAAATAGTATGTTCTTTCGATACCCTGTGGTATTGGAGATGTCCGAGATGGAAAAGATGCATAGATCCCCGGCTGAGGACAAGACTCTATCCACCCTGGACACCTCCAAGGTTTCCCAGCTGTTTTCCAAATGGCAGGCGGACATACCTACACTGGGGGGAGGAGGGGGTACAGCAATACCTTACCTTCCCCTGATGGTCTCAGCGCGGGATAGATTTGTCCAACTCAAATGCATCCATAGGGTATAATATTCACCTGCTCGCCTGGCGAGTATATATCCTAACAGAACGTCGACCTGCCCTAGATGTACAACATTGCTTGGTCATGCCCGCATCTGCAATCTTTTTGGCAGTTAGTGGTGGACGATATTAATCATATTGGGAAAATCAGGGTACCCTGTAGCCCAGTTCCTGTACTGTTGGGCATATGTGATAACTTAGAAATTCCCCAGGCCAAGAAACTATTTGTTTTTTATGTAGCATTCTATGCTAAGAAGACGATCCTCCTCCAATGGAATCAAGCACAACCACCCACTTTACAACTATGGAAATCCTTGGTGAATGCAGCATTGCCTTTATACAAACTCACCTACCCGGGCCGAAATTGCTCTAAGAAATTTGATAGAATATTGGACCCCTGGGTTAAAGCCAGACAACTGTCTCTTGAGTAGGGTTCGGATATCTCTCCACTCCCCGCTTTCGTAAAAGAGGGTGCTCCTGTAGGACCAAGACAAGATTAACTACCCATAGTCATATTTGACCACATTCATCAGTACTCCATACAGTACTTGCTCCTTCTATCTCTAGACACCTCAGAGAACATAGGCACTAGTCTCTCCCCTCTTACTTATATATCGTTTTATGTTGGATGATGGTTCACCTGGCAAAATGTTTGTATTAACCCCTATTGTTTCATTCAATGTACAAATGTGTATTTGTTTTTTCTTTGGAAAACTGAATAAACTTTATGTTAAAAAAATAAATAATTGCTACTTACAGTAGCGGCCCATCCATTATGAGCGCACGAGTGCCGGCCCCCCATCCATGCATCCAGTCCCCTAATCTACATGCAGGGAGCTGGATGCATGGATTCCAATGGGGAGGTGTTTTTTTTTTTATAAGCACGTGATTAGAGCCAGAGGCTCTAATAGGCTTCAAAAAAGGGTGGGCTAGGGGTGCAGAGCACTGCGCTCCGAGCCCACCTAGTTGTGTGACAATAGCGAATGAATATTTACTGATCCTCCTCCCTTCCAATCAGGAGGCGGGTCCTGAGACCCGTCACCCGATTGGCTGAAAGGACAGCCGATCCTATTGGACACCTAGGAGGAAGAGGGAGGAGACGCACAACGGAATCCACCGTGTTGCAGAGAAAAAGGAGGCGCCTTTCCGCTGCCCTTAGGTGTGCTGCCCACCCGGAAACCTAGATGGGGTAAGTGTGGGGCTGGATGACCGACCGACTGACCGCAAGACCCCCCCCCCTCTTGTGGCCCCCACTGGTTAAAAGCTTTGTTTATTCATCTTTTCAAGATTTACCTTTAATAAGTCTTTGGGCTGGACACAAGATGCTGCAGGATCCTCTTTACCTTCTCCTCTTCCCTGGGTTGGATGGTCCATACTGATGCAGATGCTCTCAGCAGCAGTAAAGTGTGAATGAAAAGCACTGTGGTCTAACCCCCAGGGGGCGGTGCAATGAGACTGCATTCACAGTAGACTCCTCATTCTTCCGGGCTGAGTGATGCTGGGTGTCATTCAACCTGGAAGACTAAGGACAAGTACAGCTACAGATTGAAGTTGAGTTTGATGGTGTTCTATAAATGCCTGTAAATAATATAAAATAAGTGTTGAAAACCTTCAATAAATAATGTTTACTTTATGTGAACAAAAAAACTAATTATTTTTTCATACATATCTGTTAAATGTAATTAATGTATTTATAAATATGTTAAAGATTCACACAATTTTTACCAAAGATTCACATATTTTTCAGTTTGAATCCTATGAGAAATGTGTGAATCTTAGGTAAAAATGATCTATATTTTGGGTGAAAACAATGATAATGCTGTAATTTTGTATAACCATGCTTGTGATTCAGGAGCCATGAAAATCATTTTTTTACTTGCTGGTTAAGCTTTACAGCTTCTTAAAGTGCCATTAACTTACATTCTGTTCATACTCACTCAGTCACTGTTGGATTTATTTTCGGTAGTCTGAAAAAAACCTGGTTGATCCTGCTGTTCTTTATCCCTCCCTCCTTTCCATGTCCCCACTGCAGTTAGGGATTTTGCAGAGCAGTGTGGGCAGCAAGTACACATGTTCAGTTTTCAGTGAGTTTCTATGCTGAGCATTTCCTCCCTCATCGCATCTGAGCATGTGACTATAGAGATGTGGGGAGTATGAGTATGAGACAACGGGGGGGGGGGGGGGTATTACATCTTGATTGATGAAGGAATCACCTCCCTGTTATTCTAAAACACAGACTGGAGGGGCGTGACACAGCCTGTGACTGGCAGAAATCCATCCACACCATGTTATTGCCAAAAAATAATAGAGATTTGATGCTATGGATTTTTACAGATTGTGATGACATGTACTATTTTGTCCTATCGCGTACCTCAAAATAATAAATGAAAAAAAAATAAAGATTGGATTTAAAAATATATATATTTGTATGGCAATTTAAAAAAGTTTATTTATATTAAATATTTATTTTTATTCTGTATTCCAAAGGCTGTACTTTTCTTTAACTATTTTGAACATGTGACCAGCAGCAGAGGACTAGAAGCTCCTCCTGCTTATGTTTCCCTGCAGACAGGCTGGGAAAGAGCTGGGTTATGTGACAGCCGTATTAGGAAAAAGGTACTTAGACATCCACATACAGAAAGTGAAATGTAAATTAAACAGTGTGTATTTAGTATCTCTTTGTCACCTCCATGTTCACTGGAAGTGATGAAGCTGATTCATGTCTCATGGTCCATTCTGCAGAATGGATAAACTGGAGGCTGCAAAGCTGAACCAGGAAAAAAGACTTCGCCTTCTTGGCTGTGCAGTGTTGTAGGGGTGAGTAGATCACACAACTGGAAAAACAGAAATATACATCCTTTTTGCATATATATTTTTATTCAAACCATGTTAGCATCTTATTATACTTTATTGGGAATAGAGCAGGTATATGATATAAGGATTATGGTCTGAAGTTGAAAATACAAGGAATATTGCGGTGTAGAATTATTATTATATTAATGTAATGAATTGCCATTGCTAGCTACCTTACTGCTGTATTATGGCATGCATTCCATTACTATTTCAGGCCATTCACTGTTTTACTAATCCTCATCCTAATGCTTCATGACTTTTTCTGTGGTCATAAAAAAAGAAATGACAACCTGTGTGGATTAGAATTGAAATGATGTCCAGCTGGTGGGATTAGGCAAGGCCCAGGACACAAAGTAAAGCAACAGGATCATGTCACTTTGAACTTTACCCTGACAGCACTCACTGGAAGCTATCAGGGTGCAAAGCAGAGCAGACACTCAGTGCAACATGTGGGGGAGCAACGCCTGGGATGATGAGTATGCTCTGCGCTGCTTCTGTGAAGGAGATTTACAGGGCATCATTCTTCTGTTCAGGGAGTGCCTGGAGATTGTGAATCACACCTTGGTGATTGGGGAAGAGGAGATGAGATGGAACTGCAGGAACCATGGTTTGTGCTGTGCCTTTAACTTTTTATTATATCTCGTTATCTATTACTCTAAAGTATATCTTATTATCTATTACTCTATAGTATATCTTGTTATCTATTACTCTATAGTATATCTTGTTATCTATTACTCTACAATATATCATGTTATCTATTACTCTATAGTATATCTTGTTATCTATTACTCAGTCTATGGTATATCTTGTTATCTATTACTCTATAGTATATCCTGTTATCTATTACTCTATAGTATATCTTGTTATCTATTACTCTATAGTATATCTTGTTATCTATTACTCTATGGTATATCTTGTGATCTATTACTCTATAGTATATCTTGTGATCTATTACTCTATAGTATATCTTGTTATCTATTACTCTATAGTATATCTTGTGATCTATTACTCTATAGTATATCTTGTGATCTATTACTCTATACTGAATCTTGCTTTTAAATGATGATGAACTATGAAGGTTACCAGTGCTGACCACCAATGATAGTTGCCGTGCTGTAATGCTAGTGCTTTGATTTTGATACTTCCTAAGTCACTAACCTGAAATAAAGCAAAATTAAATTTAGACTTCCCCTATTTTGGTTTGATGCATGCTCCCTCTGGGTCAGTGCTGCAGAAAGGGTTAAAATACACATAGTTCAAGCATCTAGCATATTCACAAAAAAGGCAGCATTGGCACCCTCCAGATCCCATGGAGAGAGGGGCTATATAACAAACCAGTGTGTTAAATCCCCCTCCCCCTTAAAGTGTTTAGTGTTCTATATGATATCTCATTATCTAGTGTTCTATATG
>BLSH010087961.1:365299-381553 GCA_018402905.1 Glandirana rugosa
AAAAAAAAACTTCGTGTACTAATCTCGGACTCCGAGATTAACTGAAGTTTTTTCCCACACTGTTATCGCTTTATTATAAGTGATAACAGAAGGACTAAGAGGAGGGCCGGTTAGTCCTTCGTCAAGGACTCTGGGCTAACCGGTCCCTCAGAATCCTGAGGGACCGACGTAAGGGCAGTGCCCGCGGGCGTCCATCCCCGTTCTCCCCCGTTCACGGGGGGGAACCTCAGTCCCTAGTCTAGCCCCCAAGGGGTGGTCCAGGAATAGGAGAACTCGGTACATACGTCAAAGACTGTCAGAGAACACCTGATTGGCCGGGAGGAGAATCAGGAAGACAATAGTGAATATTATTTCGCTATTGTCACACCCTTTTTTGAAGTCAATTAGAGCCTCAGGCTCTAATCATGTGCTTCAAAAAAAAAACTCATTGGAATTCATGCATCCATGCGCCCCGCATCTAGATTAGGGGGCCGGACACATGGATAGGGGGCCAGCGCCGATGCACCCTACATGGATGGGCCGCCACTGGCCTACATACTTTTGTTGATTGGTGTACCTCGTTCCCATCTCAAAAAGTTAGGAGTTAGGGCTATGGAATTATAGAACTACTGTTTTTTTCATTCACTGAATTATGTTTTCTTTTCCACCTGTCCACATGTGATGATCCTCTCATTATTATTATTAGGATTATTGCAAGCATAGGGAAGGCTGTGGGATAGCCAGCTTTGCTTCCTGCACATGAGCACAATTCAGATATTTGGCAAGAAACTCACAGAAAAGGTTTTCAAAACATGAAATGCATTAACTCAAACCAAACCAATCAATACAAAACTAGATTAGATGTTTCCAGGTAACATATAGGGGGACAGTTCCTGCACAATTTGTAGACTTGAGATAAAGAGGAACTTTACCCCACATCCACATCCTATTTTCTACCCCCTCTTGAGACCCGGTTCTGCACCAGCATCTTCCTTTCTGACATCATCAGGAGCCAGCTGTCTCTTCCAGGTTCTTGGTACTGGCCCCCCCGATGATGTGCTACTAAGCCTGCTTTCCTGCAACAGCTGTCTGTAGGCTGATGCCTCGTAGGATATCTGACATGGATATATCCCAGGAGGCCCCTGGAGTGGGGTACACAGCCTACCTAGGTGAAAATTAATATGGAATGGGAGCCGAAGCAAAAAAAAAAAAAATCAGTAAACCAAATAGATTGTCTTTTATGATTGTGTGTTTAAAAGATGGAAAGTTCTTTTTGGGATTGAAGGTACACTTTGAAATAAAAATGTAAATCTGAACAAGCTGTGTAAATATATGACTTGGTATCAGACTCTTACATTCTAATGTGCAGCACCATTTTAAAGAGGGGGAGAAACAGCACAAGGCGTCAATCAGGTGTGCTGTAGTGTGCTGATAGGAGGTAATAGTTAAGTGACAGGGAGATGAGCCCATCAGTCTGCTGCTCCTCCTTTCACTGTCCAGTCATCGGGTGGGGAGAAGATCTGAACATCAAAGTGAAACTACAAAGAAAAATGATGTCCCCTCTTCTACCAGTGAAGGATGTACTGTGTAGCAGAGCTGTGTAAATATCAGGACTGGATGAATAAAAATAAATATATGAGAGCTGTTTTACCTTTCAAAGGATTTGTATTTCATCTTTATATTTAGATGTTTGCCTGGAGTTCGGCTTTACTATTACAGTGATGATACACATATACTTATGTATTTAACTGTAGTATTTGATTAAAGTGTACCCGTGTTATAATCTGTTGCTGCCCACATAACACATTTGAGCGCTGGCAAAAGGATGGGCTTTAATGCCCACATGGACTTGGACATATGGGTCACTGGGCTGACAATGTTTCTGTGCTGAGAGCATGCTTACTGTACGCTCCCAGCACACATACCAAGTCTGTCAAAGACCGCTCTCCGTCCCCACTAATGATTGGTAGCTGGTGGGACTGGCTCCCGATCATGTGACCATTATGAGAGCCAATCACAGTGGTCAGATGATTGCCAATCCTTCCACCTCCAGGGTGTTCAGAACCTTTTAGAGCAGTGGTTTGTGCTCAACTCCTGTCCTCAGGACCCACCAACAGGCCAGATTTTAAGTATTACCTTGGGGAGATGCAGACTAGAATAGTGCAATCACTGAGCAGCAAATGATATCACCTGTGATGTATTTCAGTTATCCTGCAAACCTGGCCTGTTAGTGGGTCCCGAGGACAGGAGTTGAAAACGACTGTTTTAGAGGGACACTGGGGAGGACGGGAAGGGTCTAATCTTCTACAAAGACCTCAGGCATGAAAGGTAGAAGTCTAGAGGTGCCTGCATGTACTATCGGATCAGATATCATTCAAGAACCCAGGCTCGCTACTGGGAAACCTCACTTGTAGTCACATTCGGGCCTGTCCCCAATCTTCTCAGCAATGAGCAGCCTTTCTAACTAACAGACTTTGAAGGCAGATTGAGATTTGCATTTTAGAGCCCCACCGCCGGCGCTCTCAGGACAGTCTGCAAGGTGTATAAAAATAAAGCTGGCCTTACACTCTTAGCAAAAAAATATACTTATAGATTCCTCCATCCTTTGGTGAAAATCACTCTTGGCAAAAATAAAAACAAAAAAAAACAAACTAACAGATTCCTCCATCCTTGCCATATAGAGTAGATGGATAAATCTTCTGATGAGCCTATTGTAGGCAGCAGTGGCTGTCAGAATGCCTGAATAGTGACTACATATGATTGGATGCAGCCACTGTCTGACTGAGAATTTTCCATCCAACTTTTTTTCAATGAAAGGATGGTAGGCGGGAGGCTGGCAACAGGGCCACCTACAAAGCAAATTTTGATCAGTTCATCAGGAACAGGTTCAAATTTGCATAGAGTATGGCCAGCTTAAAATGTAACTAAAAGCAAAACTTTTTTTTTTTTTTGTATTGACAGACTGCAGAGGAATTAGAACACCAATCGGGTTTTTTGCTGTCTGTGCCTCCATGTTTGAATGCTATTAGAGGGGAAATCTTTCAATGGGGACACTAGTTCTAGTAAAACAACAGGATTCCCTCACTTTTGAGGGATTTCCTCTCACTTCCTGTTTGGCTATGGGACAAGAACTGAAGATAAATCTCCCAAATAGGATACAGATGGAAAAACAAAACTGATGGGGTTATAACCCTTCTTTACCCTATCCAAAGTGAAAAAAAAAAGTTTGCTTTAAGTTACGCTTTAAGTGCTACCACTGGTTTTAGGTCTACAGTGACTTTAGTGAGTTGAACACAGATTCTCTTGAATTTTTATTATCTCTTATTTTGTATAAGTGACATATTTTTTTAAGGACTCCTTATGGTTTTCTACAGTTTTACAGATAAGTGGCATTTACAATCAAGATAGGGTGATACCAGACACCAATTTTCTGTGCACATTGGGATGCATTAACAAATATTCTACAGCAATCAGCAAGATTTTTTTTTTAAAAGTGGAGAAAAGTCAAAAAAGGAAAAAGACTGGTATTTGAAGCCCAACTGAAATCTCCCTTTAAAGTAAATAACTGAACTTGGGTGTAGCTAAACTTGTTAAAATCTTCTAGTTACTGGTGCTAGATATTATTTTGGTGGAAATCAGTCTGTCCCCAACCTTTTAGCTGTAGAGATATCAGCGGTCCCTCTGCACCAGCCTAATGTGACGCTTGCCGAGCCAGATCAGAAGCTCTGCAGTCAAAAACCCTACACTCCCGGGGGGGCGTGACCGGTTGTGAAGGCAGCAGCATCGCTTCTCCTGGAGCTCCGTATTGATCCGCTTAACAATCCGTTTTACAGGGCCTCCTTGTGGCTATTCCGCCCTCAAAACCTGGTTGACGGTGCCCGTAGTCCCTGGCCATGCCATCCGCAACCTCTAAAGCCGCCAAGACAGAGCAGCAGGAGCAGCGCCAGAAACGCTCCACTGAGGGCCTAAGACAAGGTCCCGCCTCCGCCATGTTGCCTGCAGGACGGAAGGGAAAGCGTGCCAAGGACTCACAGGTGGCGAAGACGGTGAGGGAAGCAGCCACTCCTGCGGTGCCCCACAGTCCGGGAGCTGCCTCCACCTCAGGGAAGTCCCCACCGGGGTCCCCTGGGCTGGAGTTACCACAGGAGATTATCATCAGGCCAATCCTAGAGGCCATTAATGCCAGCAGTGCCACAGTCATGGTGTGTATTGACCACCTTGCCACAGAGTGTACCCTCATACACCATGACATGGACAAGATCCACGGCAGGCTCACAACAGCAGAGGAACGAATATCGGAGGTGGAGGACCTCTCACATTCTCATGGTGCCCAACTATCTGAACTGCATGACCTGGTGAAATCGCTGCAAAGGAGAGCAGAAGACACAGAGGACAGGCAGAGGAGGAGCCATGTAAGAGTGGTGGGCTTGCCCGAGGGATCTGAGGGGCATAATCCTGCCCTGTTCGCTGAACAGTTTTTTAAGCAATTGTTGTGCCTGGGGGATTTACCCCCCACTTATGTGGTAGATAGGGCGCATCGGGTGCCCACGGGTCCCCGTCCCACTGGTGCCTTTCCTCGGCCATTTTTGATGAGGTTCCTGAACTACAGGGATAGAGACCGGATCCTTGCAGAATCCAGGAAACTGCAGCATCTCAAATAGGAAAATGCCCAAGTCATGCTGTTTCCTGACTTTTCAGCTGAGACCCAACGCAGGCGCCGGTCTTTCAATGATGTTAGGACGCGCCTAAGGGAGAAGGCTATACAATACAGCATGCTGTACCCAAGCAAGCTCCGAGTGAAATACAAAGGTACTGTAAAATTTTTTGAAAACCCTCAAAAGGCTTGCGACTGGTTGGATGAGCTTCCATAATCCTGCTGTTCTCTTACCGCTGGAAAAAATAAAGGGGGGGCTTGGGGAACTATAATTGTTGCACCTGTTGTGCCTCCTTGTTACCACCCATGGCCTATAATGTATCCTGAACAGTCTGGGGTGGTTTGGGGACCCTGAGGCGGGCGCTAGACTGCACTATAACGACCACAGGAGGGCGCTGTTTCCTTACTCAGGTACTGTGAACCCCTGAACTTAATCATTATGCTTACCCTGCTTCTCCTGGAATACGGAGCTTGTAGGAACTTCCCAGGACAAGAGCACCTTCGTCTGACTATTTGGGACGTCTGGTCCTGCCTACTAGGATATTAACAGTTGGGCTGTTACTTTTCAGTGGGGGAAAAGACATATGCCAGTTTTGGAGTTTTTGTTTTGTTGGACTGGTTTAGGGTATAATGGCAGGGAAAGTTATTATCTACTTGGCTGGCTGGTCTCTACATACTAATGCCTCAGGGGGTGGACTGTGGTCCTGCTCTGCCGTCGGGGGGTCATGGCTCTAGGGGCTCGTCGAGGGCCATGTGTATGCCAATCCTTTGCTTGACAATGGCGGATTTTAACGCAATCCTAGATGGAATGGATACATCCAACCCGGCTAGAGAATGCTCCCAGGAGTTGGGGCTGACTGAGCTGTGGAGGTGGAAGCATCCGATGGACAGGTGCTTTTCTCACTTATCTGCAGCCCACCGCTCTGCAGCACAGCTAGATCTTGCATTTGGTAATGCGGCAGTGGTCCCCTGGGTGACTGGGGTGGATTACTTGGCCGGTGGTATCTCCGATCACTCACCCTTGGCTCTCACCCTGACTTTTGGTGGGACGGGGGGAGGGGTTGGAAGATATCCCCAGGATGGTTTCAAAATGATCAGATCCAGTCTCATATCCAGAAGGTTACCTCCTCCTATTGGGAACTCAATGTTGGCTCGGCAGCCACTGGGACGCTCTGGGATGCCTACAAGGCGGTGATCAGAGGGGAGTGCATCTCTGCGGTTAAAGAGGCACAGAGGGACCATGGAGATGAGATTAACATGCTACAGGATGAGGAAGAGGGATGCGCCGGGAGGTTCGCGGGCTCTCCCACAGGAGCCAATTATTAGTCTCCACTGGAGGCCCGGAGGCGCCTCTCGCTGCATTACTCAGACCTGGCACACACAGTGGCCGGCCACAGGGCAGCAGCATTGTTCGCAGAGGGAGACAAAAATGGCGAGTTGCTTGCCATGCTAGTGGCCGACTTTTAACCCATCACGTGCATCCCGGTTATCAGACAGGCAGGGAGGGACCTGGTGTCTGCGCCCTCGGCCATTTTAAAAGAATTCGAACAATTTTACTCTGCGCTGTATACTCCCATCCCACCATGCGAGAAGTCGGCTCTTGACTCAAGGCTGGCTAGTCTGGACATACCCACACTGATGGATCAGGACAGGGAGTTGATGGATGCTCCCATCACAACTAAGGAAATAGAGGCGGCCATATACTCCTTCCCTCCTAACAAGGCCCCGGGACCTGACGGCTTCCCGATTGATGTTTATAAGACTAATATAGACCCCCTGGCACCGAGATTGAATACGCTCTTTGCAGATTGTTTGGATAGCAACTCCCTCCCTGCCTCTATGCTAGATGCCTGCATGGTGTTGCTCCAGAAACCGGGGAAGGACCCTTTGGATTGTTCCTCCTACCGCCCCATTGCACTCCTTAATACTGACTTTAAGATTTTGACTAAGGTCCTGTCCACCAGACTGGCCAAGGTTATCTCCTCACTGGTGGACCCGGACCAGACTGCGTTCATGCCTGGCAAGTCCACGGACACCAACTTGCGCAGGCTATTTACCCATCTCCAGCTACCTGATGGGGACACGCCGTCACGCATATTGGTCTCCATCGACATCGAAAAAGCTTTTGTTTCAGTGGATTGGCATTATATGGGTAAAGTTCTGGAGTGCATGGGGTTTGGTCCGGGCTTCCGAAGGTGGGTGAACTTGCTATATAGTAAACCTAGAATGGCCATCAGAATGGGATATGCTGTCTCCTCCTTTTTCGGAAGGGGAACTAGGCAGGGATGCCCCCTGTCCCCCTTCCTATTTGCCCTGATGATGAAGCCGCTGGCAATTGCTCTTAGGTCCTCCCCGGATATACGGGCCATCAAGGTGGTTAATCTTAGGGAACGTCTGGTGTTGTACGCGGACAATTTGCTATTATTCCTTGGGGACCCAGACGAGCCCCGGAGGGCAGCACTTAACATACTGAATGATTTTACCACTTACTCCGGGTTGAAAGTTAACTGGGGCAAGACGTCCATCCTCCCAATAGACAGCACAGCACAGAAAGGGCCTCATCCGGGTTTGTCACTCAAATGGGTCTCCTCTCTCACGTATTTGGGCATTAAAGTGACTGCGAATGTTAAAGACTATTTCTACCTAAATCTAGTGCCCTTGCTATCTCTTCTCAAAAACAAGTCGCAGGCCTGGCAAAAATTACCTCTCTCACTGATAGGGTGGGTGAACCTCATTAAAATTAAATTACTACCAGTGATCCTCCATTTTCTCAGACATGCTCCAGTGAGAGTCCCCCTGTCTTTCTTTAAACAGCTAAAGGGCATCACCAGCTCATTTATTTGGGCTCCCGCCCCACCTAGAATAGGGATCAAGGTTCTACAGGAACCGGTGGATCAGGGAGGCCTAGCTTTGTCAGATTGGAGAAAATATTACATAGCGGCCAAATGGTCTTTGTACACAGATGGTTGGTGATGGACGAGAGGGACTCAGCTACGGTTCTGGAGGCAGCCCATTTGGGCTCCTATGAATCCCTGCAGCTGGCCATTTTTAGGGGAACCCGGGGCTGTCCTCCCCCACACCCAATCAATGATAGCCACTATTAAGGCCTGGGAGGAGGCTAATAGACTAGTGTGTCCCAGTTACCAGGGCATATCCCCCTCGGCACCACTATGGTTGAACCAGAAACTCCCCCATTTTCTTGCCTTTACAGACCCCGTGCTGTGGGCTGCGAAGGGAATAAAAAAGTTGAAGGATGTTACTAACAGCTCCAGACATTTGACCAACTGAGGCGCAGACACGAGCTGCCCAAATCCTATTTTTTTAGGTATTTGCAGCTCAGGCATGATTTTCAGAGCCAGTTTAAAGTTCAAAAGGTGGAGTCCCTGGCTTCGAATCTAGAATCTCTTCTCCAAAAGGAGGATTTACCTAAAGTCTTGTCGGTGTCCTATAGTGAACTCTTTAAAACAACGCCAAAAGCGGTCACTAGGTGTTGCCAGAAATGGGAAAGTGAGGTGCCAGATATACAGGGAGAGGACTGGGATGATCTTTGGGATCAACCTTTTAAACACTTAGTATCAGCCAGAGATAGGCTGATCCAGTTTAAGTTCCTCCATCGCATATATTTCACCCCGGCCAGACTGGCAGCCATTTACCCCTCGGTATCGCCGGCGTGTTGGAGATGCTCTCATAGCCCAGCAGCAGCCCATCACATATTTTGGGAATGCGGGCAGATCCACACATTCTGGTTGGAGGTCACTAAGTGTATTGCTGATATCTTGATGGTGCCCATCCCAATGACCATTCAGGTATGCCTACTGGGACTGATGGAGGAGGTGGTCCCATCTATTTTGTTATTTTATGGGAAAAAGATTATTCTGCTTAACTGGAAAAAATCCTGCTGCCCCAAGCCTAGTGCAGTGGAAACAGCTGGTCAATAAAATGCTGTCGTATTACAAAGCAACATATCAAGCTAGGGGGTGTGTGAAGAAATTCGATAAGGTATGGAAGGCCTGGTACGAATCTACTATTTCAACTGGGTGAGGGCTGCTGTGGGGTTCATGTAGATTGCCACTGGAGGTAATGAGGACTGTACTAAAGAGCCCGTTGGGGCCTTATAAGTAGGATTCTGGAGGGACAGGGGTGGTTTAGTCCCCTTTGGCGAGTATAAATTCTGATAATCACAAACAAACTGAGGCATAAGGACTCCTGCCCAATCCGTAGATGGGGGGCCAAGCAGATGGAGGGGAGGGGGGGAGGTATAAGGGGTTGGGTTAAGATGTTTATATTTGTGTGTGTTGTCTTGGATAGTTAGCAGACTATGTCTAGATATCCCTGCGTGGCCCAAGGGGAGTCCAAGGAAGACTCACTCTTTGTTGGTGACTTGTTTTGTATTGTATACATCTAAATTGTATACTTCTAAAATTGATAAAAAAGAAATAAAAAAAAAAAAAAACCCTACACTCCCTGTTAATTGGAGAGCCCTAGCTGAGACTCAAAAGGGGGCATGAAAGAATTCTGTAAGTAGGTGTTAGCAAGTGGCAGGGAGGTTTTGTTCATGCTCGTTCCCAGTTTATGGGGAAAGGGTAATACTCTACCTTGCCACTGGATGTTGCCCTTCCCCAGAATATAAACATAAAAAGTGTGGGGTAGAAGGCAGAGTGCCTAGAGCCCTCATGGGATATCATGGGCCTAGGAAAGCAGTGATGCAGGACTCTGTGTAGATGTCTCTCCCCGGATAGGGAATGCCATGACACCCTGTCCCCTAGTTGGGCTAAGTGTTTGGCACAGGAATAAAGGAAACCCTTTCATAGCCAAAGCTGACAATTGCTCCTTGAAGGAATTACCATTATGTGATAGCCATTGCAAGCAAACGTTTGAAAAGCAGCCTGGACTCATCTCTCTTATTCCCATCAGTGACCTTTTCTGGAGTAAGAACCTAGCAAGGTCAGGGGGAGCAGGGGGAGCCGGGGGGATCAGGTGAACTGAGTTAGTATGCCACAATAAAGACTATTTCTTTATCTCTCCCCCAAGAGTGGGGCTCACACCCCCTGCTGGAGCTGCCCATAGCTGGAATGTATGTGGCCCCACCTACACCTTTGCAGAGAGACTGCTGCTTACACAAGAATATTAGTGGTCATTCTCTGCAGTTGAATGCCAGGAGACATTTAGATTTCTTCCAAAAGGAGCTCCAGCACCAGTAAAACAAACAGTTCAATCTTCACAAATTATTATTTGGCTGAACACTGAGTTTATTGCTTTCAGGGCTCTTATATCTTAAACACACGTACAGCATATGAACGTTTGCAAAAAGGCGAAACATTCGCTTTTTTGTACTCGTGTTTAGGAAAGCACCTCTGTATACATGAGTACAGCGGTGCACAGCCAGGTTATAATGACAGGCGGTACGCCGCACCTGGGCTGCCTGAGCGGATGAAATACTGCTTCATTTACGCTGAATGGGCTCAGGAGGCCTCTGTGCAAGAGCCCTTAGTGAAAACTTAAATTAGGCTTTAAAGATAACCAAAAACGGAAGAAAATAAAGAAAATATTTAAAGCGGATGTAATCTCCATCTGTTGAAAAAAAAAAAAAAGCGGATGTAAACATTTACTACAATCTCAGACAATATTTAACATGTTTTTGTCATTTCAAACTTAATTATCAATCTTTTAAATCTACAGATTTCATCAAAATAATACCTGGTGATCCTGTCATGAAGGCTCGAGTTTAGGCATTTCCTGTTATAGGGTGACAACACTCTGTCCCTGTCTACCAATTGCTCTTCTACATTGTCACTCTGTCACACGTGCTTATGGCGTAAACTGAAAGGGGTAGTGCCAATGCTCATTGTGCAGGCCTGTTATGTCACCACTGGGAAGCTCATACCTAAACATTGACATGTAACTGCCACTTTTGCTAATGAACTGCAAAGAGGCTGGAGGAGATCAGTAGTACCTGAAAAAGCTGAAATTGTGTTTTCTAAAAAATAAGCCTTGCCAAAGTCCAAAGACATGCTGGTAGGTTAATTGGATCCTGTCTAATTTGGCCCTAGTATCTGTATGTATGAATGTGAGTTAGGGACCTTAGATTGTAAGCTCCTGGAGGGTAGGGACTGATGTGAACAGGGCCGCCATCAGGGGGTACAGGCAATACTGTTGTAAGGGACCCCAGTGTCTCAAGGGGCCCTTACAAAAAAAAACAAAAAAAAAAAAACAAGGTCATTGTCCCCCATCTATAACTGGCCACTACAGCAAGGAGCTCTGGAAAGGCGGATACAGACAAAAGCAAAAAAACAAAAAAAGGGTTCCGAGCTCAACTTGCTGACCAGTCTGCCACCAAGCCAAATTCACCTGTCTAACAGTTCAGCGTTTAAAAGACAGGGGATTGGTTACACACATTTGCAAGTGTATGCGTAAGCTGCAGGCCACAACAAGGCTCCCTGTATACTGCAGACCTAACTCTATATAAGAGGCTTCACAGTGGAAGCACATACAATTGAATGGATAGATGAAGGACAGGTGACTGGAGGAGCCCAACCCTCCTTAAAGGTACATGACCAGACACCCAGCCGTGGCCCCATGGCGGCTGCGGCTGCGGCTGCAGCGCTGGTATGGTACCAGAAGTAGTAACTACACAAAAAACAAGGTCACTGTCCCCCATCTATAACTGGCCACTACAGCAAGGAGCTCTGGAAAGGCAGATACAGACAAAAGCAAAAAAACAAAAAAAGGGTTCCGAGCTCAAATTGCGGACCAGTCTGCCACCAAGCCATATTCACCTGTCTAACAGTTCAGAGTTTAAAAGACAGGGGATTGGTTACACACATTTGCAAGTGTATGCGTAAGCTGCAGGCCACGACAAGGCTCCCTGTGTACTGCAGACCTAACTCTATATATAAGAGGCTTCACAGTGGAAGCACATACAATTGAATGGATAGATGAAGGACAGGTGACTGGAGGAGCCCAACCCTCCTTAAAGGTACATGACCAGACACCCAGCCGTGGCCCCATGGCGGCTGCGGTGCTGGTATGGTACCAGAAGTAGTAACTACACAAAAAACAAGGTCGCTGTCCCCCATCTATAACTGGCCACTACAGCAAGGAGCTCTGGAAAGGCGGATACAGACAAAAGCAAAAAAACAAAAAAAGGGTTCCGAGCTCAACTTGCGGACCAGTCTGCCACCAAGCCAAATTCACCCGTCTAACAGTTCAGCGTTTAAAAGACAGGGGATTGGTTACACACATTTGCAAGTGTATGTGTAAGCTGCAGGCCCCGACAAGGCTCCCTGTATACTGCAGACCTAACTCTATATAAGAGGCTTCACAGTGGAAGCACATACAATTGAATGGATAGATGAAGGACAGGTGACTGGAGGAACCCAACCCTCCTTAAAGGTTGTGTAGTTACTACTTCTGGTACCATACAGCGCCGCAGCCGCCATGGGGCCACGGCTGGGTGTCTGGTCATGTACCTTTAAGGAGGGTTGGGCTTCTCCAGTCACCTGTCCTTCATCTATCCATTCAATTGTATGTGCTTCCACTGTGAAGCCTCTTATATAGAGTTAGGTCTGCAGTATACAGGGAGCCTTGTCGTGGCCTGCAGCCTACACATACACTTGCAAATGTGTGTAACCAATCCCCTGTCTTTTAAACGCTGAACTGTTAGACAGGTGAATTTGGCTTGGTGGCAGACTGGTCCGCAAGTTGAGCTCGGAAACCTTTTTTTGTTTTTTTGCTTTTGCCCTTACAACAAAGACTTTAGCTGTCTTTAACATTGGAGTCTATGGGAGGTGGACACCTGGTTTGGGGACACCGTTCTCCCGAACCATAGCCGATAAAAATAACAAACTTGGGTCACATGGAGAAGGCCCCCTGTGCAAAAACTGGTCTACGTTTGGGATCCCTGGCACCTGTGGTCCGGCTGTACCGGGTCCCCAAAATGACCAGCCATTGACCGGCAATTGTCAGGTGAATTTTGGACTTAACATTGGAGTCTATTGGGGGGGGCATCCAGTTTGGGGACACCATTCTCCCGAACCATAGGCAATACAAATACCAAACTTGGGTCACATGGAGAGGCCCCTCTGGACCACAACTGGTCCAAGTGTGGGACCTCCAGCACCTATGGTTCAGTGTAAGGTCTTAGTGCAAGCATCGGGTGAGGCTGTGCTGCCTATGCACTGTTTTTTTTAACCCCTTGGATCCCACACTAGCATGCATTGTACACTTCACTTCACTTGAATGGGTCATGCTTGGCAGCCTACACCTGGTAAGTGTGACAGGGTGTATAATTCCTACTGCGGTTACAACATGTGTACACCCCTGGCCAGTGGGCGGATATGGTGGGATGGCCAGTGGTGGCCCAGGTCTAAAGCTGTGTAAGGGGCCTCAAAATTCCTGATGGCTGCCCTGGATGTGAATATACAATGTATATGTAAAGCGCTGCGTAAAATGACGGCACTATATAAGTACCTGAAATAAAAATAAAATAAATTTGTTTATGATACACTGCGCAATAGCAAGCTAAATGTTACCCACTTACAGTTCGTATCTCCTCTAATTATAAGGCTGTTTGCTGGACAGTGCAAATAATAATTTGGGGTACCTGTTAAAAGTAGGAATATTTTATAATTAGTGGAGTAAAGATTCTTTCCCAACATATTTGTTGTTTATCTCTCCCTGAGCTAAATTTTAGGCTTTATTCACACCTGCGAGCGCAGGTGATCACTACATGAGTGATTATATGCGAGCGGCCATGATTAGCTGCTGGAGCCGGAAGACTCCCATTGCTTTCAAAGGGGGTACCCCCACCCCCACAGCTAATAGCCTGGAATCCCCACTGGGGTTCTCTTGTGATCAGTGTTGGGCCAATTTGCAGGGGTGAATGTGGCCTTAATCTGTTCCCCTCAATATACTGAACTGAAGCATAATGGAAAAGTGTTAAAACATCTAAGTCAATGTTGTGTACTCTATTATAGCATGTAAACCATTTCTTTTTAGGCCTGAATAAAGCATGGAGTGACAAACTAGATAAAATAAACTATGCTACATGCAACAGCAATAAAGAAATTTCCTCTACAATGTAACACCAACAATTATTAAATCAGATTTACTATAAATAAGTGTTTAATCATAGTTACCGCTATCAAACTCATTTTTTTAGAAGAAAATTCCAAATCCTCATACATTTTACATTTTCAACTTAATAAATACAGATATTCTGTTGGAAATTTAAATCACAAATGCGAAAAAGCCTGATAAAATATCTGTAATAAGGGGGACATCAGATTTCGCATATCAGTTATGAGAGAAGAAATTTGGTAATAAATACAACAAAAAATGGCATGGAAAATTTAAATTGAAAAACTGCAATTCTGAGTTTGACAAATGTGGCCCTTAGTCTATGAATATTACCAACATTACTGAGAGGCTGAGATTGAATGCATTATCCACTGCAGCCAGCAGGTGGCAGTGAAGGCACAGTAGAAACTCCATGGAGGACTGTTTGGTTCTAATCACACACAGGAATTTTACTAATTAAAATATTGATTAAGCAGAGCCCAGAGGCCTCTCACCTTCCTGCTATATATAGCTAATGCTTTGGCTCGGCACAGGACATAGTCTTTCTCATGAAACATAAACTGCTCCCCAGACAAAAACTACCTTAATTCTTGCTCTTTAGAAAGGGAAGTTTGCTTTATTTTTAAGGGGCCCAGAGCGCTCTTTGCTAACACACTGCTATAACCCTTTGTGCCTGATCTACATTGTATGTGTAACCATGTACCCCCTTGGGGTGGCTGGTAGTTGTGGTCCACCTGCCTGCTGCCCTCAATCACACAATTTCCACACACCCAGAGTCACTGAACAGGCCGGTACGTTGTGTTTGTTGCTTTATTTAGGGGTTAAACTTGAATAGAGATAGGGATGACTATGGGATGCCCATGAATCAATCACGTGACCTTCTATATACACTCCTTCTTCCTCCAGCACATACACTTGCTGACCGTTACTCTTCTCCTACCTCTCTCCTGCACACTACATGCTGTTACCAGCCTGAAAGGCAATTTATCAGACCTCCATGACACTTCCTCTTCCACCACAGCTAGAACACAGTGAGGCCTGCTCTTACTGTTAGCAGAGCCTTCAGACCATTCGTTGTGGGCAAGGGTCGCAGGCTCCCATTTATGAAGCCATGGACCCCCATTTGTGTAGCAAAGTACGTTGTTGCTAGCTGGTCACTGGATGAACTACAACTCCCAGCCCATCCATTTTCCAGTGGCCCTCCTTCCCCCCGCTTGGCTTCTCCGACCTCTACAGACTGTCCACTGTCTTCTCCCCAGCCTGCTCCAGGCTTCTCATCCAACTCCCAGGGGCTGCCACTCACCGACACCGGTGGATCCTTTAAAGAGTCCTCTATGTAGCCTCTCTGCTGTTCTCCTGTTCCCTTGTGCATCTTCTGGAATCAACTCCTTTTCCTGGCTGCACCCGAGCCACCAGGCCTCAAGGTCACCCCCCCTGACTGAGGGTTCCCTTCCCGGGTGAGGCCTCCACAGCACCTCTGCTACATCAACCTCTTTAACCCAAACTCTCCTCCCCCCTGCTGGCAGATCACTGTATTTAGGGAGGCCTGCCCCCTGCCAATCCAGACTGTGGATTGGTCAGGGTTCAGGGCCGATCCTGGGCGGGTGCACCCAGGCGCCGCAGAAAGGGGGGCGCCAAAGTGCTCCTTCTTGTGTGTGACACACACCGCACTAGCTTTCATCTGAGTGCTGCGGTCTTGCTCAGTGCCAAACAGTCCCCCCACTCACCTCCCCCTCTGTACATCCCCGCCCACTGTACATCCCCGTCCACTGTACATTCCCACCCATTGTACATCTCTGCACGCTGTACTTCCCCGCCCATTGTACATCCCCGTCCACTGTACATCCCCGCCCACTATACATCTCTGCACGCTGTACTTCCCCACCCATTGTACATCCCCGTCCACCGTACATCCCCGCCCACTGTACATCTCTGCACGCTGTACTTCCCCGCCCATTGTACCTCCCCGTCCACTGTACATTCCCGCCCGCTGTACATCTCTGCACGCTGTACTTCCCCGCCCATTGTACATCCCCGTCCACTGTACATCCCCGCCCGCTGCACACTGTATTCTGTATATCCCGTAAGAGGAGAAGGGAGGCTAGGTCTGCCCCACCTTCTCCCCATGTCATCCCCCCAGTGCCCGCCCACAACCCCTGCATGCAGCCAATCTGTGCCTGGGAAGGAAGTGTGGGCGGGAGATTTAAAAGCAACAATTGCTCCTGTTCTGATGTCTCCTGAGCCTCAATGCAGCCTACGGTGAGTGATCTCGCCCCTCTCTCTTCCTGAAATGTGCCTTATTCTTCCTGCCTTCCATGTGCCAGTCTTCCTGCCTTCCACGTGCCAGTCTTCCTGCCATCCACGTGCCAGTCTTCCTGCCTTCCATGTGCCAGTCTTCCACGTGCCAGTCTTCCTGCCTTCCATGTGCCAGTCTTCCATGTGCCAGTCTTCCTGCCTTCCATGTGCCAGTCTTCCATATACCAGTCTTCCTGCCTTCCACGTGCCAGTCTTCCTGCCTTCTACATGCAATAGTCTTCCTGCCT
>BLSH010087961.1:383794-408622 GCA_018402905.1 Glandirana rugosa
GTCTCTGACGCCTGTACTATGTTAGTTACCAGTCTCTGACACCTGTACTATATTCGTTACCAGTCTCTGACACCTGTACTATGTTCTTTACCAGTCTCTGACGCCTGTACTATGTTCGTTACCAGTCTCTGACATCTGTATTATTTTTTTCTGACCATTGCTTATATCATGTCCACAGTCTCTGACCATTGATTGTATCATGTCCGCAGTCTCTGACCATTTCTTGTATCATGTCCGCAGTCTCTGACCATTGCTTGTATCATGTCCGCAGTCTCTGACCATTTCTTGTATCATGTCCGCAGCCTCTGACCATCTCTTGTATCATGTCTGCAATCTCTGACCATTTCTTGTATCATGTCCGCAGTCTCTGACCATTGCTTATATCATGTCCACAGTCTCTGACCATTGATTGTATCATGTCCGCAGTCTCTGACCATTGCTTGTATCATGTCTGCAGTATGTCTGGGGGCTCTCTCTAACAAAAGCTCACTTTGGGTCCATTAGAGAGACCCCCTACAGGTCCCATTAGAGTACTCTCTTCCTGTATTTTGTTTATTGTTAAGAGATTGTGGGAGGATCCCAGGGTAACAAAGAATCCTTAGGGGAGCATCACTGTGTTTGAGTTGTTGCCATAGAAACATTTGTAAAGGGGAGGAGTTAGTGAGATGATCACGCCCATGTGGGGCGCCAGAAATATTTCTGCACCCAGGCGCCTGTGACCCCAGGATCGGCCCTGTCAGGGTTCCTTGTCATACATCAGAAAGTGACACCTCCTCATTTCCAGCTAAAAAATGGAGGAGTACCCAAGGGGTGTTCCTTCCTGCAATCTCCAGCCCTCCCTGGGCCACTCCCCATCCCAGATCAAAACAATCAGGCCTGCTCTCACTGTCCGGCCTGACTAGACCCTACCTTTCCCAACAAAAAGCTCACTACAAAAACGCACCTATCACTTTGGGGGCACTAAATATGTGTGCATATGAATTGATTCTGTAAGAATCAGCAAAATGCTCAGTTCTGTGTTTATGGAATGTATTATTCGTACGCAGGTATATGTGTGCAAAATGTGTTAACATGGGTGGTTTAGCGTAACCTATGTGAAAAAAGCTATAAATAAAGTCCAAATATTGTAAAAATTCCACCGCAGTGCAACTTTAAGTGATAGTTCATAGAATCAATATTTTTATAATACCCAGTGACTTCAGTGACCACCACCTCTAGTAGAATTGCCTGCTTACATCCAAAGGGTGACCCCACTACACAGAGTCATACAAGCCTGGTTTATCGTCTCTCAGGATTCCGTGGGGAAAGTTTTCCTCCAAATGAACTATCATAGAATTGATTCTATGAACTATCATTTAGACCCCATACACACTATCCAACTTTTGTTGTCAGATTTCCTTCAGATTTACTAAAACCATGTACTGCAAGGGTCTGCCTGATTACATACAAATTGAAACTTCTAAGGTTTGACCTCATATTATATGGTTTTGGTATTTCTGAAGGAAAAAATCTACAGAAAATTGGATAGTGTGTATCCAGCTTGAAAGTTGCCCTATGGTGAATTTTTTACAATATTTGGACTTTATTTATAGCTTTTTTCACATATATTGTGCCACACCATTTTTGTTGGTTATTTGTTTGCTGAGAGTCACATGTGGATACACTCTGAGGGGTGTGGGCGGCAATCTTGTTAAGCCAAGTTGCAGGCTATTGGCACTTGAATTGTGTATCATATAGTTGCACTAAGCATTTTGAATGTACCACTGGTTATATTTTGCTTTATGAACACGGGTTTTTTGCTATACAGTATTTTTTCCCCAGTATATTAACATAAACCAAACAAGTCTTAATGTGCCTAAAATTAAAATGTGATTTTTTTCTTTGGTTGGGTTTACCTAAACACTGTTTGTGTTTTTAGATGCGCAACTTGTACAGGAATAAAACTGCATCAAGTGCGCGCATATATCATAAAAGCACTGCAAACAAATGGGTGATAGTATTCTACTGCACATGTGCAAAACTTTGTGCGCATGTCTAAAGTTTGAGCACCAGTAATTGTATGCATTATCATATGCTGGTTCTTGGAATTCAGATTCCAATGGCAAGTATTTGTATACACTGTGACTTTTTCATAGGTGTAGCGGTACCCCTGTAGGAGCTGCTGAATGTTGTGGTCCTGCTGTCACCCTGCCCAGCCCAGCATCAACTTCCCAATCACCTTGGAGACAATGAACAGTCCATGTGCTTGTTTTTGTATTTTTATTGAGGGATTTGAACTTGGATGGGGATAGGGATATATGGGATGCCCAGTAGAACAAACAGTTGGTTGATTGTGTATTAATCAGTTGGGACAACTATGTACAACTACTCCAGTCTCCTCCAGCACATCTCTTGCTTGCAGACTGTTACTCTCTCTCTCTCTCCTGTACAACACTTGACTCCAGGCACAGCTAGCACATGTTTAGGCCCAACACTGACTCAGTCAGGCCTCAGCTGTGGGCCCCTCTAGTGTAGCAACAAGATAGTAGTAAGTCTATAGTGCTAGCTGTCCCCTGGTGGACATACTGCTCCCAGTCAGTCCCCTTCAGGCCCTGCCAGCCCTCCTGGCTGCAACTGCTTGACTCCACTGCCCGTGACATCACAGTCCTTACTGCTGGCTCTGCACCCATCCCAGACCACTCACTCCCAGTCCTCTCAGGCGTGCCTCCCTAGACCTCCCGACTGTGCCTGTCACTCACCAGCCCACCTGGCTGTGACCAGTGGTTCCCTCCTGGAGACTTGCCCAGCAACACTAGCTCCTGTTGTCGTTCTTGGTTCCTCTCTGTGCCTCCTGACCGGATCCTCCTTGCTTTCCAGAAGGGCTACGTCCTGCACCTGAACCCCAGGCCCAAGGTCACCCCCCAGACTGGGGAGCTCCCTCAAAGGCCCTGACAACCTAGTGCTCTATCTCCAGTTCTTCCACCCAAACTCTCCTCCCCAGCTGGGCTGACCCCAGATTTTTAAGGAGGCCTGCCCACTGCAAATCCAAGTTGGGGATTTGGTCAGGGCTCCTTAGAATACCCCAAGCAGCTCCACCTCTCTTTCCCTCCTCTGCTTCTAGTACTTTCTAGAAGCCAGAGGGAGGTAACCGAGAAGTGACACCACCTCTGAGTCACCAGCTGCTACCCTCAACCACTCCCAGCCCATTATCAAAACAAACAGGCCTGACTACCAGCCAGGCCTGCCTAAATTTACCTATAATGCAACAAAAACCTCACTCTAGCACCTACACTACCTAGAGAGTGCTACATAGGATACTTTTACATGCCTTAAAGCTTGGCTCATGCTTGTTTTATTTTTTTCTTTAAATCTGTTCTTTGAAAATATCCTTTGCTGTTCACATTTCAGAGGCACACCTAAGAGTGCACTGAACACATTGAACATTGAGGTTGATGGATTACAAATGTGCATGTCAGTACACCTTCACTCACATATGTGGGTACGGATTGTACTTTTGAGGTTATCCCAGATCGTATTTATTATTTAGTGAATCATAATCATCAGGTCCATGTAAGGCTAGGTTCACACTTTTGTGGGTGCGGGACTGTGTGTAAATTACACGCTTTCCTGAATCCGCAGCAAAAACGTGCTGCTGTCAGCAGACACGCATGGGGGGGCCATTAATTCTTAATGGCATCCCCAGGCACTGAAAGCCACAGCACATTTTCCCGTGCTGCGAACTACATAGTACTATGCAGTTTCCCTAAGGTTGCGATTTTGGTAAAGGTGCAGGGACCTTTTTCCTTGTGTTTTCCATAGGTACAGCAGCCAATTCAAATGAACGTACTGCTGTGCCCAACAAAAACGCGGCCGCTGGGAAACTGCAATAGTGTGAACCTAGCCTAAAACACTATAATTACAAAATAGACTATTCTGCTTATTTTAGAGCAACAGTGACATAACTAAACTTTTGGTCATTTTAATCTAAAAAAGCATAATAATATTAGCTGAACATCATAACCATACATACATTTATCAGACCTCCTGCTCTCTAGCTCCCTTGTTACCTCCTCCCATGCTCACCTCCAGGACTTCTCCAGAGCCTCTCCCATCCTCTGGAACTTCCGGCCCCAGTATGTCAGCCCCTAGCCGGTCCAATTTTAGGCAATCCCTGAAAGCTCATTTATTCAGGGAAGCCTACCCCACCTTCATCTAAGAACTGTACCCGAGCCACCTCCATCAGATCACACCCCTCCGCAGCTATTACCTTTTGTACTAACTCTCCCTTCCTTTAGATTATAAGCTCAACCAGCAGGCCCTCCTATTCCTTTTGTATTGAACTGTATTGTAATTATACTGTCCCCCCTCTACATTGCAAAGAGCTGCGCAAACTGTTGGCGCTATATAAATCCTGTATAATAATAATAGTAATCATTTAAACCAATTCACTATGGTATGGGATTCTGATGAAACAGAACTAACTTCAAGAATATCTTAAAAACATCATTTAATCCAGTCCTCTGTTCATTAAACCATCATTGATTGTAATTTGCAGCTAGCACATGTACCTTAACCTGACCAGCCACCGTCATTATACTGCAGCAGGCTAGCTCGGCTGCACAAATTGCCGTAGGTGTATGTCGATCGCGTACACGGCGATCTGCGGGCATGCGTGCCCATTTGCTAGCGGGGGAGCCATCCAGCGGGACCGGCGGACTCTATGTCCACTGGCCACCCGTGATTGCTCCAGAGAGAAGCAGAATGGGGATATGCCAGTGTAAACAAAGCAGATCTCCATTCTGTCAGGGGAATAGAGAGAGATCATCTGTTCTTAGTGATCGGGAACAGCGATCTCTCTCCTCCTCCAGTCAGACCAGCCCCCATAAAGTCAGAAACACCTCCCAGGGAACACATTTAACCCCTTGATCGCCCTTAGTGTTAACCCCTTCCCTGCCAGTGTCATTTATACAGTAATCATTGCATTTTTATAGCACTGATCGCTATATAAATGTCACTGGTCTCAAAAAAGTGTCAAACGTGTCTGATCTGTCTGCCCCAATGTCGCAGTCCCTCTAAAAATCGCAGATCACCGACATTACTAGTAAAAAAATAAAAATAAATGCCTTAAATCTGTCCCCTATTTTGTGGACGCGATAACTTTTGCGCAGACCAATTAATATAAGCTAATAGGGATTTTTTATCAAAAATATGTAGAAGAATACATATTGGCCTAAACTGAGTAAGAAATGTGTTTTTTTACTTTTATTGGATATTTATTATAGTAAAAAATATATTTTTTTTTCAAAATTGTTGCTCTTTTTTTGTTTATAGCACAAAAAATAAAAACCACAGAGGTGATCAAATACCACCAAAAGAAAGCTTTATTTGTGGGAAAAAAAGGACATCAATTTTGTTTAAGTACAATGTCGTACAACCACGCAATTGTCAATTAAAGCAATGCAATGCCGTATCACAAAAAAATGGCCTGGTCAGGAAGTGGGTAAATCCTTCCAGGGCTGAAGTGGTTAATCTGTCTTTTTTTAATGTAGAATTTTATTGACTCCAACCACAAAGTCATACAATTTAGGATAATAAACAATATTAATCAATGGTCCTATACATCTCAAATCCAAGAGGTGACCAGAATAACAAAAATAAAATTCCAAAGTACAACATAAACAACAATAAGCTAGTCTGAGGGCAATCTAATGCATCAAACAGAGCAATATATGGGGCCTATCGGTGCATAATATTATTGCCCCTGAAGTACCGGCTGTGTGGGAGGGCTTAATCTGTCTTTATATTATCTACTGTAATCTCCTGCATAGCAGACTGGGAGAGGACAAGTATAACATGTCAATATTCGCCAGCACACCTAGGATCCTTGATTTCATCCAAACGGTTTTTATTAAAGGGTGATCACATCATAGCGTGGTGCAACATTTCAGAGCCGCGCAGGACCCCTTCGTCAAGCATGTGAGAGTATAGGTACACTGCTTTCCCTTCATTGGCCAATGACTGGTGGGGATGAGGGGAAGGGGGGAGAAAAGAGGGGCAGAAGCGGGGGCCTGACCCAGGCATTGTTACTTCACAGCAGGAAGGTCCAGGACTTGGTGGTGCTGACTGGCAGAAGTGTCTGGATCACAAGGCTGACTGAGAACATCTACATTGCAGCACCAGAGTTCCTTGAAATCCTGGTCAGGACACTATCTCCATTGAGATTGCAGGTACTCCCTGTGAGTTTTCTCCCCCCAGTGCAAAAACATACTGGTAGGTTAATTGGGTCCTGTCATATTTGGCCCTAGTATGTGTATGCATGTGAGATAGAGACCTTAGATTGTAAGCTCCTTTGAGGGTAGGGACTGATGTGATATGCAGATTGTTGGCATTGTATACAAATTTATAATAAATAAACATATTTGCATGCAATGCATAAATTTGTCCATTTGCTCGGATTTCCACTTTAAAGCAGAATTAAATGCTGCTATCTATTTTTTTTTTCATTAATAAATGGGCCCCTGGCAGCTTTATGCCATAATGTTCTAGTATATGGTAGGGAACTGTGAGAGTGCCATCATCCCAAATTGCAAAGGAACAGAGAATACCCTCCAATCACAGGGACTATTATAGGCACAATGGACAAATAACCTCCAAGGCAAGGATATATAAAAATACATACATTTTATTAACCACTTCAGCCCCGGAAGGATTTCCAGCTTTAGGACCGGAGCCCTTTTTGCGATTCGGCACTGCGTCGCTTTAACTGACAATTGCGCGGACGTGCGACGTTGTACCCAAACGAAATTTGCGTCCTTTTTTCCCACAAATAGAGCTTTCTTTTGGTGGTATTTGATCACCGCTGCGTCATTTCTGATCGCCGCTATAAACAAAAGAAGAGCGACAATTTTGCAAAAAAACCCAAATTTCTTACTTTTTGCTAACATACAAATCCAAAAAAAAATATAAAAAAACATTTTTTTTCATCGGTTTTGCCCGATTTATATTCTTCCTCATATTTGTGATAAAAAAAATCGCAATCGGCGTTCATTGATTGGTTTGCGCAAAAGTGCTCGTGTTTACGGATGATGAGAATTCATTTTTGGGGTTTTTATTTATTTATTTATTTTTTACTAGTAATGGCGGCGATCTGCGATTTTTAGCGGTACTGCGATATTTCAGCGGACATGTCGGACCATTTTGACACTTTTTTGGGACCATTGGCATTTATACAGCGATCAGTGCTATAAAAATGCACTGATTACTGTGTAAATGCCATTGGCAGTGAAGGGGTTAACCTGCAGGGGGCGCTCTAAGGGTTAACTGTGTTCTCTGGGCGTGTTCTAACTGTGTGGGGACTGCCCTAGCTGGGGAAGGGAAGTGGTCACAGCCTCCGTATACAGGAAGGCTGTGATCACAGCCCTTCCCCCTTCACAGAACGGAGGTCCGTGTTTACATACACGGACCTCCGTTCCTTCGCTCCGGGGGGGCCATCGCGGGTAGCCGGCGGCAATCGAAGCCGCCGCACCCGCTCCCTGGCCCTCCCCGAACACAGTGAGCGTGCGGGCGCGCCTCTGGCGGATCGCGCGCGCTCACTAGGCTCGGTCTCGCGGCCGCCGTCGTATGACGGCGATTTGCGCTCACCAGCCACCTTGTCGACGTCAGATGCCGATCGGCGGTCGGCAAGGGGTTAAGTAACACAATAAAATAGTCTAAAATAGAGGAAATAAACAGGGCTTAAATGCGTATATACAGCAGGAACAAAAGGGCCAATGGAAGACCTTAAACATAAATTGGAAGATGAGGCATATATCCTTGCCTTGGAGATTAGTTGTCCGTTGTGCCTATAATAGTCCCTGTAATGTGCTAGTATATACCACATATTAGCCCATTATGGCAGACTTACCTGTCAAACAAAGTCCTTTAACATGTGCTGTCAGCAATACCGCTGGTCCCAGGCACTTCCATTGTCTCCTGGTCTTCCTTCCGGGTTCTGTCTGTTAGGCTGTTTGAATGGCTGGGCCTCAATGACCTCACTCAAGCATGTGCACAGGAGGGGTGTCGAAAATGGACACTGAGTTGCACATGCGCAGCACATTGTACAACACCGCTGACAGGCAGAGAGAGCCATTTATGACAGAGAAGACCATTTAAGAAAAAACCTTATCCATAAATAAAGGTTCAGGTTTGGTTGAAGCCCTCTCAGCACGCTGAAGCCAACATAAGCCTGGCATGGATGATGCAAATCTCAGTAGGGACTGGCTGAGATTTGAACCATCTATGGACAGGCTGATTGTCCCCAAGTCAATCCATCAATCTACTTGGATACAACCAGCATGTTGCATTTTTACATGTGATTATTGCCAGAGGCTCTAGCCGTGTTCTCCCCTTAAGGCCTCCTCCCCTGCTCCTGTTAGTGAAATGGAACTTTTGGGGAGGGGAGGGGTGGTAACTGATTTTGACAGCTACCTGCTCCCACTTCTGCCCCAACCGCCTAGGCAATCATAAGAGGTCTACCCCCTCCATCCCCACAGTCTTCTGGGACACTTGACAGATCCCAGAAGACTGCAGGACCATTCACAATACACAGAGCCCACAGTTAACATGCCTACACCGGGGACATAGAAAAGGAGGTGAAAACGGCTGGGATGCACCCATCGCTGGACTGTGGGACAGGTAAATGTCTGTTTATTAAGAGTCAGCAGCTACAGTTTTTGCACAGGAGATTGGGGCTCCTCTTTAAATAAGAACTCCAGTTTTTCTAAAGATATAGCATAAGGTATAATTGTTACCCATGACATTTAATAATTCAGTTTAAAACAAACTTAATAGCCCTCCTACAGTACTTCAGCGCCAATAAGCTCTAGTGTTTTAAAGTCCAGCTGAGCTGCTGCAAAATAACATAAAATGCATAAATCAATACAGATACATTAATAGTCCATTGTCTCTTCTTACAGAAACTGGTATCCGTAGCAGCGCTTCCTCACACTGTTTCAATGTGACAGCTGATTGCGACAGACCTTCAATATAGACAGAACGCCGTGAGGGATGAGTGCGAAAGAGTTTGGATAGAAGTGACCACAGTTCTCCGGTAATGTTCATGCACGATACACCTCCAAGCTGCACCACGTGAGACACTCCCCCAGGGCCTGCACTTACCGAACAGCGGTAAAAACACGCCTTTGAATCACACCAGATTAATCTCCTCCCGAATGCATATACAGTGTTCAGTCACGCATGGGCATGCAAGAAAAAAAATGCTAGACATAGTGTAATACCGTCTCGGTTTATTCAAACAACCCCCCTCCATATTGCACTTACAAGATTCACATTAAAACTCGCATAGGAATATACAGATAATGCGTTACTTCACCGTCTCCACAGAAGCTCCAAACTCTGGCTTCTCGCACAAGCTGGGAGCGTCCCTTCCTGCCAGTGACATGCACGCTCGCCGCTGGGTCACGTGCTGACGCGTTTCATCATCACGACTTCAACTGAGGGCGTGAGACCTCTAATGCTATTGTAAAGTAGTGAGTGTACAGCTTGTATAACAGTGTAAATTTGCTGTCCCCTCAAAATAACTCAACACACAGCCATTAATGTCTAAACCGCTCGAAACAAAAGTAAGTACACCCCTAAGTGAAAATGTCCAAATTGGGCCCAATTAGCCATTTTCCCTCCCCGGTGTCAAGTGACTCATTAGTGTTACAAGGTCTCAGGTGTGAATGGGGAGCAAGTGTGTTAAATTTGGTGTTATCTCTCACTCTCTCATACTAGTCACTGGAAGTTCAAGATGGCACCTTATGGCAAAGAACTCTCTGAGGATCTGAAAAAAAAGAATCATTGCTCTCCTTTACAGATGGCCTAGGCTATAGAGGATTGCCACTACCCTGAAACTTAGCTGCAGCATAGTGGCCAAAACCATACAGAGGTTTAACAGGACAGGTTCCACTCAGAACAGGCCTCACCATGGTCAACCAAAGAAGTTGAGTGCACGTGCTCAACATCATATCCAGAGGTTGTCTTTGGAAAATAGACATATGAGTGCTGCCAGCATTGCTGCAGAGGTTGAAGGGGTGGGGGGGTCAAGCTGTCAGCGCTCAGACCATGCACTGCATCAAGCTGGTCTGCATGACTGTCATCCCAGAAGGAAGCCTCTTCCAAAGATGATGCACGAGAAAGCCCATAAACATTTTGCTGAAGACAAGCAGACTAAGGACATGGATTACTGGAACCATGTCCTGTGGTCTGATGAGACCAAGATAAACTTATTTGGTTCAGATGGTGTCAAGCGTGTGTGGTGGCAACCAGGTGAGGAGTACAAAGACAAGTGTGTCTTGCCTACAGTCAAGCATGGTGGTGGCCCGGGTGAGCAGGGCTATCCTGGCGCTCCCAAAACAAAAAGGCGGGATAGGTCTTCCGGACCCAGTAAGATACTACGAGGCAGTACACCTAACTAGAGTTATGGAATGGTGCAACCATACAAAAAAACCTAAACAATGGGTACAAGTAGAGGAAGGAACAGTGGACCTGCCATTATCGAGTTTGCCCTGGGTGGAGAGGGAAGACATCCCGGATGTCGCAATGAAACATCCTCTAGTGGGGACGACACTGAGAGTGGTGAGGCCACTATTCAGGTTAGCAAATATATCTCCATCGCCAAGCCCTCTCATGCCTATAATAGGTAATCCCAGGTTCCCTGCAGGCATTAAAGATAGCCAGTTTGACGCACTGAGGAGGCAGGGCCTTTCCCGTCTCCTACATTTTTGCCAAGACAATAGACCCATGGGGCTCGCCAGCTGCAAAAGGGAGTTTCAGGATAGGCTGGATTTTCTGCACTGTGCCCAGCTAGGCTCTGCTATTAAGTCAATGGCGGGGTCAGGCACGGTATTAAGAGCGCAGACGATATTTGAGCAAGCTTGTATCTCGGGGGAACCGGAGAGGCACCTTTTATCATTTTCTTATTCGCTACTAATAGCAGCTTCAATCCCAAAGGCCCTCCCATTCCTGACAAAGTGGGAAACTGAGCTGGGGCAAAAATTCACACAAAGCCAAAGAGATAAAATCCTACTATTTGCTCATAAAGCCTCTGTATCAAGTAGATTTCAGGAAGGGGGGTATAAATTGCTCACAAGGTGGTACCAGACACCGGTAGCCCTACACAAGAAATTCCCTACGACCTCAGATAGGTGTTGGCGGTGCCAAGAAGCCGAGGGTACACTGATCTATATATTCTGGGAGTGTAGGAAGCTGAAAAGGTTTTGGGAAATGGTAAACGAGGGAGTACAGGATCTGACAGGGATATCCCTTGGGATGAAGCCAGCCGCTATCTTATTACATGATACGCACTTATTTATTAAAAACTATAAAAACTCATTATTGAAACACTTACTAACAGCAGCAAAAGCATGTATCCCAGCACTGTGGAAAAAAGAAGAGGCACCGACTAAATCCCAATGGATAGATAAGATATGTGAGATACAAGAGATGGAAGAGCTAACCCTACTGGGGAAAGACCGGCGGGACCTGTATGTAGCCACGTGGAGCCCCTTTGTTCGTTTTCTGGAGAGAGGAGAATAGGGGGAGAGAGAGGGGCAGGTTGGGGGGGCGGGGGGTGGAGAGAGGGGGGGGGGTTTTTTTTTTGTTTTTTTTGGAAGGAGGGGGGGAGAAGGGTCAGAGCCATAAATAAAGGGGTTAAAGAAGGAGAGGGCGAGATGATTAGAGGGAAAATAGTTTAATAATAACGACCACTTAGGAAGCCTATATATCGAGAGAGAACAAGACCTTTCACGGTCTTTGTCTTTTCTTTATTATTCTCTCTTTTATGTATGATTAGCTACCTCTTGGGATTAACTGAAGCTGCTTGATAAAATCCACAATGATGAATGACTCGACTGGAGATAGCATATGATTTGCAAACTGATTAATCCCAGGTCGGCGAACTTCTGAAGTGGAGGAAAAAAAAAAAAAGCATGGTGGTGGGAGTGTCATGGTCTGGGGCTGCATGAGTGCTGCCGTCACTGGGGAGCTACAGTTCATTGAGGGAACCATGAATGCCAACATGTACTATGACACACTGAAGCAGAGCATGATCCCCTCCCTTCGGAGACTGGGCCGTAGGGCAGTATTCCAACATAATAACGACCCCAAACACAACTCCAAGATGACCACTGTCTTGCTATAGAAGCTGAGGGTAAAGGTGATGGACTGGTCCAGCATTTCTCCAGACCTAAACCCTATTGAACATCCGTGGGGCATCCTCAAATGGAAGGTGGGGGAACGTAAGGTCTCCAACATCCACCAGCTCCGTGGTGTCATCATGGAGGAGTGACTGCAGTGGCAACCTGTGAAGTTATGGTGAACTCCATGCCCAAGAGGGTTAAAGTGGTTTTCAAGTCATGACAACCACTTTAAACTACAGGTAAGCCTATATTCAGGCTTACCTGTAGGTCCCGGGAATATCTCCTAAACTTGCACCATTTAGGAGATATTCCCTGTACTTGCATGTGCCGACGTCAATGGCATATGCGCAGCGATTCACTAAGTGTGCCATAAATGACGGCTCCTGTGCGCATGCGCGGGAGTGACATCAGCGTGGCTTCTGCCAATCACAGTGCTGGAGTCTGGTCGGAGCCCGGGATCCCAGAAGACGACGGACACAGCGGTGCTCGGGGACCACTGCTACAGCGTCGATCTAAGGTAAGCATTTCATAATGAGCTAGTATGCGATGCATACTAGCTCATTATGCCTTTCTCTTGTAGGTGTTTTTTTTTTTTTTACTTGACAACCATTTTATTTTAAGGCAGTGCTGGAAAATAATGGTGGCCACACAAAATATTGACACTTTGGGCCCAATTTGGACATTTTCACTTAGGGGTGTATTCTTGTTGCCAGCGGTTTAGACATTAATGGCTGTGTGTTGAGTTATTTTGAGGGGACAGCAAATTTACACTGTTATACAAGCTGTACACTCACTACTTTATATTGTAGCAAAGTGCAATTTCTTCAGTGTTGTCAAATGAAAAGATAGAATAAAATATTTACAAAAATGTGAGGGGTGTACTCACTTTTGTGAGATACTGTATGTGAACCGAGCCTACATTAGCATTAAGGGGAAGTGGTTTTCCTTCAGGAAAGAGTCCTAATTGTGAAGCCAAATCTCACTCTCCCTTTTCCTCCATAGATTTCCCTGTCTGAAGTAGAGAGATCTGTATAAAAATTGTGCTATCTAACTAATAAAAATGTTTATGATGCTCTAAATTTTATGTCCACTCTTTAAATTATTGTATAATTTCAAACGCTAGTATGATGGAAAATAGGGAAGGCAGTGAGTTTTAGTGATTTGTATTTGTATTTTTATTTTGGTTGCTTATGATGACCATTGTAGGCGCCTATAATGTCACAAATGTGTCTTATGTTCATGAACTCTGCATAACTGGAAAAGATCCCTATTACCCAAATATTCTGTATTTGTCAGTCTTTCTCATTACAAAGTTGGGATGTAAATACAGTATATGTCACTATAGCAATTCACTCGTCTCTAAACAGCAGGGTGTTACTGGATCCACCAACAAAGGTTGTATGGTCAAATAGGCCAATAGCCATAGACACTTGCAAAAGGCCTGTCGTTTCCACCAATAGCACATGTGACAGGAAGAAATCACAGGAACAGAATTGGGAGACAGTTGTCACCTCATAACATGAAGTGACTGAACATGGCCGTTCATGGCAGAATCATCAAGTAATATTTTAACAAAATCTTCAGATGTAAAGACAAAATGCATCTCATAGAAGATATTTAGGGAACTCTAACTGCTCAATGAATGCCAGTGTGCCTTGTTAAAGGTGACCTCTATGTATGATCATTAGGTACCTTCCCTTTTTTAGCTTGAACGGTTCCCCACTACTGACAGCTCCCCAATTTTCAGAAAAGGGGGAACTGTGATTTTACCAGGAACCTTAACCACTTGCCGACAGCTGATCGGCATTTGACGGCGACAGTGTGGCTCTGTAACGCGAATCGCCGCCATATGACGGCGGCCGCGAGATCGCGCTCACTGTGTCCGGGGAGGGCCAGGGAGCTGGTACGGCGGATCCGATCTCCGCCGGCCACCCGCAATGCCCCCCCCCGGAGTGAAAGAACGGAGGTCCGTGTAAGTAAACATGGACCTCCGTTCTGTGAGGGGGGAAGGGCTGTGATCACAGCCTTCCTCTACACGGAAGCTGTGGTCGCTTCCCTTCCCCAGCTAGGGCAGTCCCCCTACAGTAAGAACACGCCCAGGGAACACTGTTAACCCTTAGAGCGCCCCTGCAGGTTAACCCCTTCACTGCCAATGGCATTTACACAGTAATCAGTGCATTTTTATAGCACTGATCGCTGTATAAATGCCAATGGTCCCAAAAAAGTGTCAAAATGGTCCGACATGTCCGCTGAAATATCGCAGTACCGCTAAAAATCGCAGATCGCCGCCATTACTAGTAAAAAAAAAAAATAAATAAAAACCACAGAAATGAATTCTCATCATCCGTAAACGCGACCACTTTTGCACAAACCAATCAATAAACGCCGATTGCGATTTTTTTATCACAAATATGAGGAAGAATATAAATCGGCCAAAACCGATGAAAAAAATGTTTTTTTATATTTTTTTTTTTGGATTTGTATTTTAGCAAAAAGTAAGAAATTTGGGTTTTTTTTGCAAAATTTCGCTCTTCTTTTGTTTATAGCGGCGATGAGAAATGAAGCAGAGGTGATCAAATACCACCAAAAGAAAGCTCTATTTGTGGGGAAAAAAAGGACGCAAATTTCGTTTGGGTACAACGTCGCATGACCGCGCAATTGTCAGTTAAAGCGACGCAGCGCCGAATCGCAAAAAGGGCGCTGGTCCTAAAGGGGGAAATCCTTCCGGTCCTTAAGTGGTTAAAGAGGACTTCAGCCACCCCCCTGTCTGGCACCACCATCTTTGAAATTGGAGCACGATACACTAAAAGTCTCTACCCAGCCTACAAGACCTGGCAGAAATATGCAGCACATCTGCGTTCATCTCACATTTTGCCACATAAGCACAGACAACCTGAGATCCAGTACCTTCATATTTGTAGCTTTTTCACGCATGCACAGGTCTCTGCCAATTCCAGCAGCACATCTGCACATGCATAGAATCAGGTGGAGCACGTGAACCGTTGGAAGCACCAGAAACATATAAGTAAGGAGGAATTGCTGTGATTCAGCACTAAAAAAGAGTCAGACACATTACAAAAAAGGAAAATGTATCCAATTGTGGGAAAAGGAGAAGCAGCCAGTGGCAAATAACTTGTTTTCTTTAGTAAAAATCCACTTTAAAGTATTGAACCTAAAACTACTGGCCATGCAATCACCATTGCTGGCTATGGCTGGCACTATATCTGGCTTTAGATTGACAAACAATGTAAATAAAAGAAAAATGCTCTTTACAAAGATGCTATAAGTGTTAGCACCTTCCACAATTTTTACACAAAGGGTCTGCAATCTTGGATGTCCAAACCATTTATACACCTTCTCAATAATTAATTAACAACAAACGTTTACACTGAAGTTGTCAATTTTTTATGCAAGTCAATTAGCTTCTGAATGTGTTAAAGAGCAAAGAGAATCTGTTACAGCGATAACACCGGTGTGTCAAGACTCAGATGGAAAATGCCTTTGTCTGACTCCAAGAATGTGAACTTTTTCCAGGACAAAGGCCTTTGTAGTAGTTGAAAAAGTTCCCCACCACTAACTTGGGGCAGGCATGCAGCCTGGAAGTCAGAACAAACCAGCTTCCATCTGAATGCTCTTATAGCGATATTTTGCTTTTTACTATGTTAACTTGGATGACTGACAAAGACTAGTATCATGATTTTAGGGTATCATGCATTGGAAAATACACTAGAAAAGCCGTAGTAACAATAATCATTCCAATATGTGTATAAAGGAAGCATTTATTAAGATATTATGAAAAATATAGAGCCATCATTGTAGGCTTCAGTGACAGGGAATTCAGAGAAGAAGATCTGACTCAGAAATAGTCATTGAGGCCAGACAGTCAGGCAAACAGCATTTATAGAAGGAAGTCAGCAATGGCCTCCTTATTTCCCAAAATACAGGTTTCAGTTGAGCTTCTAAGAACAGCTGTCATGTTCTTTTATGACCTTATGCAAGAATGGCACATCCTGCATTACATAGAAATTATATTGACCCTAAAGAAACTCTAAGAACTCCCATTTAATAAGGCATTGCACCAGGGCTGGCCCAAGACATTGTGCTGCCTGGGTCCAAGGATAAAATGTTGCCCCCCCCAAAAAAAAAAAATCACGCCCACCAAAAGGCCCCCCACATCCATTATGTTATATCATGATTATTAAAACTAAAATGTAATTTATCAGGGAGTCAGATTTACATGCAACAGCACCTTGTCTACATGCAAAATCATATGACATACCATTATGTTCAATTCCAAGGGGCGGGCTAGGGTAGTATATAGACAGGCTAGGGTAGTATATAGACAGGCTAGGGTAGTATATGGACAGGCTAGGGTAGTATATGGACAGGCTAGAGTAGTATATGGACAGGCTAGGGTAGTTTATGGACAGGCTAGGGTAGTATATGGGCAGGCTAGGGTAGTATATGGACAGGCTAGGGTAGTATATAGACAGGCTAGGGCAGTAAAGGGGCTGGCTAGGGCAGTGTAGGGGCAGGCTAGGGTAGTATATGGACAGGCTAGGGCAGTATATATACAGGTTAAGGTAGTATATGGACAGGCTAGGGTAGTATATGGACAGGCTAGGGTGGTATATAGACAGGCTAGTGTAGTATATAGACAGGCTAGGGCAGTATAGGGGTGGGCTAGGGTAGTATAGGGGCAGGCAGAGCAGCCCAGGGGGCAGTTGTTACCATGACACACTAAAAAAAATCTTGGTCGTCAATTTGCTGGGTAAATAGAAGAGAAGGAGAGGCGGCTGTGGTTCAATTGCTGCCCCTCTCAAAGTGCTGCCTGGGTCCAATGGACCCACTGGGACCCATGGTAGGGCCGACCCTGCATTGCACCAAAGAGTATTTGTCATTAACAATCATATTCTCCAAATACTATAGAACACATTGAAGGAGAGCCGCCTATGGTTTACTAAAGCTACCTATAGATATGGATTAATGCCCTATCTAGCTAAGAAATGGACTGGAGAAACTATAAATGTAGTGATCTCTAGTGGAAAAAAAAGAGCTTGTTTGTGTAGCGCTGCCCTCTTGAGAGTCGCAAGATAAGTCAATCCCCCCCTGGTTTCCCCGACTCTCCACCACCACTGACACACTGGGTTCACTCATATTCTTAGTTCCCCTTTAAATAGTGCACAGTAAAGTAATACACAAGATTGAGAAAATCAACAGCGTTTACTCAAAGTATATTGCTTGAAAAGAATTGGTATTCAACAGGGAATATCAGTAATTCCCAAAACTGAACAAAAGTTAAACAAGATATATTACTTATGACTCTATAGGTTTAACCAACATGTATATGAGCAGGTCAGTATACTGTGCAAGAAAGTGGGGCACAGGAGAGCAGGGGAATGACTTCTGAAGTGTCAGACCACTCTACTGCTCACTCACCTGACACCAACAAACAGTAGGTGAACAAGTATAAAACTGGTAATAGTAGATAAACAGGTATAACACCAGCAAACAGTAGATAAACAAGTGTAACACCACAATAACAAATGCAGCAATATTCAACCTGCTCTGAGGGAAAGAGTTCTTTGGTGAATGCAGCTGTATAACAAATTCTGACAAAGTAGTCTAGGCTCGCTAAGTGGGGGGAAAGAGAATGAAGAGTAGTTGCAGTTCAATGTTCCTTGCGTGACAGTTAAAATGATCTTCAGCTAGCTTTTATAGATTGACTGGTATATATCCCACAAAGACTGGTGCAACAAAATAAATTCCCAGGAAGTGTACTGCAATGATATAAAGCACTTTTTCTGCAGCAGAACTAGGAAAGCTTCACAGTGATCACTGATTTTAAGCTGTAGGACTACACATAGCAGCAATCCCATATAGGGTATGAATGCTTGTACTCCACTTCTATTCCCAAAGTAAAGAACTAGGCCTTGATTAACAGTAAATGTGAAGAGTCTGGCTGTATATGCACAGTGTCTATAAAGATGGGCTTCAGCACGCTTACTACAAGAATGTAGGAATCAGGATCAGGCCCCGTTCAATGCAGGGCAGGTCTTTCAGGCTGCTCACTGATGTCCTGCAGGGTTTCTAAATTGCTCAGTCTGAGGAAGTAGACCGCGATTCAGCAACCATCTACACAGGGTCCTGCTTTGTCAATCCGCTCCGTCCAGAGTGAATGTACTAGGCCTGGATGTCCAGGTGTGATGAACACAAGGATAAGGATGACAGGGGGTGGAGTGTTAGCAAGTTTGCAGTGGATGTCCAGATGTGAAGAACTGAAGGATGAGGATGACAGGGGTGGAGTGTTAGCAAAAGTTGCAGTGCATGTCCAGGTGTGATGAAAAGGAGGAAGAGGATGACAGGGATGGGTTGTTAGCAAGGTTGCAGTGGATGTCCAAGTGTGATTAACACGTGGATGAGTATGACAGGGTTTGAGGTGTTAGCAAGGTTGCAGATGTTCAGGTGTGATTAACACGTGGATGAGTATGACAGGGTTTGAGGTGTTAGCAAGGTTGCAGTGAATGGCCAGGTGTGATGAAGAGGAGAATGAGGATGACAGGGGGTGGGGTGTTATCAAAGTTGCAGTGGGTTGCAGGTGTGATGAAAAGGAGGATGAGGATGACAGGGTGTGGGGTGTTAGCACGGTTGCAGTGGATGTCCAGGTATGATGAACGTGAGGATGAGGATGACAGGGGGTGGGATGTGAGCATGCTTGCGTTGGATGTCCAGGTGTGATTAACACTTGGATGAGTATAACAGGGGGGTGAGGTGTTAGCAAGGTTGCAGTGGATGTCCAGGTGTGATGAAGAGGCGGATGAGGATGACAGGGTGAGGTGTTACCAAGTTTGCAGTGGATGTCCATGTCTGATGAAAAGGAGGATTAGGATGACAAGGGGTGGGGTGTTAGCAAAGTTGCAGTGGATGTCCAGGTGTGATGAACATGAGGATGACAGGGGGTGGGGTGTTAGCAAGGTTGCAGTGGATGGCCAGGTGAGATGAAGAGGAGGATGAGGATGACAGGGGTGAGGTGTTACCAAGTTTGCAGTGGATGTCCATGTCTGATGAAAAGGAGGAGGATAATGGCAAGGGGTGGGGTGTTAGCAAAGTTGCAGTGGATGTCCAGGTGTGATGAACATGAGGATGAGGCTGACAGGTGGTGGAGTGTTAGCAAGGTTGCAGTGGATGGCCAGGTGTGATTAAGAGGAGGATGAGGATGACAGGGAGTGGGTGTTTGTAAAAGTATAGAAATATCTATGACCTCAATATGCACGACTGCAGGCTGCAACTGATGCTGCAAAAACATGTACAGTGGTGTTATCTCATTTATGGAATCACTGCCATTAGAAATCCACTACAGTCTCTGTGTCCATGTGCTTTTATGGGAGGCGGACCTTCCATGAATCAACATGTGATATCCCACCCGCTTTTTTAGTTACTGGGCGTGGAGGAGGAGGGAGGGCCTGGGTAGTTAGTTAGAATCTGTATACACGCCCACATTTGTGATGGAAATACCATGTGACCTGAAAAACTCAACTGAAACAGTTAATCTCCAACACAGCATAAGAGAGCGAACAGAGCACGTGCAAACTTACCACCCTGCCTGCATGTAGTATGGCCTTACACGCAGACAGTGCAAGCAGGAAGTATCTGGCCATACAAGATCAAAGAGCCTTTTTACACAATGCAGAGGATTAACCCCTTAAATTCCACAGTGAGTATAACAAGCAAGATATTCTGCATATACAGACTGATTTTACTCTTGTGGGTTTAGTAACACTTTAAGCCCAAGGCAGAAATGTCTCTGATGTCAGGAGTATGCATACCCAGCTCCTGGCTACATTTGGAATTAATTGTTCTCTTATGATCACCACCGTGTCTATAATATAAGGCCAGAACCGGATAGCTCTGCTAAGAAATGATCGTGCTTATTATGAAAAGATCTTTTGAAAATGTGTTCTTCTATTTGACCTCTCATCTTTTCTGAAAGCTTTAAGTTGGCCATAGACAATAAACAATGGTTTGTCATGTAGACACAATCCAACCATCTCAAAGTGTGCAGACACAGCTTATCCTTTAAACGGGGATGCTTGGGTTGCAAAAGAATTCCTGCTTAGGTAATGGAGCAGAGACGGGAGATGTGGATTTTCAAGAAGCAGATAGCTAGCACTGACTTCAACAATCAGACAAGGCCTTTTAACCTGTCTGATCACTTAATCTCCCAATAAATATCACAATGCTTAATATAAAGGTGCCCTAAAGATACTAGCCAGGTCCAGATGCAAATGGACAGAGAGGGAGACTTCCATTTAAGGTCAAAGGGCACTTTAAAGTGTAACTACACTTCAATTGAGCACCACAAACCAAAATTCAATGTAATTAATTTTTAATATTCAAAGCAAACTCTCCCATCCATCCAAGTCCCCATGTTAATTGTGCTGAGAAATCACTTTGACCCCCCCCCCAGCATTTCTGGCCATGACCATCTTGAGTATGGGTAGGTGATTTGTGGAGAATTTACTTTTTGAAATTCATCTGCCTTTAGCTCAGGCATGCAGGCAGGAGAGGGCGTGCTTAGCTGAGAAAGCCCCTCCTCTGCTACTGAAGACTCCTGGAATGTATGACATCATTTGCCAAGGCATGGAAATCAAGAAGTAACTGAAATGTAAAAAAAGATTTAAAACAAGCAAATATGATATACCTTCCTATCAATTTACTACAGCTAGCAGCATAAGGATTAAAAATAGTCCATGGTGATTGAGAGAGTGAAGTTCCGCTTTAAGGGTCAACATATGTCATGTTTGCTGGAAATAGCTATATCCTATTAATAACTCACTTAACGCAGACATCTAGGCAAAGCGTAATACATATATTTGAACTAATTCACCTGTGTCTGACACTGCAGCCAGATCTTGGATCTTCCTGCAGACTTGCTATAGTTAATGTGTTTGTTACCCAACATTTCATATTCCTCACATGTGCCTGCTGTACCATGTACTTGTATGAGAAATTATCCTGTTTGCTTTGTATTGCTTCCTTTATGTGAAGTCCGGTGTTCCTGCTAGCCCTCTTGCTTTCCTATTACAAACTGGCCACACTAAGCAGGAGATCACACCGTGGTCAGTTCTCTAGCTATGCTGGGAACTCAGCCTGCTCTCCTCCAATGATCAGAATTGTCCTGACACGCCCCCGCTGCACAGCCATACACTGGGAAGCTCAGTGTGCTGCCGCTTATCCTCCCCCCAGCTCTTATGTAGCTGAGAACAGAAGGAATGTGATCACTTATAAAAAAGGGAAAAAAATATTTTTAATGTTTTTTATATCTATACAAAAATGTTTTGCCTTTCATTTCTATTTTAAACTGAATGGGTTGTGATCGTTTACAATCACTGTAAGAACAGCTTGGTCCAGAACCCTTCCCAGTCTGTTTCCAGACAACAAAAAGAGGACCAACTCATTGACTTGATAATTCCTGTGGATTTCCTTCCTGTAAGCATGTTCACAGTGTTAGACTGACAGCACTGTGCAGAGTAATAGAGTGCTAATGAGCTCACAATGCTGACCTGACTGTCCCAGTCTGAACGCTTCAGTGCAGGTAATTACACAGGGGAAACATCCAGAGTCAGGTTCATGCGTTAGTAGTGCACAGTAATGCCTCTTGTGGGCAGCAGCTACTTTTTTTTAGACAGTCTTTTTCTCCTGTGGCGCAAGTGGAATTTTATAATATGATGCTCTAGTTGCATTTAGAAATATAAGAAACTGGTTTACATGGTGCATTTTTATATCCGTCATGAGTTCAGCTTTAAAAAGAATATGTGATAAGAACTAGAGAGAAAATTCCCCTTAAAGGTAAATAGGAGTTTACAGTACTTAATAACAAAGTAACCTAAAGAGCAATAGTAGGCATCAGCATTATTTTTTCTACTTCGAACTATCAATATTTGATCCCTAATTGATGCCCATACACATAAGAGAATGTTCACCAGATTGAGGAACATTGATATGTCTGGGGACAATCCTGCTTGGCCCTATAATGATTAAGCAGTCCCCCTTTATTTCCAAATATGCAAGTCATGATTTGTTTTTATATTTTATATGCAATCATACCCAAAATATTCACTCTTTGCTCTTTCAGCATGATAGGACTTATTAGTCAGTGTATTGATAAGCTGATGATCTGTATCGATCTAATCCCCCTGAATCATCCATTTCTGGTATGCAATCTGTGTACTGTAATTATCTGAAATTAAATAGCTGTTATATTCTGCACAGGCTCCTGTACTTGATTAAATCATAAAAAAATCAGTTTCTGATATTGATTGAAACCCTCAATCCCGCTCTAGATGCGGTGGTGTAAGTAAGTAAGGCAATCACATATTCTGTGTTATCACAGCAATCACATCTACATATTTTTTCACTTATTAAAAAAGTTAAATAAAAAATAGAAAAATTATATATTATATATATATATATATATATACATAGTATCTCACAAAAGTGAGTACACCCCTCACATTTTTGTAATATTTTATTATATCTTTTCATGTGACAACACTGAGGAAATTACACTTTGCTACAATGTAAAGTAGTGAGTGTACAGCTTGTATAACAGTGTAAATTTGTTGTCCCCTCAAAATAACTTAACACATAGCCATTAATGTCTAAACTGCTGGTAACAAAAGTAAGCACACCCCTATGTGAAAATGTGCAAATTGGGCCCAATTAGTCATTTTCACTCCCTGGTGTCATGTGACTCATTGGTGTTACAAGGTCTCAGGTGTGAATGGAGAGCAGGTGTGTTAAAATTGGTGTTATCGCTCTCACTCTCTCATACTGTTCACTGGAGATTCAACATGGCACCTCATGGCAAAGAACTCTCTGAGATCTGAAAAAAATAATCGTTGCCCTACATAAAGATGGCCTAGGCTATAAGAAGATTGCCAAGACTCTGAAACTGAGCTGCAGTATGGTGGCCAAGACCATACAGCAGTTTAACAAGACAGGTTGCACTCAGAACAGGCCTCGCCAAGGTCGACCAAAGAAGTTGAGTGCACGTGCTCAGCATTATATCCAGAGGTTGTCTTTGGGGAATAGACGTATGAGTGCTGCCAGCATTGCTGCAGAGGTTGAAGGGGTGGGGGGTCAGCCTGTCAGTGCTCAGACCATAAGCCACACACTGCATCAAATTGGTCTGCATGGCTGTCGTCCCAGAAGGAAGCCTCTTCTAAAGATAATGCACAAGAAAGCCCACAAACAGTTTGCTGATGACGAGCAGACTAAGGACATGGATTACTGGAACCATGTCCTGTGGTCTGATGAGACCAAGATAAACTTATTTGGTTCAGATGGTGTCAAGCGTGTGTGGCGGCAACTAGGTGAGGAGTACAAAGACAAGTGTGTCTTGTCTACAGTCAAGCATGGTGGTGGGAGTGTCATGGTCTGGGGCTGCATGAATGCTGCCGGGACTGGGGAGCTACAGTTCATTGAGGGAATCACCAATGCCAACATGTACTGTGACATACTGAAGCAGAGCATGATCCCCTCCCTTCGGAGACTGGGCTGCAGGGCAGTATTCCAACATGGTAACGACCCCAAACACACCTCCAAGATGACCACTGCCTTGCTAAAGAAGCTGAGGGTAAAGGTGATGGACTACCCAAGCATGTCTCCAGACATAAATCCTATTGAGCATCTGTGGGGCATCCTCAAATGGAAAGTGGAGGAGCACAAGGTCTCTAACATCCACCAGCTCCGTGATGTCATCATGGGGGAGTGGAAGAAGACTTCAGTGGCAACCTGTGAAGCTCTGGTGAAGTCCATGCCCAAGAGGGTTAAGGCAGTGCTGGAAAATAATGGTGGCCACACAAAATATTGACACTTTGGGCCCAGTTTGGACATTTTTGTACTCACTTTTGTGGCCAGCGGTTTATACATTAATGGCTGTGTATTGAGTTATTTTGAGGGGACAGCAAATTTACACTGTTATACAAGCTGTACACTCACTACTTTACATCATAGCAAAGTGTAATTTCTTCAGTGTTGTCACATGAAAAGGTATAATAAAATATTTACAAAAATGTGAGGGGTGTACTCACTTTTGTGAGATACTGTATATACACACAATATGTATATACTGTATATATAGTAAGAGGATATTGCCACGAAAGACAAATTGTGTGTGCGTTGTATATCTGTCCTTCATCACTTTGTTATATTATTTATATTGTTACTTTATCACTAGAGTTGAGCGAACACCTGGAAGTTCGGGTTCTGCTGGTCCGTCCGAACTTCGGGACAAAGTCCGGGTCCGGGTCCGGACGGAACCCGAACGATCGCACGGGGGCCTGAAACAGGGCTTCAAGCCTGCCTGGTCGTCTTGGGCTTGAAGGTCCACAAGCGAGTTGAGATCACTATTTCATTGTTATATTTATTATATTGTTTCACTACTTCCTGTCTATATGTTGCGTGTGTGTTAAACAGAAAGCACCGTTATAGGAGAATGATATATATGTCATATATGTATAACACACATATATGTCATAGAGTGTTTTCACTCATGTGGGGAGTGTAAAAACATTTATAAAATAATATGGAAAAGTACACTGTTGTGACTTCTTTAATGTGAAACGATACTACATTTCATCACTCACATGTCGAACATATTGTCACA
>BLSH010087961.1:413867-427372 GCA_018402905.1 Glandirana rugosa
TTCTGCTATCTGTCCTCAGAGCAACAGCACAGACAGCAGTAGTAAAGTAATCTATCTCAGGATGCAGGATCAGGTCTTAAAATGGCTAAAATCTGTCCCTCACGCCGTCAGCTACCTTTCCCTATACTAACCCAAGGAGCATGTGACTGCAGCACTGTGACTCCAGCTTATAAAGAGGCTGGGTCACATGATGCACCGGCCAATCACAGCCATGCCATTAGTAGGCATGGCTGTGATGGCTTCTAAGGGCAAACCAGTGAAACGCTTGTTGATTGGCTGCCCTGCAGCTTCTCAACACGTGGAGTAAAATAGCAGAACCCCGGACCGAACCCGAACGATTTTTGAAATGTCCGGGTCCGGGTCCGTGCCACGGACACCCTAAAGTTCGGTACGGACCCGAACGTTACAGTCCGGGTTCGCTCAACACTATTTATCACACACATATAGATAGATAGATAGATAGATAGATAGATAGATAGATAGATAGATAGATAGATAGATAGATAGATAGATACATGAATACATAGACAAAAGATGTTATATACGGTTCGTAGATGAAAGGATGAAGAATAACCAGCACTCAATTGAAGATCAATGAATTACACATATTTATATGTGTTATTATGTCACATACGTCAAATACAGCCAATGTTTCAGGGCTGAGCTAGGTCACTTCCTCAATGCGACATCACCTTGAGGAAGGAGCCCTGCATGGCCTGAAACGTTGACTGTATTTGACCTATGTGACATTACACAAATATGTGTGACTCTTTAATCTTTAATTGAGTGCTGATGACTCTTCATCCTGGTTTTGCACTGCGCTATCGGTCGCAACACTGCAAGGAGTGCAGTCTATATGTGTAATACTTTGTGTACATAAATAACACATGATCACACATGTAAATGTATGTTTGCATGACACCATATAATCTAAATTCTATTAATCTGTTTCTTAGTTTCTTTCACTGATGAAGTTTTAGAGTTAGAACAACATTTAGAAAGAATAATTGTTCTTTTCTTGTTTTTTCCCCCAATGCAATCTGCTTTTTGTGATTGTCTTGAAACAATTACTGTGTATCAGCGAGCGGTGAGGGGGGGGGGGGGGTTGAGGGGCAGACCCATTAACCGGTAATACAGAACCACATAAAAATGTGATTAGAGCTTCTAAAAGGAGCACAGTGGGTTCCTGGTTAACACAATGAGATTCCTGGCAAGTGAGGCATGGACTCTCCTCAATGACATCCACTATCTTGCACATTTACTTCCAATTAAATTACTGAGGCAGCACAGGCAGCAATGAAAACACGTCCAGTACGTTACTGGGGAGGAGAGAGCCCCCCCTCCTCCATAATGAATCTCCCTGAAATGTCTCAAACTTACATTTTGTACCCAGAATACAGAGCCCCTCGCTTGGGTAAATGATGTGTGGTTTGTTTTATCAGAACATTAAAGCTGATGCTTCCCTCCCCCCCTTGTTATAAGGACAGATTCAAGACCCCTCAATTCCTCATTACAGATCTTGAACCCACATTCTTCATTAGTATCAATAGATCTAAGCTGCTTGTCCTTTGTGCAAATATATTTCAGTTCCTTTATTATAAGGACAGGTTTTAAATCTCTAATGCTAGCACATTTCTCTATTATTATTATATAAATAAATAAAAAATCCTTTCCCCAATTCATGTAAGATCACAAATATTATTTTAGTCATTACGCGCTTTAACAAAGGTCTTTGACAAGGGAGCCCTGCTTTAAAAATAAAAAGGGGTTCGCCCCGAGAACAATATTTTATAATGCTTAAAGAATCCTTATTCCCTATTACAGATCCCTATTACAGACTTTTAATAAACAATCAAGCTATACGTTTTATATATCACAAAACTTCCAATTGGGTTTACAAATAAAGGCAAGTAGAAAGAGTAGTAATGCTTTACAAAGCGTTTACCAAAAGTAGCCAATCAAATTTCACCCTCAACTGTTAAAGGACCACTATCTAGAAAAAAAATTCTATTTTCTAAGGCTCCCTTCACACTGGGACCACCCGATCGTCAGCGGTAAACCGCCGCTAAATTAGCGGCGATCTACCGCTGGAATAGCAGCGCTATGGCGCCGCTATTCAGGCGGCAGCATGGCACTTTTAACCCCCCCCCCCCACAAGGGGTTAAACAGGGGTTAAAAGTTCTGGCGCTCCTGGAGCAGTGTACAGCCCCTACGGGAGCGCTGCCCATTCAATCTAATGGCAGGGGCAATGGAGGAGTGGTGAATACACCGCTCCCCACATTCCTGAAAAATCATGCTTGCAGGAGTTTAATTTTACTCCTGCAAGCGCACTGCCCTGAGCCGCCCCAGTGTGAAAGGACACACTGGGTTGAATGGGGAGATGCTTTACAGGTGTTATTTTTAGTGCAATAGCGCCTGTAAAGTGCCCCAGTGTGAAAGGGGTCTAACTCAGGGGTCTCTAAACTATGGCCATCCAGTTGTTCAGGAACTACAATTCCTATAAATGCCTAGTCATGTCTGTGAATGTCAGAGTTTTACAATGCCTCATGGGATGTATAGTTCCCCAACAGCTGGAGGACCATAGTTTGGAGATCCCTGCTCTAACTGAATGCGGTTAAAACAACCCAACTGCTTACCCGAGGAAATAAAACAGATAATACCCTACAATCGAAAAAGCTGAACACTCACCTTATTGGAAGGCGGCAAGTTAAGACTTTGCTTTCTTGTAGAATTTGGAGTAGTGCTGCGATCTGATCCTTCTAGGTATGTCAGATAGAGTGCCTCCTGATGGCCGCTCAGTTCCTCCCACTTAACTGTGTCCTATAGTGATGTAGGGGTCAGCAACAGCAACTTACACTAGTATCTTTTTCACTCTGAAATAGAAACTGTTGAGGGTTGCACACATAGGCGTGTGCACATAGCGTGGAAGGTGTGCCTGGGCACATGCAGAGAAAGGGACTGGGGAATCTCTGTCCTCAGTCTCTTTCTCTGTCTCTGTTTAGACCCCTTATATTTCACCAAAGCCCCCCAGCAGGGCTCTTAAATAAAATTGTAAAAAAAAAATAATAAAATATAATATTGTAAAAAATAATTAAAAAAACTAAATTATAAAAAGAAAAAGAAAACAAAAGAAACATAAACTACTGACACCTATCTCTGCCCTACTGACACCTATCTCTGCCCTTCTGACATATACACACACACACAGTCATGTTTGTTTGCACTTTGTGGTGCCCACCCTAATGCAATAGGCTGTGCACACCTATGGTTGCGCAGATCTGCTATCAGGCCTCTCGTGCCAGTCTCCTGCAGCATTAAAATGGCACAGCAAACTGTGATAATTCCCCCAAAGGTGACCATTGTAAGCACCCCTGGCAGTGCAATACAATATTTCACTAAAGCGGCCATTTAAAAGCAGTCATAACAATAAACATGATTGCTGGCTGGTAGCTATGGGTTGCAATACTCAGCTGTTTGAGTGTCTTTTTTTCCCCTATGGTCCTAAAGCATTTGAATTTAGGAGATTTCTCAGTGATGTTGAGACTCCATAAGTGTTTTCCATTTCCCTTATACAATGCAACTTTGCCAGCAAAGTGTTGACAACACAATGAAATACACAGTGCTGTGGCAACACACGTCGAGGGCACTGCACTACACACACAGCACCTCACACACTCGCATTAATCTTTGACACCCACTGGTTTAAATGAATTCAGTCCTCATCAAAAGAGCAGCGCAGCTGAGCAGGGAGGGGGGAGGTCTGGGGTGATCAGAGGGAGGTGATATTAGGCAAGATGCGCCTCAGATATTGATGTTTGAAATGATAGATCATGTGAGAGTGGCAGATATACTATTTGTCTAATAGCCCTGCAATTAAATCCCGTGTAAATGACCCATGCCTCATTTCATCCTAATCTATGGAATTTTGATTGAATTCGTCAGCTCTAATTGAAAAATACTGCACTTTAATGTCTGAATTGCAGGACGGGCCTGCTGACTGTAATAAGGCTCTGTCCCTGTGACCTGACTGAGCTGCCTTTCTGTGGCAGGAGAAGAAAGCTCTTTGTGATTGTCTTGGCCCCATGGCTTGGTCAGAAGTGTCACTCAGAGAGAGGTGGTGGTATTCCTGTGGTGACGGTGTATTGTATATGAGCTGGTACTATAACCTTTCTACAATACAGTGTGTCTACCACAGTGTTGCCAACCGTCAGTATTTTTACTGGTAGCCTGTAAAGAACGGGCACTTTTCTCCTGCCAGTAAATGTCTGTGACAGGAAAAGGTTGACAGTAAATAAAATATGGCTGTTACGTTCAGCTTAGAACTGCACATGCGCAGTCCGAGACCATGCGAATGTTTGGGCGGCGTCACTGGGGGGGGGCGGGTCTGGTGGAGGCGGTGCCTGAATGCGTTGTATGATGTCATGGGGCAAGGGAGCATGCAGGATGGGAAATTTTTTTTTGCTTTAATATCCATCTTAAATCACATTGCTAATTGCATATTGTACTTGTTTGTAGCCTAAATACTGAAATTTGCATTTACAGTGCCTTGAAAAAGTATTCATACCCCTTGAACTGTTTTACATTTTGTCATGTTACAACCAAAAACTTAAATGTATTTTTGGGATTTTATGTGATAGACCAACACAAAGTAGCACATGTGCAAATAAGTTATGGCGCCCTAAAAGCATAAAAAATTGAACTGTTGCCCCATTAAGGAAGTGTAATGGGCACCACCTCTCAAGGGATAAATACATCAAAATGTAAAGGTAATGGCACTTCACTATACAAAAACGTGGTACGTTGCTGTATACCTATAACACGTGCAAAAATCTTTTTTTTTGTGCACAAAACATCTATGAAACAAAAAATAAATAAAATTACAAACATATGCCAACACTTGAATGCAAATAGTCCAATGTGACTGAGACCAACACCAATATCCAAACGGTTTTGATAAATTGTGTCTTCAAATGCTTCACCACAAGTGCTCTGAAAAAGGGTGGCCACTCACCAGAGGCGTGCATTTGTATTCAGCCCCCTTTACTCCGATATCCCTAACTAAAATCTAGTGGAACCAATTCCCATGAGAAGTCACCTAATTAGTAAATAGAATCCACCTGTGTGTAATTTAATCTCAGTACAAAAACAGCTGTACTGTGAAGCCCTCAGAGGTTTGAAAACCTTAGTGAACAAACAGCATCATGAAGGCCAAGGAACACACCAGACAGGTCGGGGATAAGGTTGTGGAGAAGTTTAAAGCAGGGTTAGGTTATGAAAAAATATCCCAAGCTTTGAACATCTCACGGAGCACTGTTCAATCCATCATCTGAAAATGGAAAGAGTATGGCACAACTGCAAAGACAAGGCTGTCTACCTAAACTGACAGGTCGGGCAAGGAGAGCATTAATCAGAGAAGCAGCCAAATGGCCCATGGTAACTCTGGAGGACCTGCAGAGATCCACAGCTCAAGTGGGAGAGTCTGTCCACAGGACAACTATTAGTCGGGCACTCCACAAATCTACCCTTTATGGAAGAGTGGTAAGAAGAAAGCCATTGTTAAAAGAAAGCCATAAGAAGTCCTGTTTGCAGTTTGCAAGAAGCCATGTGGGGGACACAGCAAACATGTGGAAGAAGGTGCTCCGGTCAGATGAGACCAAAATTGAACTTTTTGGCCTAAATGCAAAACGCTATGTGTGACAGAAAACTAACACTGCACATCACCCTGAACACACCATCCCAACCGTGAAACATGGTGGTGGCAGCATCATGTTGTGGGGATGCTTTTCTTCAGCAGGGACAGGGGAGCTGGTCAGAGTTGGTGGGAAGATGGACGGAGCCAAATACAGGGCAATCTTAGAAAAAAAACTGTTGAGGCCCGTACACACGGTACAACGGTTGTACAATAACGGTCATACAACAGCTTGTTGTATGATCATCCAACCGTTAGTACGTGCGATTACAACAGCCGACGTGCAGCGGTGATACAACAGAAGTTGGATGAGCAGACTAGAAAACTTTTGTTGTACAAGGCTTTGTACGACTGTTGAATCATGTGTACAGAGAAGTTGGGCCAACAAAGCTGTACGTGCAAAACACGCATGATCAGAAGTCAGGAACGCCCAGAAGTGTCAGTTCGCGTAAACCAACGTTCCTAATTCACAAATCACATTCACCTGAACTTCCTCTTTATACACTCGTAACACGTCACTACATTCACCCTGTTGAAGCTTTGTTGTACAATTACTTGACTCATATCAGTACGCTAGACACAACAGCCAACAGACGATTTTGGGCAAAAGTTGAACGTGCAGTCGTATGACCGTCGCACCTTGTGTACGAGGCATAGAGTCTGCAAAAGACTTGTGACTGGGATGGAAGTTCACCTTCCAGCAGGACAACGACCCTAAACATACAACCAGAGCTACAATGGAATGGTTTAGATCAAAGCATATTCATGTGTTAGAATGGCCAAACCAAAGTCCAGACCTAAATCCAATTGAGAATTTGTGGCAAGACTTGAAAATTGCTGTTCACAGATGCTCTCCATCCAATTTGAGAGAGCTTGAGCTATTTTGCAAAGAAGAATGGGCATATATTTCATTCTCTAGATGTGCAAAGCTGGTAGACACATCCCCAAAAAGACTTGCAGCTGTAATTGTAACGAAAGGTGATTCTACAAAGCATTGACTCAGGGGGGCTGAACACAAATGCACGCCACACTTTTCACATATTTATTTGTAAAAACCATTTATCATTTTTCTTCCACTTCACAATTACGTGCCATCCCAATAAAATACATTTACGTTTTTAGTTGTAACATGACAAATTGTGAAAAATTTCAAGGGGGTATAAATACTTTTTTAAGGCACTGTAAAGCTGTAATTTTGTAACTTTTGCAGACGCCAGTATAAACTTGGCTGTGCCAGTAAATTTTGGGTGTCGTGTCAGTAAATGTCAATCTGGTAGTCTGGCAACACTGGTCTATCAGAGAGTTAAGCCTCGTACACACAGGTGCAACGGTTGTACAACCTAACGTCCAACTTTAGACTAAGTTGGATATTGGCTGTTGTGTCTCGCGTACTGACATGAACTAAGCAATTGTACAACCAAGCCTAACATGGTGATGTGCTACGAGCGTATAACGAGGAAGTTCAGGTGCATGTGATTTGTGAATTAGGAACGTGGTTCCTGACTTGTGAGCATGCCTGTTTTGCACGTACAACTTTTTTGGACCAACTTCTCTGTACACACAGTACAACCGTCGTACAACCGCTTGTTGTACAACCAAAGTTTTCTAGTCTGCTCATCCAACTTCTGTTGTATAACCGTTGTACGACGGCTGTTGTAATCGCGCGTACTAACGGTCGGATGATCGTACAACAAGCTGGTTGTACGATCCTTGTTGTACAACCGTTGTACCGTGTGTACGGGGCTTAACACTTATGGTATATACAGTATGCTCAGAGATTGCCCTAGACAACAATGAATTCAGCATTTACCCAAATCCAAACCATCACAGCTCAGTGTTTAGAGGCAACAGTTCACACCATTAAAATTTAAACTATTTTTTTGTTGTCCTCACAAAGGTTAGCCTTTTTGTTGACATGGCCACTTCCAAAAAAAGTTTGGGACAGCATTCTTCTCTCGGGACTAAAGCAACTGGTCCCCTCAGTTCCCAGACATTTACAGTATATTGTTAAAAAAAAGAGGGAATGCAACACCATGGTAAACATGGCCCTGTTCCAATTTTTTGAGATGTGTTGCAGCCCTCAGTTTTAAAATGACTTTGTTTTTTATAAATGGTACATTTTCTCAGTTTAAACATTTGGTATGTTTTTCTATTAAAAACCAAAGAATTTCCAAGCTCAACTTACTGACCAGCTTGCGACCGGCCAAATTAACCTGTGTGTTAAAAACAGGGGTTTGGTTACACACATTTGCAAATGCATGTGTAAGCTGCAGGCCGGAGGCAAGGCACCCTGTATACTGCAGAACCTATCTCTATATAAGAGTCTCCACAATGGAAGCACATGCATTTAATGGATAGATGTAGGGCAGGTGACTGGAGCAGCCCGACCCTCCTTAAAGGTACAGGAACACACTGGACACCCAGCACATAAAGGCCAGTTATAGGTGGGGGCATGTGACATTTGTTTGTATTGTTGATGTATTGGTGAGGCAACACATTGACACCTCAGCCGCCATTGCGCAATGTGCTGGATGTCCAGTGTGTTCCTGTACCTTTAAGGAGGGTTGGGCTCCTCCAGTCACCTGCCCAGGCTGAGGGTGGGAGCAGGAAGGATAGAAATGGCAGGTTCATAGATCCACACACCAAAGAGGAGTGCAATCCATAGATAGTTATCATGAAGCATGTCAGCAAGTATGGTGGGGGAAGCCCAAAGTCAACAAGGAACACCTCAGTAAATTGAGGGAAGCAGAGTTTATACAAAGGTACCTACAGTATTTAGGTTCAGTACCAGAAAGTGTCAACTTAAGCAACATTCAATATATATATATATATATATATATATATATGTGTGTGTGTGTGTGTGTTTGTATATACACTGAGCAAAATTATAAACGCAACACTTTTGTGTTTGCCCCCATTTATCATGAGCTGAACTCAAAGACCTATGACTTTTTCTATGTACTCAAAATTCCTATTTCTCTCAAATATTGTTCACAAATCTGTCTAAATCTGTGATAGTGATCACTTATCAAGATAATCCATCCACCTCACAGGTGTGGCATATCAAGATGCTGATTAGACAGCACGATTATTGCACAGGTGTGCCTTAGGCTGGCCACAATAAAAGGCCACTCTAAATGTGCAGTTTTACTGTATTGGGGCATCCGAGGGGTCCGAAAACCAGTCAGTATCTGGTGAGAATACCATTTGCCTCACGCAGTGCAGCACATCTCCTTCGCATTGAGTTGATCAGGTTGTTGATTGTGGCCTGTGGAGTGTTGGTCCATTCCTCTTCAATGGCTGCGTGAATTTGCTGTATATTAGCAGGAACTGGGACACGCTGTCGTATACGCCGATCCAGAGCATCCCAAACATGCTCAATGGGTGACATGTCCGGTGAGTATGCTGGCCATGCAAGAACTAGGATGTTTTCAGCTTCCAGGAATTGTATACAGATCCTTGCAACATGGGGCCGTGCATTATCATACTACAACATGAGGGGATGGTCATGGATGAATGGCACAACAATGGGCCTCAGGATCTCATCACGGTATCTCTTTGCATTCAAAATGCCATTAATAAAATGCACCTGTGTTCTTTGTCCATAGCATACACCTGCCCATACCATAACCCCACCGATACCATGGGCTACTCAATCCACAACATTGACATCAGCAAACCGCTCACCCACACGACACCATACATGTTGTCTGCCATCTGCCCTGTACAGTGAAAACCAGGATTCACCCGTGAAGAGAACACCTCTCCAAAGTGCCAGACACTATTGAATGTGAGCATTTGCCCACTCAAGTCGGTTACAATGACGAACTGCAGTCAGGTCGAGACCCTGATGAGGACGACGAGCATGCAGATGAGCTTCCCTGAGACGGTTTCTGACAGTTTGTGCAGAAATTCTTTGGTTATGCAAACCGATTGTTGCTGCAGCTGTCCGGGTGGCTGGTCTCAGACGATTTTGGAGGTGAAAATACTGGATGTGGAGGTCCTGAGCTGGTGTGGTCTGCAGTTGTGAAGCTGGTTGGATGTACTGCCAAATTCTCTGAAACTCCTTTAGAGACGGCTTATGGTAGAGAAATGAACATTCAATTCAAGGGCAACAGCTTTGGTGGACATTCTTGCAGTCAGCATGCCAATTGCACGCTCCCTCAAAACTTGCAACATCTGTGGCATTGTGCTGTGTGATAAAACTGCACATTTTGGAGTGTCACACCTGTGAGGTGGATGGATTATCTCAGCAAAGGAGAACACAGATTTAGACAGATTTGTGAACAATATTTGAGAGAAATAGGCCTTTTGTGTACATAGAAAAAGTCATAGATCTTTGCGTTCAGCTCATGATAAATAGCGGCAAACTCAAAAGTGTTGCGTTTATCATTTTGCTCAATGTATATACAGTATCTCACAAAAGTGAGTACACCCCTCACATTTTTGTAAATATTTTATTATATATTTTCATGTGACAACACTGAAGAAATTACACTTTGCTACAATGTAAAGTAGCGAGTGTACAGCTTGTATAACAGTGTAAATTTGCTGTCTCCTCAAAATAACTCAACACACAGCCATTAATGTCTAAACCGCTGGAAACAAAAGTGAGTACACCCCTAAGTAAAAATGTTCAAATTGGGCCCAATTAGCCATTTTACCTCCCCGGTGTCATGTGACTCATTAGTGTTACAAGGTCTCAGCCTCCAGTTCCTGGAAATTCTTGAGCTGTCTTGCATGAACTTCACGTTTGAGATCTCCCCAGAATGGCTCAATGATATTGAGGTAAGGAGACTGAGATGGCCACTCCAGAACCTTCACTTTATTCTGCTGTAGCCAATGACGGGTCGACTTGGCCTTGTGTGTTGGGTCATTGTCACGTTGGAATGTCCAAATACGTCCCATGTGCAGCTTCCTGGCTGATGAATGCAAATGTTCCTCCAGTATTTTTGATAACATACTGCATTCATCTTGCCATCAATTGTGACCAGATTCCCTGTGCCTTTGTAGCTCACACATCCCCAAAACATCAGTGATCCACCTCCATATTTCACAGGCCTTGTTGATGCCTCTCCAAATGTAGCGTTTATGGTTGTGGCCAAAAAGCTAAATTTTGGTCTCATCACTCCAAATAAGGTTTGAGGCTTGTCTCTGTGCTGTTTGGCGTATTGTAAGGGGAATACTTTGTGGCATTTGTGTAGTAATGGCTTTCTTCTGGTGACTTGACCTTGCAGCCCATCTTTCTGCAAGTGCCTACTTATTGTGCATCTTGAAACAGCCACACCACATGTTTTCAGAGAGTCCTGTATTTCACCTGAAGTTATTTGTGGGTTTTTCTTTGCATCCCGAACAATTTTTCAGGCAGTTGTGGCTGAAATGTTAATTGGTCTACTTGACCGTGGTTTGGTTTCAACAGAACTCCTCATTTTCCACTTCTTGGTTAGAGTTTGAACACTGCTGATTGGCATTCTCAATTCCTTGGATATCTTTTTATATCCCTTTCCTGTTTTATACAGTTCAACTACCTTTTCCTGCAGATCATTTGACAATTATTTTGCTTTCACCGTGACTCAGAATCCAGAAACATCAGTGCAACACTGGATGAAAGGTGCAAGGGTCTGTCAAGAGTCCAGAAACCCATTGACTTTTATACGCACACACTAATTACAAGCAAACAGATCACAGGTAAGGATGGTTACCTTTAATAGCCATTTAAACCCCTTGTGTCAACTTGTGTGCATCTTATCAGGCCAAAATCACCAGGGTATGTAAACTTTTGATCAGGGTCATTTGGGTAGTTTCTGTTGTCATTATGATTTGAAAAGTGTAAACACAGTTGATTGATAATAAATGGGTTCAGACAAACACTAACCACGAGTGAAAGAAATGTTTTTGTGTTATCATTCATATTCTCTGAAAAATGGCCAAGAAATCATAAATTCTGCCAGGGTATGTAAACTTATGAGCACAACTGTATATATAGAAGAAGAAAAAGCATGGGATTGCTGCACAAAGATTTATTAAAGTTGATACAAAAAGTTACATACAGTCTATGGTGTGTCAATGGGACAGTTTTGGGCTAAACAGATCACGTCCTTCTTGATCGTGATCTGTTTAGCCCGAAACTGTCCCATTGACACACCATGGACTGTATGTAACTTTTTGTATCAACTTTAATAAATCTTTGTGCAGCAATTCCACGCTTTTTCTTCTTCTATATATGACCCATGGGAGGGTCTGATTGCTGGCACAGGAAAACCACTGCAGTGCACCTCACCTTTGAACGCTTTTATATACAGTCAGGTCCATAAGTATTGGGACATCGACACAATTCTAATCTTTTTTGGCTCTATACACCACCACAATGGATTTGAAATGAAACAAACAAGATTTGCTTTAACTGCAGACTTTCAGCTTTAATTTGAGTGTACTTACATCCAAATCAGGTGAACGTTGTAGGAATTACAACAGTTTGTATATGTGCCTCCCACTTTTTAAGGGACCAAAAGTAATGGGACAATTAGCTGCTCAGCTGTTCCATGGCCAGGTGTGTGTTATTCCCTCCTTTTCCCATTTACATGGAGCAGATAAAAGGTCCAGAGTTAATTTCAAGTGTGCTAATTGCATTTGGAATCTGTTGCTGTCAACTCTCAATATGAAATCCAAAGAGCTGTCACTATCAGTGAAGCAAGCCATCATTAGGCTGAAAAAACAAACCCATCAGAGAGATAGCAAAAACATTAGGTGTGGCCAAATCAACTGTTTTGAACATCCTCAAAAAGAAAGAACGCACCGGTGAGCTAAGCAACACCAAAAGACCTGGAAGACCACGGAAAACAACTGTGGTGGATGACCGAAGAATTATTTTCCTGGTGAAGAAAACGCCCTTCACAACAGTTAGCCAGATCAAGAACACTCTCCAGGAGGTAGGTGTATGTGTGTCAAAGTCAACAATCAAGAGAAGACTTCACCAGAGTGAATACAGAGGGTTCACCGCAAGATGTAAACCATTGGTGAGCCTCAAAAACAGGAAGGCCAGATTAGAGTTTGCCAAACAACATCTAAAAAAGCCCTCACAGTTCTGGAACAACATCCTATGGACAGATGAGACCAAGATCAACTTGTACCAGAGTGTTGGGAAGAGAAGAGTATGGAGAAGGAAATGAACTACTCATGATCCAAAGCATACCACCTCATCAGTGAAGCATGGTGGTGGTAGTGCCATGGCGTGGGCATGTATGGCTGCCAATGGAACTGGTTCTCTTGTATTTATTGATGATGTGACTGCTGACAAAAGCAGCAGGATGAATTCTGAAGTGTTTCAGGCAATATTATCTGCTCATATTCAGCCAAATGCTTCAGAACTCATTGGACAGCGCTTCACAGTGCAGATGGACAATGAGCCTAAGCATTCTGCAAAAGCAAACAAAGAGTTTTTTAAGGGAAAGAAGTGGAATGTTATGCAATGGCCAAGTCAATCACCTGACCTGAATCTGATTGAGCATGCATTTCACTTGCTGAAGAGAAAACTGAAGGGTTGTAAGGTGAAGAAAGGGAATTTTTTGAGAAACAAACGAAAACGTCTTACGAATCCGAGTAACAGGTAGACGTGACACTTCGCGACAGGTTACTCAAGACTTCGTAAACCGACTTATACTCGTCTATTATAACGGACTTTGTGAAGTCTTAAGTAGGACGACGAAAACAGTCGTCAGTGTAGTAGTTATTTATGTTCTCTTGGTCAAGGTAACCGTCGGTATGTACGGGTGCGGTACCGTGATGGTGGTGGTACGAAGTGACTACTCCACCATAC
>BLSH010087961.1:437192-453504 GCA_018402905.1 Glandirana rugosa
CAGATCGCCGCCATTACTAGTAAAAAAAAAATAATAATAAAAACGCCATAAATCAATTCCCAGTTTGTAGACGCGATAACTTTTGCACAAACCAATCAATATACGCCGATTGCGATTTTTTTTATATATATCGGCCAAAACTGATGAATAATTTTTTTAATGGATTTGTACTTTAGCAAAAAGTAAAAAATATTGTTCTTTTTTGCAAAATTGTCGCTCATTTTTTGTTTATAGCGGCGATCAGAAATGACGCAGAGGTGATCAAATACCACCAAAAGAAAGCTCTATTTGTGAGAAAAAAAGGACGCAAATTTTATTTGGGTACAACGTCGCACGACCGCGCAATTGTCATTCAAAATGCGACAGCGCTGAAAGCCAAAAATTGGTCTGGGCAGGAGGGGGGTTTAAGTGCCCAGTAAGGAAGGGGTTAAAGGCCAACTCCAGCTCTCCACCCCCAATTGTCCTCTCCTTTCCTCTTTGGAACCTTTCTGCACACCCTTATTTTCAAAAATAAAAACCTGTATTCATACCTATGTTCCAGGTGCCTTCAGTCTGGTAGTCTGAAATCTTATTCCTCTGTGGTGGCATGCAATGAGTGGCCTAACCTGGAGGGGCATCCTAGGTTCGCAAAAAATGGATTGAATGGCACTGGCCATCATTTAATCCAGAAGAGGACCAGCACTGGATCACAAAGCAGCGAGTCTGTGAGGGACAGCGCAGGAGAAAGGGTGAGTATTGTAGTGAGAGCAACTTTTTGTTTTTATTACTTAACGTAACGTGGACATTTTTTTAACATCATATATAACAAATAAGTTTGTATTCATATGCAGGTTATGGATCCTACTTAGTAGCGGTGAACAGTAGGTTTGCCCTATTATTTTCCTCTTTCTGCAATCAATTTTGACTGATTAAAAATTACAGACCCTCTCTGTGGCTTAGATAATGGGGTTGATTTAAAGTATATGTGAACTCTTACCTTGTAAAATAACCCATTCAGTTTAAAATAGAAATGAAAGGCAAAACATTTGTGAATATAAAAAAATGTTTTCCTTTGTTTATAAGTTATCACATACCTTCTGTTCTCAGCTGCATATGGAGCTCAGAGAGCTGGGGGAGGAGAAACAGCAGCACACTGAACTTCACAGTGAATCGTTGTGCAGGGGGGCGTGTCATCACAAGTCTGATGATTGAAGAACAGACTGGGTTCTCAGCACAACCAGAAAACTGACCACGATGTGCTCTCATACCTAGTGTGGTCAGTTTTTAGTAGGAAAGCAGGGGGAAAGGCAGGAACACCAGGTATTTAAAGTGGAGCTCCACACAAAAGGGGATACTCCATTTGCCTGCCTCCTCCCCCCTCTACTGCCACATTTGACACCTTTTGGGGGGAGCATGTACCTGGGTTTTGACAGGTACCCACTCCCACTTTCCCGGGTGAGCTGGCCAAAGCAAACTCAGCCAGAAGTTCGGCCCCCTCCTCCTTCGCCTGCAGCTCGCCCAATCAGAGAGCGCAGCAAGCTTCACTCATGCACAGTAGGGAACCAGCTATGAAGCCACAAGGCTTCACTGCTGGTTTCCCTTAGTGGAGATGGTGGTGGCAGCACCCGATAGCCAATTGATAAATTGGCTCGGGTAAAGACACCACTAGATTCCTGGACACGTAAAGTCAGCAACTACAGTATTTGTAGCTGCTGACTTAATTTTTTCTGCAGGAGCCTGGAACTCTTCTTTAACACTTAGGAAGCAATACAAAAAGAACAGGATACTTTTTCATACTAGTACATGGTACAACAGGCACATATCATGAATTTGAAATGTTGCATTAACATATTCTTTAATAAAGACATTGAACAGAGATCAATTGTTAAGTTAGGTTTGCATTAAAGGAGAAGTATGGACAAAGTCTTTTTGGCTATACTTCTCCTGTGGGTCAAAGGAATTCTATTAGTTCTGCGTACATTTACTGCTGCAGAGTGGCGCTGTTTCGCAAATCGGCTTCTGTAAACGGCTTGCGCCTGCGTGGCTGATGGGCGGGAGCGCGCCGCCTCCGACACGCGTTCATGCCTGCTGCCCTCTGCAGCAGTGTGCATGCAGCTTGGGCAGACCCAATCTCCGCCGGTGAGCCGTGATTGCTGGCCACAGCTGAAAAACCGGGAACGTTACCCGCGCTGTCAGGCGGCATGACAGTGATCTACTGATCCCTGTCACTGGGATCAGTTACAACTGTCATGCTCCTGACAGCCCAGCCCCCTCACAGTTAGAACACACCCAGGGAACACAGTTAACCCCTAGAGCGCCCCCCCCAGGTTAACCCCTTCACTGCCAATGACATTTATACAGTAATCAGTGGATATTTATATTTCCTATTGCTCTATAAATGTCATTGGTCCCGAAAAAGTGTCAAAAATGTCCAACATGTACGTCCCAATATCGCAGTCCCGATAAAAATCGCAGCTCGTCGCCATTACCAGTAAAAAAAAAAATGTAAAAACGCCAGAAATTAATTCTCATGGTTTATAAACACAGCAACTTTTGCGCAAACTAATCAATAAACGTCAATTGCAATTTCTTTTTAAACAAAAATATGAGGAAGAATATAAATCGGCCAAAACCAATGAATTAATTTGTTTTTTTATATATTTTTTTTTAATTTGTATTTTAGCAAAAAGTAAGAAATGTTTTTTTTTTGCAAAATTGTCACTCTTTTTTTGTTTATAGCGGTGATCAGAAATGATGCAGATGTGATCAAATACCACCAAAAGAGAGCTCTATTGTGGGAAAAAAGGGACGCAAATTTCGTTTGGGTACAATGTCTCACGACTGCGCAATTGTCAATTAAAGCGACGCAGTGCCGAATCGCAAAAAGTGCTCTGGTCCTACAGTGGGAAATCCTTCTAGGGCTGAAGTGGTTAAGGACCCACATGTATGGATGTCTGATTGTGATGTGATCCCTGTACCTATGTACTTCATTGTACACTGATGTTCAATGCATACAGTGCGGTCATAATTTGCCATGCGTGTTAAACAGTCAGGTAATGCTGCATTCGTCCCTTCTATTCCTCTAATATACACTATAGAATTAACATGTCAACCTTTTTAAAAGTAATCAGTTTGCTAAGCAGTGAATGCACGTGTGCCAAGCTGAACAGTTTTTAAAAAACCCTTTATTCTATATTGTTGTAGGGAAAAGACAACATATGAAAGGGCATTTATCCATAATCCGAGCACCGATGTTTGGAATATCATACAGCAAAGATATTCATATGAGCAAACCACTTGTTAATGAATTCCACATATAGGCTCTGTAGCCTGTATTCACACATCTGCAGTCAATCCCATTTATATACGATTTGCTAATCCACACACAATTGGTGCATCGTTTCTGCATATTCTTTAGTAAATCAGTAGATAAGTATAGATGGCCACAAGGGGGACAATCTAAGAATAAATATATCTAACATAATAATCACGTAACATGATGAGCATGTAAAAAAATCGGAAGCATTACAATAGCAATTGGAAATTAAGTACATTTAGCTGTCTGTGCCCCAATAGGGAGATTCACCCTCTCTTTTTGCCTGTTTACTGTTAATAAATAGAGTGAACGTAAAAGAAAATGCCACATTTTAGGCTATCACCAAAACAGGAATAGAGGGGAAGTCTTCCAGTAGGGATACTACTGTAGTTCTAGTGACAACTTGGGATTCCTTTACTTTAAAGGATTTTCCTCTCACTTCCAGTTTTGGCTATTAGAGAGGAAATAAAAGAAAATCTCCCCAATGAGGCACAGATAGCCAAAAAGAAAAAAAAAAAAAAACAGGGGTCATTACCCTTCTTACTCTATCTAAAATTTAAAAACAGTTTTTACCTTTGATTCTTTTTAACTTCTTTTTAAATATTGCTAGGCAATTTTGATACTGATTCTGCCTTTTTTTAACAGTAAAAAAAAAAAAAACTTGTTTGGTCTATTGCCACATTATATAACTTTATGCCTGCCCTAACCAGCCAAAAAAGGAGCCCCTTTAAAAATGGCATTAGCCTTTAGTACACATCTCTCGGGGAGCCTGCATGTAATCTATCACACATAGACGTCCGCTGCCATTTTTTATTCACATATCTTTATGGTTTAAAACATATTTCTGTTCTGTTACGAATGAAATGATTAAACTGAGAACAGATTCCTCCATCGCTCAGACTTGTTTTATTGAAGATTCAGTAAAAATTTCTGTCATAATCTCAGTGAAATACTGAATTGTGAGCGGTAATAAATAATCTGAAATGTTTCTATCTTGGAGGAATGTTGAGCAGGAAGAATATGTTTTTTACCACTGTCCTAAAATGTGAAGTACTGTAAACATTTCTACTAAAATTGAAGGGATTATACTGTACGGAGACACTATCACCCAAGGCCTATGTATGGAAACAATATGAAGTGAATACATATTATCAAGGGGTTTTATAATCCCTAATGCAGTAGAATCCTTAGTGTTGGAATATATCTATTTGCCTATTATTTTATAGGGAAAAGGCACTTTCACCAAATAAAATAGTTTAATATATAATTCCTACACAAGCTACTTTCTGCTGTAATGTCATTATAAATTTAATTTGTTGCTTGTGTGTCTGAGTCACTGTTTTCCCCAATGCCTAAGCAGAGCTGAAATTCAAGTTGAGGAACCCGCTGCAATTCAAGTTCTTTTTTTTTTTTTTTTTTGCAGAGATACTTCATACCTAAAGAAGGATACATTATGCTGCTTTTCTTATTATAACACTCAGATTGCTCAGGTGGTGATAATATAGGGAAAACCTCTCACTCCCGAAATCAATCTGAAAAAAGGAATGGTAAAGACATCAAATTGTGCATATGAAGACAATAACATTTGCTAAAATATTTCTAATGTGTATATTTTAAAGCTGAATGCCAGGGAAATATAAAACATATATATTAAGTCAATATGCTACTGCTATTTGACCAATCACTTATTAAGGGCTTGTTCACAGCAGCCCGATCCACTATGCGTTTTAATGTGCATTGGATTAGAGAATATCATTCATTTAAATGGGATTCACCTTTCACAGATGTATAGGCTTTTACTGAGTTATCAGAATACAGACGCACCTAACTACATTAGAGAATGGGAAAAGGAACTGGGATCAGAATTTACTCCTCCACAGATACAGAGGATGATCACATTTACCCATTCATCCTCTGTGTCATCCCGCATGCAGGAAACTGCTTACAAATTCCTGGCCAGGTGGTATAGGACCCCAACTAGACTAGCGCAAATGTTCCCGAACGCGGACAGGAGGTGCTGGAGGGGTTGTGCCCAACAGGGCTCCTTTCTTCACATTTGGTGGACCTGCCCCAAGATCAGGGAATTTTGGGAGGCTATTACCCCGTGGATTCAGAGGCTGACCCTGAGGAGGGTGGAGTGTACTCCGCTCCACTTCTTGTTCCATGGGATGCCGGTCTCCGCCAAATTGTACAAACGCAGTGTAATCCCCCACCTCTTAAATGCAGCGAAAGCTTTGATTCCTAGGTTTTGGAAACAGGCCAAATGCCCGACCCTGCAGGACTGGAAAAGGGAAGTAGACTCCATTATGGAGGCGGAACGGTGGTTGTCCGAGGCAAGGGACAAATACGATAAATTTAGAGATACATGGATGGGATGGCAGTACTATTCACAGGAGATCCCTTTGAATGACTGATTTAATACCCTGGTCTGATGCATGTCTTCCTGGGGGCCACACCACGCGGACCACCTGAGAGTAAAGTGGGGATCCCCACTTGGTCATTATAAGAGTTACCTGTTCCCTTTTCAGTTAGTTCCGATACTGGTGAATCTCTCTACTATCCTCTCTTCTTTTTTTTCCTTTCTATACCTCCTTCCTGTTTCATTCCCCATGGGAATTCTACCTATACCCTATCCAGGCCTCATGATAGTTTACTGGAAGAACTGATTATAATACACATGATGTTGCTTGATATGAATACTGCCTGCCGTTTATTATTGCCTAATGAATAAATAGATGTCTGAGAGATGGAAGTGGGTGTGGCGGCCCTGACCCTGCCACCTCGCCTTTGGGTGCCCAACTTGCTGAAGGCATCGGGGTGGGGGGCGGAGCGGGCAGACCTGCCCACTTGAGAACTAGCTCCAGTCGGGTCTTCCCGGAATGGGACGTTGGCTTATTTGACCGAATATCATTGAACATGCAGGCTATAACACTCTATTTATGCCAACCCAGTTGTTCTTTTAATCTGAAATGTTGATATAAATACCTGGATAACCTTATTTTTTACGGTTAATGTATGGTTTCTCTCTATGTTTTGTCCATCTGCCTTTTGGTATTATGACGAATTACTGCTCTTTTGATTTGTACTCTGAAAAACTTTAATAAATTTTGATTATATAAAAAAAAATGGGATTCACAATGGACCAAAAATTACGCATGCAGCAATTTTGTGTGTGCATTGGGATGCTATTTAGGGTCTGACTTGATAGAAAATACCAGAGCTAGAGAAACTGGTGGGGAGTAGGGATAAACTTCAGGTTTGTGTCAACCATGAGTTTGACCCAAACCCAAGTTTTTGTGGTTCGAGAAAATGGCAAACTAATGTGGCAGTCAGTGCTTATAGCAATCAATCACCAACAATGCACTCCCTGGCCTCCAAACTGTGGTTGGGTGGATTAGAAGGGTCAATTAAGGAAGTTCAGCACAACTGAGCTCCCTCCCGGGCACTGAAGCTGTCACATAGATAGCTCATTGGCCAAGGAATTTTGTAACTGAGATATGTGAATGGGGGAGAGTCTAAGCAGTGACAGGATCCTCTCCCCTATTCACAAGGCAGTGTACTCAGTGAAAGAACTTATATCAATGGAGGAGAGGGCAGGAGGTGGGGCATGTCACCATCTGATCATCTTTGGCACAATTGAGCCAGGAAATGTAAAGCTGCCCCTCAGAGCTGGAAGTTCAGGAGCAGGAAGAGGACCAGGCAGACCTTCAGTGAAGATTTCTAGTCTACATACTTCCCTACAGGTAAGTAATATAACTAAATATAAAATATTACGTTTTTAAAAGACTGTGGAGATGCACAGTACGATATTTTGGGTATTTTCTTCAGTAAAATATATTTATTTGTATTACATTACGCTGTAATGGGGAATTTTTATTAAAAGCTGGCTGGTGTGGATTCTGTTGACAAAGTAGCCTAGTCAAAGTGTTTAAAGTCAGTGCAAGTACTAAAAATATTTTAGGGACCACTTTCAGTCAATTAAATAAAATCTTATGTTGGTGGTGTGGATCCTGTTGAAAAAGACCCCTAGTTAAAATGTTTAAAGACTACATGTACTCACAATAATATTTTGGGGGGATTTTTTTAACTATAAATAACCCCCCATTGATTTATTGATTTAATGTCTGTTGTGGGTCCTGTGCTGCAAAGGTGTCCTAGTCAAAGTGTTTAAAAACTGTGCATATACCACTACAATATTTCATTGTCTTTTTTCAGAGAACAAAAAATCACTATCATCCTTGATATATTTTTTAATAAAAGATGACTTATTGAAAAAGTGGCATAGCCAAAATATATAAAAGGTGTGTACCTACTCACTACAATATTGGGAGTGTTTTTCAGCAAACTAAGAAAAACTGTGGATTTCTTAATCATAAACTGGCTGGGGTTGGCCCTGTTCAAAATGTAGCCTAGTACAAGTGAATAAATACTATGCACATAGGCACTACAATATTCTCTGGACTTTATTCAACACAAAAATATGCTCTAATGTTGATTTCTTGATTCTAAAATAGCTGGTGTGGGACCAGCTCAAAATCAGGCCCAAAACAAGTGAATGAAAACTGTACACATAGGCATAGGCAACACATTATTTTGGGGGCTTTTTAGCGTAATAATTACACTCTAGTTTTGATTTTTATTTCTTGATTTTAAAATGACTGGTGTTAGTCTTGCTGAAAATGATCATAGTATTTATAGACATGTAGGCACTACAATACACATATATTACAGCCCAATGATTACATTGTAATGTTGATTTCTTGATTTTAAAATAGCTGGTGTGGGTCTTGTTGAAAATGAGACCTAGTCATAGTGTTAAAAGCCTGTGCACATATTCAATATTTGGGGGCTTTTTCCGAAAAAAAAAACCTACTCTTAATGTTTAGCTTATTTCTTTTTTTAATTTAACCGGCTGGTGTGGGTGCTGTTCAAAATGCACCCTAGCTCAGGTGCTGACACGTGTGCACGTGTTCACTACAGTATTTTGGTGTCTTTTTCAGTGAAATAAATACACTCCAATGCAGATTTTTTTAAATTAAAAGTGGCCTTGTAGTATTGTAGTTTGGGCTTTTTTTCTGTGGAATAAAATACTCTAATGTCACTGCTAACCTGCAGCCTACTAAAGTGCCTCCCATAGCATGGATTGAAAAAAAATCCCTCTTTTCGGTGAATAATATATTGAAATTATTATTTTTTGATAAAAACCTGCCTTTTCTCATCCTCTCAAACTGCAGCCTATTAAAGCTACTTACATAGTGTGCACTGATTCTGTCCAATAATTCAGTATTTTTTCTGTGAAATAATGCACACCAATTGTTATTTTTTAAAGTGGTTCTAAAACCCAAACATTTTTTACCTTAATGCTTACCTTGCACTAAGGTAAGAAATGTTTAGGTAGCAGTATGCCCCTTCACCGCCCCCTTATACTTACCTTAGACCTCTTTCAATCCAGCGATGTGCCCATCTGTAGTGGCTTTATCCCTTCTCTTCTCTCTCACAGGCTTGCTGTCAGTCAAATCCTGTCACAAGGGATATGACTTAAAGATTACAAGATTTCCCCTCTATTACTTTTCTGTGGATAACCCAAAATTTGGGCTTTTCTTTTACTGTCATTTCAATGATAATGGTAAACAGGACAAATAGAGAGGGTGAATCTCCTTAACAGGGGCACGGACAGCAATGTAAACCTAAAAGGTGTTCTAAATCCATCTCCACTCTGTCCAAATTTTTTTTTAAAGTTTTGCCTTCAGTTATACTTTGATGATAAACCTGCCTGGTTTCTCTCTCCTAAATTACAGGCTTGTAAAAGTGCTTACATACAGTGGAGTAAGTTTTTACAATATTTCTGGCTGTTATATCTGAGTCAATACAATTGAATTTTTTTGTATTTTGTAAGTACATTTATTTGGCCTCTTTCACAAGGGCGGCTGTTCTGCCGCTGTTAAAAGCATGTTAGTTATTTTTAAATCCCAAGACTCTAAGCACAGCGATCACTTGCAGTTGTACATTGTGATTAGCAGAGATTACTTGCGTTTACATGCGGCTGCGTTTAGCTGCAGTGGAACATTCTTGCCATTTCTGATGTGCTTCCTGTTGATTTTCATTCCTTGTTGCTGCTGCTATACGCAGGTGAAATTGTACACTCCGATTACCTGCAGTTATGTACAGATAGCTGCACTACATTGTTCCTGGTTGCAGTCAAATTTATTTTTTATAATCGCACAATGAAACCATTGTGTGAATGGGGCCATAGAAAAGCATTGTCTGAGTATAGGTGCAGTAGATAACTTCATCTATCCACAGCTAAAAGCTGAATTCTATCCGCCCGTGTGAAAGGGGCCTTTTATCTGTATAATTTTTTTCTTTTATTTTATACATTTTAACTTCTGTTTCAAAGCTGTCTTTATTTTCCCAGCGCCTCAGTTCATCTTTTGAACCCCCCTTCCCCAGCAATATTCACCCTGCTGCATTGAGGGCCCTCTCTGACCTACCAGGTGCAGCAGGGCAGTCTAGTAACTAAAGAGCATGTAGGGCCACCTCCAGCCAGTGGCCCACCATGGATACCCAAAAGCTAATAAATGTGATAATTAAAACAGTGTGCACCCCAAAAAACATGCACCCTCACCCCTGTTATTGAAATACAGCCTCTCAGTCACAAATTCTCCCTACTGTGTTGTACATCAGGACAGGGCTAGGTACATGTTGGACCACCAATAGCAAGTGACCAAGCCTGCGCACCCAATAGTTTGTGAATTTGATCACTTGTAAGAATTTGCAGTACAATCACAATCCAGTATACGCTTACTTGAAAAAAATCTCCTTTTAGGTGTGATTGCTGCCTTCTGCAATGCCACAACTCCCTACATGCTTTGCAGCTTCTCCTCTGCTGTCTACTTTCAATTTCTAAGGACTACATATGCAATGGTACTTTGCTGCCTGCAAGCAGCGATTCCTGTACTGAATGTACTTTCTGAAATTCCATCTCTCAGCACTTCAGTGGTTCAGAAGACAGACTCTGTGAAATGTGTGACACACCAGTGTTTACTCAAAGGGCATAGTGAATACATGTCACAGAATTCAAAGAAGTAAATGTGTGGAGATCATGACAATGTAGGTTTACAAACTTTAACATAGTTTAGATGAATAGGAGTAAGTTAGAGATAATTGAAATACTATGTGGAAATGAATGATTTTAAATTTTGACCATATATAAACTTTAAGTGAATTCAGGAATGGATGCTTCACCCACTGTTACACTGTAGTGCAGCAAATGACTAAGCTTGTGTTTGTTTAATGTATGTACCTGAGCACTAATATAATTATACAGGATTTATATAGCGCCAACAGTTTGCGCAGCGCTTTACAATGTAGTGGGGGGGACAGTACAATTACAATACAGTTCAATACAGAAGAGATGGGAGGGCCCTGCTCGTGGAGCTTACAATCTAAAATCGAATTTAATAGTCAAGTATGTAATGCAAAATATAGTCATTTTGGTCTGTAGTGTCCAAATTGGCCATAAATTAATGTAAATTCATACGTGGCCACTTTTTATAGTGACAGAATTATGTTGCTATTTGGAAGGATATGAAGAAGAATGTATGTATTCTAGTATGGCAATTCAAAATAGAGAGAATATTTTGTAATTTTATATTAAGCTGTCTGAACAGGCAGACCTGGGGGGAGGGGGGAAATAAGCGACTGCTCTGACTCATACAGTTTAGATGCACATTTCATCTTGTACTATTGAGCCGTGTAAACAGGATTTTTTACACAAAGCTTATGTGACATTTGCTTAAAGCTCCTACTAGTGGCTGGATATAACAACATTTCAGTCCTGGCCAAAATAGATTAGGAAAGACTAAGTGTAGCGCCCCCATAGTATAGGTGCTTTTGCTTTTGTAGATTTTTGGTAGGAAAGGAAAAATCTAGCAAGGCCTGACTGTAGGTGCAGGCCTGAATGTTTTGATCTGGGCACAGAGTGGCTCAGGGGAGGGGCTGGAGATGGAGGGAAGGGACACTTCTTGGAGATTCCCTCCCCTTGAGCTGGGAAAGCTCTAGAAGGGGGATGGATGAGAAGGCATCACTTCCTGATGTATGACAAGGAGTCCTGACCAATCCAGCAGCTGGATTGGCAGTGGGCAGGCCTCCTTAATTACAGCAATCTGCCAGCAGGTTTCAGGAGAGTTCGGGTGCAAGAGTTCGGATGTAGTCAGGAGCTGCGGATCAGGCCTCGCCCGGGAGGGGAGCCCCCTGTCGGGGGGGGGTGAACCTGAGGCCTGGGGCTTGGTTGCAGCCAGGAGTGGGAGTCGACTCCTGGAGTGGCACAGGAGAAGCAGGAGAGCAGCTGAGGTCTACATAGAAGGAGACTCTTTAAAGAATCCACCTTATAGTCAGTGAGTGTCGGCCCCTGGGAGTTGGACGAGAAGGCTGAGACAGTCTGGGAGTAGAGAGAGCAGTCTGTGGAAGCCGGTAGGAGCCAACCAAGGGGAAGGAGAGCCATTAGACTGCAGGACAGACCGGCTGGGTCTGGAGGATGGATGGGATGGGAGTTTTAGTTCATTCAAAGGCCCGGCTAGCACCAATGTACTTTGCTACACTAAAGAGATTGCATGGTTTCAGTGAAGGAAACCTGCGACTCTTACCCACAAAAGGTGGATCTGAGGCCTTACCCGCGGCTGCAGCAGGACTCACCATGTGCTAGCTGTGGTGAAGAGGAAGTGTTATGGAGGTCTAATAAATTTCCCTTCGGACCAGGAGAACAGATGTAATGGTCAGCAAGTAGAGTGCTGGAGAGAAGTAAAGGAGAAGTGTAACAGTCAGCAAGTAGTGTGCTGGAGGAGAATAAGTGTATATACCAGAGGTGTATATAGTAGGTCCCATGTTCAAACGTTGGGCATCCCACAGTCATCCCTAATCCCTATCCAAGTTCAATCCCCTAAATAAAACAACAAAAACAAAGTACCGGCCTGTGCAGTGATTTTGGATGTGTGGAATTCGTGTGATTGAGGCAGCGAGCAGGTGGACCACAACTATCAGCCACTCTTAAGGGAGCACATGGCTACTTATATATCAGAGGTCTCCAAACTATGGTCCGCTGCTAAATTTTAGATGACCCGCAGCTAGGATCAGTGGCATATCCTTAATGTGTAAGGTCAATAGGGGCTGCCTATTATCCCCGCATTGTAACAGTGGACTCTAATGTGGACTCTGAAGTAAGGGGGGATTTGATGAGAACCTTGATGTAAGGAGGGTTCTGATGGCTACTCTGATATAAGAGGGACTCTGATGGGAATGCTGATGGGGATTTCTTTTTTTTTGGCTCATGATTATTTGTAAAAATAATTTTCTACCGGGAGACTTTGGTGGGTTCTTTGGCACCCGCTCCAGCCACTTGACTACTCACTACCTTTTGACCATAGATGGGTAAGTGTGATCCATGAGACCTTTCCCATACTTTGGCGGTAGGTAATATCCAGGTATAGAAATCTGCTATATACCACTATTTTTCTCCGAAGACCATTCTTATATACTATATATATTTTCCATATTAGTACCCTATGGATAACTGTCCAATATCTACCAGACTGCTAGATAATCGGTATGTCTTTGTCCTTGTCTGACACACTATTCTTTACTACTCTAAATAAACCATCAAGTCTACATTTTTTACCAATGCTCTCCTTTTCTCTGTTCCTTTTCCTTTATTTTGAAATTCAGGAAGATTTTTATCCCCCTGTTATTTTGAGGGGCTACTTATTACGCAATAACACTCATATGCTATTGGACAATACACCCAGACTTCATGTGATTCGGCATTAATCTCTCTTGTCTCACTCTGATGTTGAACTGAGGCAGGACTGACTGATTAATATCCATACGTCTTCCCAATTGATACCTTGTATATATGGTTAGTATGGACCTACTAAATTTGTTATAAATCTGCTGACTATTAGTCATAACATTGTGAATGTATTCTTATATTTCCCTTTTTTGTATTATATATAGAGGTTTTTATTGTGACCACTTATTCCCTGAAGAAGAACTATCGAAACGCGTTGGGCCTTCCCGCCACTCAGTGGCGATGCAAGTGGTCTCTCATTCAATTGTATTTTAAATGTTTTGGTTTTCTGCTTTTTTCTTGTTTTTCACTTTGTGATGTATATCTATGTCAGTCTTGGGTATTATATACCAATGTTACCCCTTTTGATGGCATACCTACTGATGTAGGCCTGGTCATTTTAATCATACAAAATAAACTTTTTTAATTTATTCTGGGTTTGTTTTTTGCTCCTTGAGAAGTTGGTTTCCGATAAGGTCCCTGTCTTTTCGGGGGGTTCTTGCTTCTTAATTTATTCCTGTTAGGGATGTTGGAAACCTTTTTGACAATCTAGACTTAGAATGCATCACTAACTTAACTACGCTATGATTATTTGTACATATATGATGTGGCTCTCATACTAAAAAGTTTGGAGACTTCTGCTAGACATTGTAAGATAACACCACTGTACATTTCTCTTCATTTCTGCATCATCTTTCTTTCCTGGTGCCCCATGCCTTTGATGTTGGTCTTCTTCTTTGCCCTACACCCTGGTTCTTGAGTGATCCAACATGTAATGGAGATGCTTATCTCACCAAGCTTGCCATTTCTTTTTTTTTTTTTGGCCCATGATTATTTGTAAATAAAAAGTTTGGAGACTTCTGCTAGATATTGTATAACACCACTGTACATTTCCCTTCATTTCTGCATCATCTTTCTTTTCTGACGCCCCATGCCTTTGATGTTGGTCTTCTTCTTTGCCCTACACCCTGGTTCTTGAGTGATCCAACATGTAATGGAGATGCTTATCTCACCAAGCTTCCCATTGGAACTCTTTGTAGATGACACTTCCTCTCCATATTCCTATTCACAATGTTCTCACTTCTAGCTGCTAACTGTGTGAATAATCTCACACTAATAATATTCTATCTTGTTAATGTTGTCAGCAGTAAAAGCAAAATTATTTTCTTGTTGGTCAGAGGTGCCCTTCTCTTTTATCCCCATCCATCTCTGTGTTTAAATACCCTGTTTTGTACTGAGACTGACTACGTGTGTTATCAACTATTGTGGAAAGAGGGTGTGTGAATAATGTATGTGGTCCCCAAACCACACTCACACTGTCCAATTGGACAAAATATTCCCGTGAAAACCCAGGGGATCAGACTATCACGGCACCACTGTGTTGAGTTAAACAGACTTTACATCATAATTAAAATTGTTCAGTTTATTTATACAAGCATAAAATATTGTTTATCAAAAGAACATCAATACATAAAAAAATTTTTGTCACCAGGTAAACCTATTTCTCCCACATGGGAGGATAGACAAACACCCAGAAGTGAAACAAGATGGTTGAAGAGTTGAGCCAAGGACATCTAGAATGCTCTACATGTTTCGCGGGCATGAAACCGCTTCTTCAGGAGAGATGTCTAAGGCGATAAAGAGGAGGGTCATACAATGTAGCAATATAACAATTACCATAACTGTATATATTAACCATATCCAAAAATGCATATGATGTATACAACTTGGGGAAAATAAAAAATGATCCGCTTACCAACATACTCACTCACACCAGGGGGCGTAAACCAGTGGGCCAATGCTCCTCATCGGCAGAGAAGGGGTAGTGTAAGGGAAATAGGTACATTTCTTAATGTTGGGTACCTGTAGAGGTCGTGATTATATTGTCTAATTTAGAATCAATAGATATTGGATTTAGGGGGGGGGAAAGGAGGGGGGGTGAGGGAAGGGAAGGGGAAGGAGGGGGGAGGGGAAAGAAAAAGGGGGCAAAAAGGGGGGGGTTGAAGGGAAAGAAAGACAGAAAGAAGGAGACTGTGTAAGGACAGAAATTGAAAACAGTGGGACAGGAAAGTAGAAAAGGAGTAAAATATATGATGTGGCTCTCATACTAAAAAGTTTGGAGACTTCTAGATATTGTATAACACCACTGTACATTTCCCTTCATTTCTGCATCATCTTTCTTTTCTGACGCCCCATGCCTTTGATGTTGGTCTTCTTCTTTTCCCTACACCCTGGTTCTTGAGTGATCCAACATGTAATGGAGATGCTTATCTCACCAAGCTTGCCATTGGAACTCTTTGTAGATGACACTTCCTCGCCCTATTCCTATTCACAATCTTCTCACTTCTAGCTGCTAACTGTGTGAATAATCTCACACTAATAATATTTTATCTTGTTAATGTTGTCAACAGTAAAAGCAAAATTATTTTCTTGTTGGTCAGAGGTGCCCTTCTCTTTTATCCCCATCCATCTCTGTGTTTAAATACCCTGTTGTGTACTGAGACTGACTACGTGTGTTATCAACTATGTCATATGGGAATGGGTATCAGCATTTTCACATTAGGACCAGTTAACTTCAAGAAGGACAAAGATTGCCTTTGTTACTAAATTCTATATGTGATTTCAGCTAACAAGTATTGTATAACATCAACATATTAAATGGAAGTCAATTAGTGCAGTTAGCCAATAATTAAATACATTGTCAGATCGAGTTCAGTAGGCCACTACAATTCCTACAGTCTTATTTAACTGTCAATTAGCTGCTAGGCAGATTACACTTTTACGACTATGGGTAAGGGTATACTGTATCAACTATTGTGTGCATCAGTCAGAGTCATGTGTTGTCCCATAAATTTGTGTCTCTACCTACCCCTATTTTCTCTTCCCGTGGAGACTGGTTGTTCTTTTATTAAAACGAAAATGACAACTGTTGTAATTGTTCTATTTTATAATAATCACACTCTAATAAGTGTGTCAATCGTCGATCTTCACTCTTCTAACACTTATCCTTATCCCGCTCCTTCACAGTAGATGTTTCTCAAGGTTACCGTTCGAACCACTCTATTCGTAGAGGTAATGTACAACCTAGTGAGTTCTTGGTCCCACATCCCTTTTCTTCTTCTGGTTGTAGTTTCCGTACCCCGCAGTCTTTTCTTTCTACTACGTCTTTACTTCCC
>BLSH010087961.1:462965-508129 GCA_018402905.1 Glandirana rugosa
ACGATCGTAGCGATCGTTGTTTTATGCAGAGCTTGATCTGCAACTCAAAGCAGCGGTATGTGAAATCTCTAATTTCTGCTATCTGTCCTCAGAGCAACAGCACAGACAGCAGTAGTAAAGTAATCTATCTCAGGATGCAGGATCAGGTCTTAAAATGTCTCAAATCTGTCCCTCAAGCTTTCAGCTTCCTTTCCCTACACTAACCCAAGGAGCATGTGACTGCAGCACTGTGACTCCAGCTTATAAAGAGGCTGGGTCACATGATTCACTGGCCAATCACAGCCATGCCATTAGTAGGCATGGCTGTGATGGCTTCTAAGGGCAAACCAGTGAAACGCTTGTTGATTGGCTGCCCTGCAGCTTCTCAACACGTGGAGTAAAATAGCAGAACACCGGACCGAACCCGAACGATTTTTTAAATGTCCGGGTCCGGGTCCGTGCCACGGACACCCAAAAGTTCGGTACGGACGTTACAGTCCGGGTTCGCTCAACACTACCTATGAACGATCGATTTCGCATACAACTGTCGTGAGTACAACCTGTTGTATGCGATCGTCAAACCGTGTGTACGAGGCTTTAACAAACAATACAACCATTGTCCAGTTCTTTTTTTTTACAACTGGAAGTGGAGCTCCAGCCATTTTTTTTTTTGACAAGAGTGGAAAAGGATTTAAATCATCTATTATTTTTTTTTTTTTAATCAATAATGACAGAATGTCTCCAGCGCATAAGTGTGATAGCCTGGTACAGGTGAAAAACATGACACTACATCGCTGGGGAATGCTTCAACCTTGCTGCCCTCTAGGACTGGGGATGTCCTGAAGCCACTACAAAAAACAAACAATAGAGGGCGCACCAGCCTAGTGCATTATCCCACAGCACTGATTGTGTCACTAAACCCAGGACCCTGCATTCACTATATCTGGTCTCCCACAGTACACAGACCATGGAAATGCATTCATTTTAGTAAATAAACTGCTAAATACCTTTTCTCATCAGCAGTTAGAGCAGTCTTGTGGCTTCTATCAGTGTCTGGTTAAAGCTTGTAGGAGGAGTTTTCATACTGCACTGAGCTGTCCTATCAGGATGCGTGACCCCTGACCCTCTGTCCGACAGTGCTGATTGACCGTGTACTGATCACATGCCCTCTCCTAAGAAAAAAAAAGCTCTCTAGCAATACACACCAAACTGAGCATGTGCAGCCTGACTCCAGTAATTCTGTCTTATCTGAACATGTTATGGGGACAATGCAAGAAGGGGAGGATCTGTGCATGCGGGATCAAATATCACAATGCAGAGAATTAACCCCTTAGGTTCCACAGTGAGTATAACAGGCATGCTTTACTGCATATAGAGACTGATTTTACTGTTGTGGGTTTAGTAACACTTTAAGATCAACAAGAATGATACTCAAAAGCATGTGAATTAAAACGAGCTAATCAACTATAGCCCAGTGGTCCTAGACTTGGCACACTCCAGAATACCGGGGGACCTCATCGGGATCCTTAATGGCTAACATGTTTAGAAGGAAACCCCTTCATCAGATTCTTTTTTTTGTGTGTGTGTTTAAATTCTTTTTTTTATTCATTTTAGAAAAAAGACTTACAAATACAGTACATCACAACCAGAACAAGATTCATAAATTAGGCAAACAAAAAAACTTTGATTCTGATACCCAACACTACATTCGCACTATTACAAACATAAAAAAATCTATTCCCCATTAAGGGAATTTACGATATGTGTTTGTGTTATTATGTATTTGTATTAAAAAGTACCCTGTTCTCTTTGCATTGCTTCCTTTGTGTGAAATACTCAGTTATCCTGCCAGGCTCCCGGCTTTCCTATTTCAAACTGACCACGCTAGGCATGAAAACACATTCATCCAGTGTGGGCAGTTTCCTTCTTTATATTTTACTTGGGAGCACTGCGTGCCTATAATCCATCGGTTAGACTTGTGATGACACCCCCCCACCCCGCACAGTTCCTCACTGTACTGATTAGTGCACTGCTGTTTCTCTGCCTCATGCTAACACCCCCACCTCCTCCCGGAGTCTGCACCCCTAGCTCTTTAAACCTCTTGTGTACCTGAGAAGAGAGGTTTTGTGATCACATGTAAAAAAGAAAAAAAGTCTTTAAATGTATATACATACAAACATTTTGCCTTACATTTCTACTGGATGGGCTGTTTTACACGGTAAGGATTCACATATACTTTAACGTAATTTGGTTACTGCTGGGAAATACAGACAGTTATTTCAAATTGTAAGATAAAAAAACCCATTGTTATGTCTGTGGTCTGAATAGACTGGCAAATAAATAAATAAAATAAATAGACGGGCAGGGCTGGGACAAAGGATGGGCAGAAGGAGGAGCTGCCTCGGGCGCAAAGAAGCCAAGGGGCAAAGAATAGATGCAGGGTGGTAAACCTATTCTATGGCATGTGTTAACAGAGGGGGAGGGGCGCAATTTAGGATACTTCCCCTAGGCACTGGACGCCCCTGTCCCGGTACTGGCTGTAGGATAACTATGATAGAATGCCTTTTAGGGATTTTAACATGTTTTCTTTCTATTGTTACTGTTACTGCCATTAGGGTTACTAAGACAATTAATTTTTTTTATTTATTTTGTGAACTAAATAAAAGCAAAAGGAGAAGCTGGGCGATTTTTAATATGACACGCTATACGTTTAGCTGTCTTATACTCGCATTGCTAGAAATTTTCTTTTAAACACTATGATGATCAAAAGATACTTCTTCTATCATGAGCCTTCATTTCTCATTCACACTAATAAAGGTCCTGGATTATTTCTGCAACCTTGACTAAAATGAACATGCGGCCAATATTGTCCAATCTGCCAAATCTGTTACCATGCTGAAATATCAGTGCAGATCTACATATCGTATCTCACTTTTGGGTAGAATCTGTGCAATAAAAATGAGTATCCTCCCGAAGCTTCTTTTTCTGTTTTGGGCCTTACAGATAAATATACCAAGATATAAAATAGATTCCCTGCAGAGGTGCATCAATAATTTCCTCTGGTCCAATGAAAGACCCAGATATAGCAATGATCTACTCTACCGCCCACAAAAAGAGGGAGGTTTGGGCCTTCCAAACCTTTGGCATTATTATGTAGCCTCCAGATTATCACATATAACACAGTGGTTCTCTACTGATCCAAACATCCCTTGGCTACTTTTTGAATCCACCGCTATTTTGCCTTATCACTTCCAAGGTATTATTTGGTCAAATCAAAACCTATGCAAACATATTCGCCCTAGAAACACCATAGTTTCCCAGTTACTTCTATTCTGGCACCGTAACAACTCCACATACAAGCTTTCATCCCCTAATCCCCCTCTGGCTTCATTTTTAGGAGATCCCAGCTTCACGTCAGCCTTTAATAGGAATTTAGATTTTGAACCTTGGATCGCTAACAATCTAACTAATATTTCTTCAATAATGGAAAATAACCTTTTTATACCGTTTGAAAGTCTTCAAAAGAAATACAATTTCCCAGATTCTCAGAATAAGAATTACATCTTAATTAAAAAATGTTATCAATCACACTATCCTTTACATACTTCTCACACCACCTCCGCTTTCGAATTAGTATGTATCAAATCCCCTAGGGGGAAAGGTCTCATTTCCACCATTTATCTACATCTAAATAGTATTAACATATCCACCAAAACCAACCCCATGATAAAATGGGAATCTGATTTGGGTCAAACTATATCCGTTTTGAACTGGCACACTCTGATCACAAATCTATGTAGAGCAGTGGTTCTCAACTCCGGTCCTTAGGACTCACCAACAGGCCAGATTTTAAGTATTGCCTTGGGGAGATGCAGACTAGAACACTGCAATCACTGAGCAGCAAATGATATCACCTGTGATGTATTTCAGTTATCCTGCAAATCTGGCCTGTTAGTGGGTCCTGAGGACAGGAGTTGAGAACCACTGATGTAGAGGAAATAGAACACTAGCCTTCAAAGAAACCCCCATTAAAATCCTTACCAGATGGTACTTAACACCACAAAAACTACACTCCTTTTATCCCACGGTCTCACCCAATTGTTTTAGGGGCTGTGGTTCCCTGGGTTCCCCTTTACATATCTTTTGGGACTGCCCCCTGCTGAATTCTTTCTGGGTAAATGTAGCTTCACTAATCAAAGAAATAACCAATCAGACAGTGGCCTTAATGCCTCAGATTTGTCTACTATATTTCACAATCCCGTACATCCCTTTGCCAATCATGGAGCTAATTCACTCTCTGTTGGGCTCAATACAGTGGACCATAGCCTGTAATTGGCAAACGCCGAATTTACCCTGGAACCAGGTTATAACCTGAATGGAGTCAGTAAAAACCACAGAAAGTATTCTACACACTATCAACGATACTATACATATTTTCCAGGCTAAATGGAAATTTTGGCAGCTCCCACAATCTTGATCGTTAAGATAAGCTAACAGCCTTCCATATGATATATCTATGCTTGTACACACTTACAATGATCTCTATGTCAGTAAAGATTTTGTATTCAAAATAACTTTATTTTTGATCCAATGAATAGTATATATGACAATGTACTACCTTTTTTTCTATCTTTCAATAAAATTGTTTGTAAACAAAAAAAGAAATATCAGTGCAGAGTTTTCACTAGTGGTTTTTAAGCCCTGTACACACGATCAGAAAATCGTACAGAAAATACCGCTTTCAAAGCAATCGTACGATAATCAGATCATTAGTACAGAGCTTTCGAGAGCCAATCGTGACCGTTCATCTTATGTTTTCCGTGCGGACATGATCGGACATGCAGGAAAAACTTCCTTGCACGGTACCCGATCATACGATTTTCGTTTAACCAGTACAGCTGTCGTTCGAAAATGCAATACAAATACATTACAACACATCACATTGCTTCCAAATTTTTATTCTGTCGTGCGAGAATTTTCGTTTCAAAAGTAAACGCTTCCGATTTGACCTGAGATTAGTATGCAAAGAAAACCGGATGATCATTCGCCCGATAATCTCATCGTGTGTACCGGGCATTAGTCTATGTAGATTTTGGTGCAAGAAAATGCTGATGTTCAAGGTGGACAGGTAGGTGCATACTGTAGGTAGGTGCATACTGCAGCTACCATCAATTCATCACTGATGACAGCTGAGTGTTGACACCTAAAGTTTATCTAGCAAAATAGATGCATAAAATGTGTGTAATTGATAAATCCAAGCACTGGGACCTATAATTAGGTTGTGGAGGCTCTTTAAACCCCAGTCCTATCAATCATTGAGAGTAACTACTGTAATTCACCTGTACTGAGTCATAGTTTCCAAAGATAGGAGATGTAGGTAAAATTGCTACATACAGTCTAAGGTGTCCCTTAAGGCATTGTAAGTCTAATTATATTTGTTGTTATAAATGTAATATAGAACATATTGAACATTTCCAGGGAACAATAGAAAACTTTAACAGAATGATCACAATAGGAGTTTTTATAACTGATATTATTAATTGTGACTTCTTAGATTTACTCCGTATTTTTTTTTCGCTAATACTTAAATAATATTTACCCTAATCCTTACACAAATCATGTAAATTGTAGTATACAATAGACTATGAAGCATCTATCCACTTACAACTAGTATAAGTAAAATATAATGTCATGTAACAAGTAAGGGTGTCTTTAAAGTGGTTGTAAAGCCACCGGCGACATCAGTCTTCCGGGTCTGCGGGCTCCAGGGCTGTGATTGGCGGGGCCGCGCTGACGTCACTCCCGCGCATGCGCAAGGGAGCCATCATTTACGGCACAAATACAGAAGAAACGGCACCCTGGGCTGCCCCGGGTGCCGATTCTTCAGTGCGCATGTGCCGATGACGTCAGAACATGCAGATGCAGGGGATATCTCCTAAACCGTATAGGTTTAGGAGATATTTCCTGGACCTACAGGTAAGCCTTATTGTAGGCTTACCTGTAGCTTAAAGTGGTTGTCATGACTTGACAACCACTTTAATGAACTTGCCATTCATAACTGGGCGGCACGGTGATGTAGTGGTTAGCACTTTCGCCTGGCAGCAAAAGGGTGGCTGGTTTAAATCCCAACCGCGACACTACCTGCCTGGAGTTTGCATGTTCTCCCTGTGCCTGCGTGGGTTTCCTCCGGGTACTCCGGTTTCCTCCCACACTCCAAAGACATCCTGGTAGTTAATTGGATCCTGTCTAAATTGGCCCTAGTATGTGTATGAATGTGAGTTAGAGACCTTAGATTGTAAGCTCCTTAAGGGTAGGGACTGATGTGAATGTACAATGTATATGTAAATCGCTGCGTAAATTGACAGCGCTATACAAGTACCTGAAAAAAATAAATAAATAACTGACACAGCGTGTTGCTACCACAAAACAACTCTGGAACCATCCTGCACTATTTTACCATCTATAATCAGTGGTATCTAGAGATACACACTTCTAAAAGTGGAGGCAGGGAAAAGTAGATGTGTTGCTGATGGCAGCCAATCAGATTCTTTTTTTTTTTATGGCAAAATTTTCCACCACGCCATCTTTTATATGCTGCGATATGCTCTGCAGACATCCAGTGGCTGACCTGCCTTGGAAGAAAGTCCAACCCAGCTGATACTTGTTGAAGCTGGTAATGTTAAGCCTCATACACACGGGACGACGATCGTACGACCGATCGGCTCAAATCGTATATTGGCTGTTGTATCTAGCATGACTGCACTACACCATCGTACGACCAAAGAAAGAACGTTCAGGTGCATGTAATTAGCATCCGGCCGTTCCTGACTTCGGAGCATGCGTGTTTTGCACAATACAACTTGTTGGACAAACTTCTCTGTACACACGATACAACGGTCGTATGAGCGCTTGTTGGTACTACCAAGTTTTCCAGTTTGCTCATACAACTCCCGCTGTACGACCGTCGTACGTTGGCTGTTCTAATCGCACGTACTAACGATCGATTTCGCATACAACAGTCGTTCGTACGACCTGTTGTATACGATCGTCGTCCCGTGTGTACGAGGCTTAAGTCCTTCTATTTGTCTCAGTATTGTGTTGTTGTCCATTATTTTTTAACACTGACTACTTCTGCTGCTGGGTGAAGTAGGGGCTGGCAGATGGAATTATAGGTGATGTAGGGGCTGTTAGATAGAACTGCAGGTGATATAGAGGCTGACAGATGTAACCACAGGTGACATAGTGGCTTGTGGATAGAACTACTGCAGATGAAGGGGCTGGCAGGTAGAACTACTAGAGATGTAGGGCTGGTGGGTAAAACTACTGGAGATGTAGGGCCCAGCATATGGAATCACAGGTCATGTAGGGGCTAGCATATGGAATCACTGGTCATGTAGGGGTCAGCAGATGGAACCACATTTGACATAGGGGCTGGTTGATGGAACCATAGATGATATTAGAGCTGGTAAATAAACCACTGGAGATGTAGGGGCTGGCGGGTAGAACTACTAGAGATGTAGGGCTGGTGGGTAGAACTACTGAAGATGTAGGGCCCGGCATACGGAATCACAGGTCATGTAGGGGCTGGCATATGGAATCACTGGTCATGTAGGGGTCAGCAGATAGAACCACATTTGACATAGGGGCTGGTCGATGGAACCATAGATGATGTGGGAGCTGGTGGTTAGAATCACTGGAGATGAAGGGGTTGAAAAATGGAACCCATTTTCTTAAAGGGTGGGTCCAGCTTTAGTTGCATACTGACATAGATGACAGTCTCCTAAGAGCCGGTTCACACTGAGGCGACTTATCAGGCGACTGGAGTCACCTGACAAGTCGTCTCCATGCAGTGCAATGGAACCGTTCTAATAGGAGCGACTCGGGTCGCTCCGACTTAGAAAAAGGTTCCTGTACTACTTTTGGGGCGACTTCAGGCGACTTGCATTGACTTCTATTACAGAAGTCGTTTGCAAGCCACGCTGAAGTCGCGCTGTGCACGGTCGCGATGAGTCGCCCCGCAAGTCGGATCGCCTCAGTGTGAACCGGCTCTAATCCTGCCGTTTTCTTTTGGATTGATGATCTTAATAGAGGGACCCTCAGATGCCACCACCTGCGATAATCAAGTAAGAAGGCCTTGTGTGAACACCGCTATGTTATCTTCTGCTGCTCAGCTGACTGTAGTGTACCCCCCCCACTCTGCCCCATAAGCTACACCTGAGGGTGGTTGAATTGTGCCTGCTTGTCTGAGCGCCCTTCCTCTACCGTCAATGGCTCAGCAGCCAGGTGCAGTGCACAAATTCTAGGGTGTAAATAAATCACAGATACTCAGCAGGTAGACTGTCTCCTCTGAGTCAGTTTAAGTGCAAAACGTTCATGTTTTACTGCAGCATTAAATTGATAAGACGGCATTTAGCTGTGTGGGAAAGATCTAAGCCAATTAATCTCTTTTGGAACAGATATGTGTACAGACATCAACTAAGCACACACATCTATGTGATGAGCAGACAGCCACAGTGCCATCCTTATCTCAGGGGAACAATAGGGAGCAGTCATGAAAATACAACACAGTTAATGGACTATTCCTCTGAGAATCATCAACTGCCTCTGATGTAAAGGTACCCACAGGTATTTAAACAGCCCAATCTGATGCCGACTATCTAATGTCTATGGGTATTTTTACAGCACACGATATTTATACTTTTGGATCAGTTCACTAAGCTTGGAGTTATATTATGCATGCTTATTTTCCTATCACGTGATAATATTCTCATGAAATGTTATATACCTTTACATATTACTTATGTGTACAATCTGTATTTTGTTTTAGGATATTTAAACATTTAGTCCACCCAAAACGAATTTGGCTGCAGAGTTTTTTTTTTTTTTATATTTGCTGGAGGATTTATACAGCGTCAACAGTTTGTGCAGCGTTCTACAATATAAAGGGAGACAATACAGCAACAATACTACAAATATTCAGCAATAATTGTCAACATCAACTGATATCACTGATCCCAGCGCTCATGTAAAACCACCATAAATATACAAACTGCTACTATAATGAAAAGTCCATTTAATTAAAATACAACCTAAGAACAAATGTTCGTTTGGATATTAGCAACGCTTCCTTAGTTGTTCTCTTAAAGCTTTAACCAGAGAAGAAAGTTCTGTCCTTGAGAAGTTTTTGTGCTATAAGCATGGTCCCAGTGAAAGATGTGCACTGCATCAAAGATAACCTTTGTGAGCTATACTCCTTAAACTTTGTCACCATGTGCACTTCTCCCCCTTATGGTTATGCACTCACCAAAAATTCAATTTGTGATCGCCTTTGGTTTAGTCAAATTTGGTCATATAGGTGCTTCCTTCCTGGTAACTATGTGAGATCCTCAATGGTTACTCCATTAAACAGCAAATATTGCATCCATGTAAAGAAAGGGGGACACTAAGGCCTCATGCACACAGGACATTTAAAAAATGTACTAAAAACGTCAGTAGCTTTTAGTGACTTTTTTCAGCTTTTTTTAGCATTTTTTTGCACGCTTTTTAGCGCTAACTGTAAGCCGGATTTCTCATGCCTCTATTCAACTCAATGGTTCCCTGTGGCCCATTGATTTGAATAGAAATCGCACCAGAAGTCAGATCATGATGATCTGACTTGCGGCGCGACTTGTGTGCAGAGGATCTTAAAGGGGAACCCCGCAAAACATTTTTTTTAAAAATTAGCAAAAAAAAATGCCCCCCCCAAGATCCATACAAGACCCTTATCCGAGCATGCAGCCTGGCAGGCCTGGAAAGGGGGTGGGGACGAGCAAATGCCCCCCCTTCCTGGACCATACCAGGCTGCATGCCCTCAACATGGGGACTATGGGTGCTTTGGGGCGCGGGGGAACTGCCCCCCCCACCCCAAAGCACCTTGTCCTCATGTTGATGAGGACAAGGGCCTCTTCCCAACAACCCTTGCCAGTGGTTGTCGGGGTCTGCGGGTGGGGAGCTTATCGAAATCTGGAAGCCCCCTTTAACAAGGGGGCTCCCAGGTCCTGGCCCCCCAACCTATGTGAATGAGTATGGGGTACATTGTACCCATTCACCTGAAAAAAAAGTGTAAAAAAAAAAAAAACACTGCACAGCTTTTTAAATTATTTTATTAAATCAGCTCCGGCATCTTCTCCCCTCTCCGCCTCTTCTCCCTCTGCGGCATCTTCTGCTCTTTTGCGGGGTCTTCTGATGGGGTCTTCTATCTTCTGAGGGGTCTTCTATCCTCTTCTGTCTTCTGCTCTTTTGCCACTGTCCTTGCCGCTGTCAACATGGGGACAAGGTGCTTTGGGGTGGGGGGAGCAGTGCCCCGAAGCACCCCTACTCCCCATGTTGAGGGCATGCGGCCTTATATGGTCTGGATAAGGGTCTGGTAAGGATCTTGGGGGGGGGGGTGACTCACGCCATATTTTTTTTTGGTGTTGGGGTCTCCCCTTAAAATCCATATCAGACTGAAGGATCTGGTATGCTCTTGGGGGGGTGACCCACATAAATGTTTTTTTTTTTTTTTTGCGGGGTTCTCCTTCAAGATCTTCTGCACACAAGTTGCGCCGCAAGTCGGATCATCGTGATCCAACTTCTGGTGCGACTTCTATTCAAATCAATGGGCCATAGGGAACCATTGATGTTGAATAGAGACAGAAACGCCTGACGAGGCTTAACGCTGTGTATACAACGTTAAGCAATGTTATTGCGTGTTTTTCAGCGTTAGAGCATTTTTACAGCTCAAAAACGTCTCTCAGAACCCACTGGTCTTGCGTTTTTTTTACAGCTCAAAAACGCCCCAGCCAAAAACAGTAGTGTGCATGAACACATAGGAATAGGATAACATGCTGGGGAGTTTATTGACTGTAGAAAAAAACATCTGCAGCTAAAAACAGCTGCTTTAAAAACGTCCAGAAACGTCCTGTGTGCATGAGGCCTAGTGTAATCCTGTATTTTATTATTAAAATTCCCCCCTCTCTAAAATCTTCCTTACATAGTAAACATCCTTAAAAGCATGACAACAACATATACTGCTCAGTTGATCTGAAGACTCTCTCACCACTCGAATGATCGCTCATTCGCGGCACTCCCGGGTTGAGTCCCAGATCACCGTCAGTGTACTGAAAGCCGTGTGGTCACTTCCCTTGAGGATGTTTACTATGTAAGCAAGATTTTAGGGAGGGGGGAATTTTTATAATAAAATACATGATTATATACATATATGATTTTGGTGAGTGCATAACCATAAGGGGGAGAAGTGCACGTGGTGACAAAGGTGGAGGAGTATAGCTCATAAAGATTATCTTTGAAGCAGTACACATCTTTCACTGGGAGCATGCTTGAAGCACAAAAACGTCTAAAGGACTGAACTTTCTTCTCTGGTTAAAGCTTTAAGAGAACAACTAAGGAAGCGCTGCTAACATCCGAACAAACATTTATTCTTAGGCTGTATTTTAGTTGAATAGAGCAACAATGCAGTTCAATGCAACAGGGTGAGGAGGGTACTGCTCCTGGGAGCTTGCAATCTAATAGGGAGGGCTGGTGGAACAATAGGTAATAACTGTGAGGGATGAACTGATGGGAGAAATAAAAGATTTGGTTATTTGTTCGAGGCAGGATAGGCTTCCCTGAAAAAGCCCCGGGTCTTGTATTGCTTGTTCAGAATTTTTAGCCCCGAGTCCCAAGACCTGGGGTTGGCCGGGAACTCGGGGCTATACAGGGCTGGACTGCCCTGGGGCCGCTTTGCAGGGCCGATACTGGGGTGCACATCTGCACGGGCTGCCTCTTAAGGGAAGGGGAGGGCGAGCGCTGCCGAATTACACAGAGCAGGGATCTCCCGCTTACCCGGCACTATGAACTTCCGCCTCCTAGACCGGCTCCTATGATGGACGTCACACTGGTCCAGTGCTGGGACATGTGAAGTCCATCATAGGAGCCGGTCCAGGAGGCAGGACTTTGTGTGACTGTGAGCATTGGGAAAGCTGGAGTTCCCTGCTCTGTGTAAACCGGTGGCTCTCCTCTCGCCATGGCTGCACTAGCAAGGCTGCATTGATGAGCACTGATCAGGATGCATTGATGGGTACTGATGAGGCTGCATTGATGGGCATTGGTGAGGCTGAGCTGATGAGCACTGACCAGGCTGCATTGATGGACACTGATCAGGCTGAATTGATGGGCACTGATGAGGCTACATTGATGGGCACAGTTGAAGCTGCATTGATGGGCATAGGTGAGGCTGAGCTGATGGGCAGTGATGAGGCTGCATTGATGGGCACTGGTGAGGCTGATGGGCACTGATCAGTCTGCATTGATGGGCACAGGTAAGGCTGCATTGATGGGCACTGATCAGGCAGCATTGATGGACACGGATGAGGCTGCAATTATGAGCACAAGTAAGGCTGAGCTGATGGGCACTGATCAGGCTGCATTTATGGGCACAGGGTAGGCTGAGCTGATGGGCACTGATGAGGCTGCATTGAGGGGCATTGATAAAGCTGCATTGATGGGCAATGGTGAGGTTGATAAGCACTGATCAGGCTGCATTGATGGGCACTGGTGAGGCTGCATTGATGGGGACTGGTGAGCCAGGCAGCAACCAGCAAGTGAGCCTAAACCCCCCCCCCCCATGATGCCGGACTTGGTTCGGACTTGTGGACATCGGAAAATGTGGGAGGGGTTATCAAATTTACCTTTGGGCTGAATCCCCTGGTCTTTTTCCCACCTAGCAACACCCCTGTCTAAGAGTGGACAAAGTAGGTGGATTGCCGTGCAGATTGGGGTATGGAGTTCCAGAGGATGGGAGAGGCTCTAGAGAAGTCCTAGAGAGAAACATGGGAGGAGGAGACAATGGAGCTAGAGAACAGAAGGTCTTGGGAGGAGCAGAGAGAACGGTTTGGGTGATATTTGGAGACAAGATTGGTGATGGAGCAGACTTGTAAATGGCTTTGTTATTGTTATTGATAATGTTTTGAATTTTATTCATTAGACAATGGGAAGCCAGTGGGGGGGTTGGCAGAGAGGGGTGGCGGACACTGAATGGTTGATAAGTAGATGAGTTTGGCAGCAGCATTCAAGATAGACTGAAGAGGGGAAAACCTGTGAAGAAGTAGGCCTATGAGGAGGAAGCAACAATAAATGAACTTTCCATTTTTTATATATCTTGGTGTCCCAATTGGTGAGGCAGCACAGTGGTGTGGGGCTTCATAGTTAGCACTTCTGCTTTTTAGCATTTTGGCCTTTGGTTCAAATTATGTTCAGGACACCACATCTCCATGAAGTTTGCATGTTCTCCCTGTGTTTCCGTGGGTGTCTTCCAGGTACTCTTTGAGTCTCCAGGGTGAAAATTGCCAAGATAATATTTTTAAAAAAATACAAATATATGTATCAGAGTTCCTAGGTTGGAACAGCTACTGTTGTCCTTTTTATGTATGGTAAGGAAATGTTGGGATGGCCAAGACGTATACAGTAAGAGGCAAGGGGCTTACTCAGCCCACAAGGCTTCACCTGCAACTAAAATATCACTAGTGAGTGGACTGGCCCTATTACTACTGAATGACTCTTTTTCTTATGTATCATTCATTATGTAATAATTTGCAATGTTATCTCCACTTCAAAGGGCTGTTATGTTTTCTCCTTATAGAACTTCACAACTGGTGGTATCTGAAGGAGTGAAAGTCTGTGCAGTAATTCTCATGAATTGAAATTTACATACAAACTACTGCAAATTCTATTAGCTCATGTAATCAATTTTTAGCACAATAAAACATAATTTTGGCAATGTGGAATACAAATACTGCATGCCCTGTGCTTTTGTGAATTGACCCTTCATTGCTATATGTCTTATTTGCTGATATCTGCCCTATAAACACCTGAAAAACTTCTCTTATTTCTTGATCTGAACTTTGCTTTTGATGAGACAAGGGACCAGTAAAGGAGTTTTTCCAATTTGCCTAATTGTTGCCTAGAGCAAACAGTTAAAAAGAGGGGATGTCTCCCATATTATACTGTCCACGTTCACCCTTTCACCTCTGGATCCCTTTTGACAGGTAGCTAGGATTTCCATATCTCCAATCTCCCTAACAATTCAACCCCCTCCCTACTCCAAAATAAAGACAGTTTATTTTCTCTTGCCTTTGAAAACCTAATTAGGAGCAGATCAAATGATAGGGATCAAATATTCACCTTCTCACCTCAGACCTCCTACTGCACTGGATTATCTACTTGGGACTGCACTGTCACTGGAAGCACAGACAGAAAATACACTATGGGACCATGTACACTGATCTGTTGTCCTGCCGCAAGATATGTGCGTTGTGCTGCATCAAAAGGAATTCAAATAAAAACCCAATTTATAATTATGATGAAGCTTGTTGCCTCTTATATTTTAATTTTTGAAAATAGTTAATGTAGCATTTTTGTTACCCATCTGCACACAATAAGTTGGCCCATTGAAATGAATGGCGAATTCTCAAAACAGGTTTTAGTGTGTTTTGATGGAGTCTCTCTCCCACTTTACATAGCACATGAAAAAAAGAGCATTTAAAATGCATATTTAAAATGTTTATCAAAAGTGCATAAGCGCAAGTACATATGTTCATCTAAAATCTGTTTGCGCATAGGTTAAAAAGGGCCCAATATTCTTCACTGCAATAGATATCAACACATATATAAAACTGCCAATATGTGACATAATTTATATACAAAGGAGTTGGTTTACTAAAGGAGTAGAAATGTTTAAGGCAGGCTATAGATTATGCAATTTCTTTTTTATGCAATCACAGGTTGCAGGAAAGAAAATTGGTTGATTCCCTCCCATGAAGCTATTGCTTTCTCCCAATGAGGGAGTGCAGAGATACGTCCCTGCCGGGAGAACACAATGATTATTGCCAGCGTCTATAGCTGCTGGCAATAATCACATGCTAGAAATCTGACATGCTGATTGTACCCAAGACGATCAATGGATCCACTTAGGTACAATCAGCCTGCCTATAAATAGTTTGAATCTTGGGCAGTTCAGCAGGGATGTATGTTTTTTTTTTACTTTTTTTAGATTCATACTTACCTAGGTGGATGCTGCATCTGTCCCCCGGCACCTATAAAAAACACTAAGAATTAAGTGATTGAACAAGAATGGGTTCTCAGAGCTCCCTGAAAAGAGAGCTGCTGACTATCAGTCACCAGCTCTCTGGTCTTCCCCCTCCTCGCTCACTGGAGCGGCTGGGCTGTGGAGAGGAGGGGAGCATCCGGCTCAGGCTCTCAGAGTCTCGCCGAGAGGCAGAGCCGGATGCTGGTCCAGGCATGTGGGCGGATCCTGACCCTGTGACATCAGCATATAGCGGACTTCAGCCCACTCTCTGCTAAAAACGGGTCACAGGAGTGCAGAAACGAGCTTTGGCTATACTTCTCCTTTGCAAAGTGACTCTTCACTTTCATCATCCAATCTTGTGCAGGCAAACATTTCTTCCACATAAATGAGTGTTTAAAGTGAATATAGCTTCACCTTACCTTTAAAAAAAGAGTGTGCATTCTCTACTCCTTTAGTAAATCAAACCCTATGTATATAAATGGTATCACATGTTAATAGTTTTATCAGCGTATATGTTGATAACTATTACAGTGTAAAACAATGGGCCCTTTTTAACCTATGTGCAAACAGCAATGCACTTATGCACTTATTCCCTCTTAGGTTGGATTTGAAGGTATGACATTACATTTAGGCCTCATTCACACAGGCTGCAAGGGGGCAGTAAAAATAGACAGTTGATGCACATTTTTATCACCCACAAAAGACCTACCTAAAAGTGGTCATGGCGACCTTACAGGTCCATTCAAAATGCTTGCACAGCAATTTAAACTTGCCATGTTACATTCAGCAGGCATTCTGCTTCCGAAAATGCCCATTTAAGGCTTCATTTAGACCTGCAGTTGGGGGGCAAATAAAAAATGCATGTTTGATCCATGTTTTTGCCGCCCGATAACTGCCCCCCCCCCTTAGGATGCAAAAGGCAGCTGACATATTTACATAGCACGATCGCAATGTTCACTTCACACCAGGGGTGTAACGATAAGGGTTGCAATTGCAACCGGGCCTCCTTTGCACATCTGAATAGGAGGGATGGTGGGGGTGGCATTTAGAGGACCCAATCTCCTCCATTTTCCTCTATCCAGTTTACTTGTCCTCTGCTGTTCCCAGGGTCCCTGTGTGCTTTCCTGCCCCCTACCCCCACCCCCCCTCTCAGAGCTGCTGTCTTCCTCCCTCCTCTCTCCTGCCAGCTGCCGTAGAAGATGTGTCATGATGGAGAGATGGGAACGGGTCAGTAAATTTGTAATTTACCGGCTCCTTCCTTTTCTGAATGAACAGAGTCAGTGATTGGTACCAATTGGTTCATTCATAACTGAAGCATAGTAAACAATTTTTACTATACTTCTATACTTTCTGAATGAATGGGAGGCTCGGTGCACAGCTATTCCTGTCCATTCATTCTGTGCAGCTGAGGCTACACAGATGGAGATTGAGAGCTGAGGTTTGTTTAGACCCCTGATATCTCATCAAAGCTCCCCTAAAGAACTCCTAAAAAATTGTTAAAAATTGTAAAATAAATAAAATGAAATGGTAAAAAAATAAAATGAAAATAAAAATTAAAAACTTCTGACACCAGTGAGGGAACTATTAGGATTGCAAAGCTTGCAATTGCGACCGGGCCCTGGCATTTCACCAACATGGGAAGACCGAAGATGGCAGAAAGGGGGCCTGCTGCAGAACTTGTGAAAGGGCCCCGCTGCGGTCCCATAATAAAGGGACCCGCAATAGGAGTAAAGGGCCCCAGGATCAGTGGGAAGAAGGAAGGGCCCTGGCCAGGGTTCAGGGGGCCCTTCATAATTTCTTGCACCGGGGCCCTGAAGGTTCTAGTTACGCCTCTGCTTCACACTGGTAGCAAAGATTACCTGACATGTAACTATTGGTGGGGGGGGCAAGCCCACCAAAAGCTACACATTCAAGCAAATAACAGAAGCATGCAAACACCCTGCAACTGTGTACACTGCATGCAGTTACAGTATGCTTGTCTGCAAAACTGGGGCTAAAATAGGAGGTGAGGAAGCGTCACATCTCTTCCTCACTGCCTGTCAGCAGCCTCTGAAGCGCGATCCAAATGCGGATTAGGCTGCAGGGGAAAGGGAGATTTAGACGCATGTCTAAATCTAACCCTAAATCAATGGGGACACACTACAATCACATTCCAAATGCTTGGCATGTAGCTGAGGTGTGATATTAGGAATGAAAAAAAAACAGTATCACCTGCTGAACGCCTGCAAACCACCACTCAGCCACCTCTAAAAAGTGATCCACCCTGTGAAAGAAGCCTTCCAGCATTTCATTTATCTAGTTCAGTGTGTACAAGGATTATACATTCCAGCAAAACTGTTAACTTGAATCGAAAACAGTGTATATAGTTCTCTATTGTGTAAAAAATTACAATAATTTGTGTTTTTACATTAATTATGCATGTTTTAATTGCATGCAAATCATAAGAGGTCTATTGAGGAATGCAAAGGCATTTAGTCGGCTGTAAGGCATCTATCTAGTCATTTGGTAGGATGAAATATAAAATTTCAAAAAGTTCAAAAGCGTACCCTAGGAGAGTACAAAAAAAAAACCCATAGCAGCAGAACATGGAAGGGTGAGTGATGCACTGCCTCTATGATGTACAAAGACAAGTATCAGCTGCATACTGGGGACTGTCACTTCTCGCCTATCACACAATATATCGATGACGAACGCAAATTTCACGTCTTCTGGGAAGGTGACAGGTATACATAAATAATATTTGTTCGCACACTGGGAGTTATTTTTCAAAGCAATGGACTGGGGTGAGGACAATCCCCCTCCCACGCTATCTATTTAGAGAGACAGTAAGGTGGGCATCTCCAGCTCAATTATTCAGCATGTCCCCACCCCTGCTATTAGCACTGGGACAAGTGACATGGGAAGGAGCCTGAGCCCAGAACGTATCGATTAACCCCGGGCTGTGACACCGCAGCCCTTTATAACTGGTCTATTCAGACTCCGAGCGGATATTGGCCAGCAGCAGGGGGACAAGGTGTGAACAGCGGGGTGATACTTGGAACAAAAACTTTTCATGACTTTTGTGAATTAGTAAGCCGTCCCGTGGGGAAATGTTTTCTTCTGACTCTTCTGGGGGCAGACTGTGAGAAGATCTGATGTTACTAGAGAAACACTTTACCCAGCAGAGTGCCCTGGATGTGCCCAACTCAAACATGTGACTTAACTTAAGTTTATTCAGTTGGCTGCCATTTAAAGTGTATGTTCAGCCAAAACTTGTTGTTTTGTTTCTGGATAGAGCAGGAAAGCAACAGAACCCCTGTCAGTGATTGCTGCTATTTGGGGCTCTGCTAGGGGGAGTTACCATCATTTATTTTCCCAGTGACAACAGTTTTATTAGACAGGAAGTGAGAGAAAATCGATGACAGCAACAAAGATAATAATTAAAAAAAAATAATGATAATATATATATTTTTTAATAACGCATTTAGGTACTATCTCAAAGCACTTTACAAAGGAAACCAAAACAAATGATACACAGAAATAAACAACAACAAAGAAAAAGCAAGGCTATTTTTTTGTTTTGTTTTTTTAGCAATAACCAACATGTTATACTTACTGGTTTTACACAGAGCAGCCCCAATACTCCCCATCAGGGATCTTCAGTCCCGCCAATGCCCCTGGCTCACCACCTTCTCCATGTGCCACCATAGAAAGCCTCTTTCTATGGTGGTACACATGCCGGCTCGATCCTGAGCTGCGCTCTGCGTGTCCATTGACACACACAGTGCTGCTCAGCCCCGCCCCTCATGCCTTCATCACTGGATTTGATTGACAGCAGCAGGAGCCTAAGGCTCCTGCTGCTCTCATTGAGTCCAGTGAGGAGAGAAAGAGAGCAGCGCTGGATCGAGATTGGGCTCAGGTAAATATTTGGAGAGACTGGGGAGGAGCTAACAATAGAAGGTTTTTTACCTTAATGCAGAGAATGCATTAAAGTGTTACTAACCCCAGGACCCTGCATTCACTATATCTGGTCTCCCACAGTACACAGAACATGGAAATGCAATTATTTTAGTAAATATAAACTGCTAAATACCTTTTCTCATCAGCAGTATATAGCAGTCTTGTGACTTCTATCAGTGTCTGGGTAAAGCTTGTAGGAGGAGTTTTCATTCTCCTCTGACTGTCCTATGAGCCTGCAGACCCTTTGTCTGGACAGTGCTCATTGGCCCTGTGTCGATCACATGCACCCTCCCAAAAAAGATAAAACTCTCTGTGCAGAGTGACTCCAAAGGCTCTGTCTTATCAGGAGATGGATTGGGGACAGTGGAGGAAGGGGAGGATCAGAGGAGACAGGATCAAACAGGCTTTTTACAAAAAAGCAGCTGATTGACCCCTTAGGTTCCACAGTGAATATAACAAGCATGCTTTACTGCATATACAGACTGATTTTACTGTTGTGGATTTAGTGACACTTTAAGGTTAAAAAAAAAAAAATTCCAGAGTTATGAGGCATAACAGGGCAGATCCCTGTGCCACATAGAGTGCAGACTGGCGTAAGGGACACACAGAGGACCAGTATTCGAGGAGCGATGATTACAAGGGGGAAGTAGGGTGATAAAAGTTCAAACATATAATGGGGTGCCAAGCTATGCAGAGTCATATGGAAAAAAAATGTATGTAGTAAAGTAGGTGCAGGGTAGAACCCCTGTGGGCTTTTACTCGCTGTTGCTGATTTTCCCTTACTGCCTATCTTGGGAAACAGTTGTGGCCTTGACAGTAAAGCTGGCCATAGCCTGACAGATATTTTTATTATATTCTAACAGATTCCTCCATCCTTGCTAAACAGTGCAGACAGACGATTCTTCAGCTGCGGCTATTTTGTTGAATACCCAGACAGTGGCTGCATCTGTTTGGATGCGGGTGCTGTTCAGCTGAGAATTTTTCACCTAGTTCCATTGATATTTCAATTGAAGGATGTTGAATGCAGTGATTTTAACAGGGCCATCCACTGATCGAATTTCAACCAGTTCATTAGGAAACCTCCAAAATTGACTTAAAGTTTTCATTTTGAATAGAGTAAGGGAGGGCCATAACCCCCATTTTTTGCCATCTTTGTCCCATTGGGGAAATTTCTCTTCACTGCTTGCGCCGTAGCCAAAACAGGAAGTAATGAGAAATCCCTCAAAAGTCAGGAAATGCCTGGTTGTCACCAGAACTAGTGTTCCCATTGGAAGATTTCCCCTCTATTACTGTTCTGGGGACAACCCAACATTTAGGATTTTCTTTTACTTTCACTTTCAGTGATAATGGCAAACAGGACAAATAAAGAGGGTGGATTTCCCTAATGGGGGCACAGACAGCAATAAAACCTGACGGGTGTCCTAGTCCCTTTCCACTCTATCCAAAACTAAAAAAAAAAATATCTTGAGTTATATTTTAACCGCTTGCCAAAAAGCCACCGTCGTTATACGGCGGCAGGCCGGCTCTCCTGAGCGAATCGCCGCAGCTGTACGGCAGCTCGCGCAGCCGCAGCTGGGGGCAGGAGCTCCTTGCAGGCGGCGCGCTCTCGTGAGCGTGCCTGCGAGTCGAGCGGACTCGATGTCCGCCGGCGACCCTCGATCGCCTGTTACAGAGGCAGAACGGGGATCTGCCAATGTAAACACAACGGATCTCCATTCTGTCAGGGGACATGACACAGATCTACTGTTCCCAGTGATTGGGAACAGTTAGATCTGTCATGCCCCTGTCAGCCCAGCCCCCACAATATTAGAACACAGTGAGGGAACAAGCTTAACCCCTTGATCGCCCCCTACAGTTTAACCCCTTGCCAATTACATTTATACAGTAATCAGTGGCTATTTTTAGCTCTGATCGCTGTATAAATGTCATTGGTCCCAAAAAAGTGTCAAAAGTGTCCAATCTGTCCGCAGCAATGTCGCAGTCGCAATAAAAATTGCAGATCGCCGCCATTATTAGTGAAAAAAAATAAATAAATAAAAATGCCATAAATCTATTCCCATAGTTTGTAAACGTGATAACTTTTGCGCAACCCAATCAATATACGCCTATTGCGATTTTTTTTTTTTTGCGATCGGCCTAAACTGAGGAAGAAATTCGTTTTTTTACTTTTTTTTTATATGTATTATAGCAAAAAGTGAAAAATATTGTTTTTCTTTTCAAAATTGTTGCTCTTTTTTTTGTTTATAGCGCAAAAAATAAAAACTGCAGAGGTGATCAAATACCACCAAAAGAAAGCTCTATTTGTGGTAATAGAAGGACGTCAATTTCGTTTGGGTGCAATGTCGCTTGAGAGCGCAGTTGTCAGTTAAAACGAGGCAGTGCCGTATCGCAAAAAGTGCTCTGGTCAGGAAGGGGGTAAATCCTTCCGGGGCTGCAGTGGTTAAATTGACATTAAAGGTTAATTTAAAAAAAAAAAAAAATGTCATACTTACCTGCTCTGTGCAGTGCTTTTGCACAAGGCAGCCCCGATCCTCCTCTTTTCAGGTCCCCAACCTGTGTTCCCGGCTCCACCTCTTCAGCCAGTGCTCCCAATAGCAAGCCGCTTCCTCTGGGGTCACTAGTGTGTGCTCGCTCCTGAGCCCCACCCTCTGCTCTCTCCTCATTGGCTCACTGGCTGTGATTGACAGTAGCAGGAGCCAATGGCTCCTAGAATGCATGAAGGTAAAAAAAACCTTGAGCCTTTAAAACCACTTTAAGTGAATGGAAACCTCTGTAATGGACCCCCAGATAGCAATAATAACACAACAGGGGTTCTAATCCTTTCCTACTCTATGTAAAAGTAAAAAATAAAGTTTCAGCTAGACTAACAGTTTAATGGGTTACAATGGAGTACAAGCATACACAATTTAAAGTGGATTAAAATCCAATCACTACAATCTCATTTAAACGTTAATGTAATTTCAAAACTTTTCAATCTATTCAATGATTTTAAATGTTCAGTTTTCATTAAATGAATACCTGATGATCCTGCCACGAAGGACCTAGTTCAGGCGTTTTCTGGTATAGGGAGATGGGTGTCTTCCAAATCTCCACTTGTGTTGTCTTTCTGTTTTCCCCATGTACCCACTGTTGGAAAAAAAAGGTAAAAAATAATATGGCAACATTTTTATGACACATGGTGCTTTTAGAAAAAAAATGTTGCCTAGTAATGAATGCTTCGATCTACTTAAACTGAGTTCATTGAGTACCACTGTACACCAACCACTTATGTATTGTGGATTACAGCTGTGCGTCACCACACTGCTACAGAGCACAGGGTTCGCTATGCCCTTCCTGTTCCCTATTTAGAAACTGCGTGCCCCTAGACACACTTGAAGGATGCCATCCTTTGGTATAAGCTCTGTCTTTTGCGTCATGTACATTGTTATAGTAAAAATGAAAAATAGAATAAGCTAATTTAAGCAATGTAAATGCTTTATATTCACAGCGCAACAAGAGGAAGAGAAATTTATGTTTCTTCAACTAAAGTGATTATTCTGACCCCTCTCACCATCCCAAAACAACATTTCCCCATACACCATTTGCCACCAATGTCCAAAAGTGTCCAGAACGTGGAAACAAAATAAGAAAAAATATCCCAGTAAACTCAAGGCCAAGTAGAAAAGAAGCACATGGGAGTATTACTACACCATGGGATTGAGTGGTATAGATTCTGAATGGTGGTACGCTAAATCAGCCTTTTTCAACCAGGATGCCTTCAGGATTATTTAGGGGTGCTTTGCCGAAATAATGAAAAATTGCCCAAACGTATATAAACCAGTGGGTGGATGAAGCCTGCCTATTATTTATACAAAAGCACAGGTTATCGTTGTACACCAATATAACCTTCTAGCCGCTGGCGTCCTAGCAACCATTGACGTCATCGGTTGATAAGGAGGATGTCAGGTGCCTGCACAGCATCCTTGTTTGCCCATCTCCATCAGCACTGGAGATGTATCCGCTGAATGAGGGAGAAGAGAAACACTAGAACACTAGTCTGTACCAGTGTGCAAAGGTGTATTTGCTTTGGAAGAATAAACCATCTATAACTCTGGGTATCCTATGTGTGTGAATGCTGCTGTGATATCTAAAACTATTATTTTAGCTTCTTACATTTTATAATGAGGTGCCTCGGAATTGTGTATAATTGTGAAGGGTGCCGTGACTGGGAAGAGGTTGAGAAACACTGTTCTAGATTATGAACCCTCTTATGTACATAGGGAATATTCAAGAACGTATGCTGTCTATAGAGAAATACTGAGATATGCAAATTTGGCCTTTAGCTCACCATATACATTACAATCTGATTGTATTCTTTTAAATCTACCAACAACTCTGCAGTGCAAGGACTTTCTTGACAGAACACACATTTATTGGATTGGTTATGTAGGTCCGTACACTACATAGATTTGGTACATCAGAAAAAGGATGTACACAGGGGCATAACGATAGGGGTTGCAATTGCAAGCGGGCCCCATAGTCCAGGGGGCCCATGTGCCTCCCTTGCACACCTGAATAGGAGGGATGGCGGGGGTGGCATTTAGAGGAACCAATCTCCTCCATTTTCCTCTATCCAGTTTACTTGTCTTCTGTTGTTCCCAGGGTCCCTGTGTGCTTCCCTGCCCCCCCCCCCCCCCCACAGAGCTGCTGTCTTCCCCCTCCTCTCTCCTGCCAGCTGCTGTAGAAGATGTGCAATGATGGAGAGATGGGAACGGGTAAGTAACTTTGTCATTTACCGGCTCCTTCCTTTTCAGAATGAACAGAGTCAGTGATTGGTACCAATTGGTTCATCCATAACTGAAGCATAGTAAACTGTTTTTACTATACTTCCGTTTCTGAATGAATGGGTTGCTCGGTGCACAGCTATTCCTGTCCATTCATTATGTGCAGCTGAGGCTACACAGATGGAAATTGAGAGCTAAGGTTTGTTTAGACCCCTGATATCTCATCAAAGCCCCCCAACAGAGCTCCTAAAAAAAATTGTAAAAGAAATAAAATGAAATGGTAAAACAAAAATAACAAAATAAACATTAAAAACTACTGACACCAGTGAGGGAACTATCAGGATTGCAAAGGTTGCAATTTTGACCGGACCCTGGCATTTCACCACCATGGGGAGGCCCAAAGATGGCAGAAAGGGGGCCTGCTGCAGAACTTGTGAAAGGGCCCCGCTGTGGTACTGTAATAAAGGGACCCTCAATAGGAGTAAAGGGCCCCAGGATCAGTGGGAAGAGGGAAGGGCCCTGGCCAGGGGTCAGGGGGCCCTTCATAATTTCTTGCACTGGGGCCCTGAAGGTTCTAGTTACGCCTCTGGATGTACATACATTGTACAAACAGATTGCAATGTGTTTTGTGAACTATAAAGTAAACCTGCCTTTAGAGAAATACAGTACAAAGCACCCATAGGACCTTCTACTGATAATGATGGTCCACTTGTGTATATTCTTCCAATGCCTGTCCTCTAACAGGAATTCAGATAAACATCAGATCTAAGTCAAACCTCCTTATCCATATGCTTTTTCTGGGTCAGTATTAAAGAAAGAAGATGAGCAGGACAGCCAGATAAGTCAGTAATGGCAGGCGCCATGTTTGTTATGAAAGGTTTCCTTTAATTTATTAGAAAGAGGGCAAAATTGGGTGGACAGTGCTGTGACAAGTGGCAGTTCTCAGTTCATATTGGTCTATGTGCCAGTGAAATATTTCACCCTTGACAGAGGTCCACCAGTTTAGCTCATGACCGATCCTTCCTCTGCCACACATCAACCAATCCACCATCTATGTCGCCTACATAGGCTGGAGTGTAATAAAGTACAGACAGGCAGCTCTCTGGACTTGCTCTAGGCAATTTTCCCTACCCTCTGTAGGTTTAGGACGTCGCAGATAGTAAGTGTTCCCCATGTGTATCATTAGTAACCCCTATCTATGCTACCTCGATCCAATAAGTTGCCCGGTGTATTTTGGGATCACCTGTGACCCCCACCCCCCTCACCCCCATTTTAGACTTTTCCTGTGCACTGCTGATCCTGCAGAGAGTCATTTACAAGCACTTGATCTCTCCCTGTTGCTCAATTCTTCTCATTATTTATTGGCCTTCAAATTGTTTCTAGGCCTTTGACGTCCAATTTACAAGTTTGGCCACTGTTTTGTCCTTTCTTTTGTCAAGCAGAAAGAATCCGTGTTGGGGAAGCTTTGAAAAGCCAAACATGAGAGGCAGCCTATGAAAGGGGAGAGGGCTGGGGGCTTTTGATTCCTACTGGAGAGTCAATAGTTACTTTACATAATTGCAGGAGAGAGTTTCAAAGCCACAATCACAGGGACCCCCCCTCTCTGCTAGGAGTCTATTGGAGCTTTCAGGCCTGTATAAAGCAGGATGAATACACTCAGGCAGAAAGATGGAGCTTTTCATGTTTTGCAAGTTGCAGATTGCTGTGTCCAGATGGGGAAAAGGACACAAACCCCCTTTGTTACCCCTAAGGGGGGGGGGGGGACTGTTCTACCCCCTCCCTACACAGGACACTTCCCCAGCATTTGGCAATGGCAGGACTTGAGCGAGCAAACAGAATAAGGAGCCATAAATACATAGGGAAAGGAGGGGACTGGGAGCCCTGTACCTCCCTACAAGGAATGGGGACAAAAGCATTGAGTGTCTGGGTTGATCTATATGGTCTGTGCTCAGGGAAATCGGATGGCTGGTAATGAGTTGGGAATGGGCTTTTATTATCTAAATGGGGAATCGGCCCCCATGGGACCCCTCCACCACCAAAAACTATACACCATCAACTAGACATAGAAGCCATCAGCATCAGATTGGTGAGCAGGAATAGACAGGCAGGGATCACCCCCTGACAGCGGCACAGATTACTACCGTGTGATAATGCGCGATAACGTCCTCTGCTCTCTAGTGCATAGTCCATCTGCTGGGACTGCCTGCAAACTGCTTATAGACAAGGCAGCATCCCTCTCCTGTAGCTTCATGTCACATAGATCTCATCTATCCCACATTCTCCAGTCTGGGCGCTCAATATTCCCAGCCTCCCTAACAGGAGGTAGACTCCTTTTTTGTTCTAAAAAAACAATGCCTTGCACTATATAATGCCCACAACACCTGCTGCCTGTCCCTGGACTGACACCAAGGTCAAACATATAATATCTATGGACATTATTATATCATTATACTTAACAAGGACACATTGCTGAAGGTAGGGTGACCTCCCTCCTCTCATCAGACTGGAAGGTTAAGTACAAGGAACTCCACCACACAAGTATCCTTCATTTCATATATTTATATACTGTGTGTGTCTATAGACAAAGATATATATACATAGATGAATTGAATGATAGATAGATAGATAGATAGATAGATAGATAGATAGATAGATAGATAGATAGATAGATAGATAGATAGATAGATAGATAGATTTAGAGTTATATTTATAAAGATATGGATAGATAGATAGATAGATAGATAGATAGATAGATAGATAGATAGATAGATAGATAGATAGATAGATAGATAGATAGATAGATAGATAGATAGATAGATAGATAGAAAATTTGATTTAGAGGTGTATTTATACATATAGAGATAATTAAAGATAGATAGATAGATAGATAGATAGATAGATAGATAGATAGATAGATAGATAGATAGAAAATTTGATTTAGAGGTGTATTTATACATATAGAGATAATTAAAGATAGATAGATAGATAGATAGATAGATAGATAGATAGATAGATAGATAGATAGATAGATAGATAGATAGTGAGAGGAAAGAAGACATATATTTGCAATATATTTTTAATATATAAATAAAAATGTATATATTTTCATATTTATATATAACATTTATTTAATTTAATTTATTTAATTTGTGCTACTGAATAACACATAAATATCTGTCTATTTTCTCGCTGTATATCATATATATAAAACCCCCATATATATATAAATGTACTGTATATGTAGGTTTTATACACATCACAGCAGTATTACATGTCCATGAAGTCCAAGCTTTTTGTAAATTTAGAGGAGATAATAATCGGCAAACAATTTCAGGGAATTGAGAAGTTTGTGAAGAAAATGTCCTATAACTCAGAGAATAAAAGAAAGTTTGTAAAGTCAGACAGATGAGATGAAAAGCTGACCCTGGGGATCGGTGAATTATTGTGCGCTAATAGACGGACCTGTGTATGGGGAGAATACAATGCAGGTCGGTTTATCGGGCGATCCTCCATTATATGAGCTGTAATAATCCTCCATGGACAGGGATGTGTGGGGCCAGCAGATAACACCCATCATCCTCATCATCATCATCATCATCATCATTATTATTATTATTATTATATAGGTGTGTGGTCATCACATGGGAGGGGGGGGTGTGATTTATTGGAATGTGAATAATCTGCCCTGAATAGAAATGACGTGTATTTATACAATGCACGATGACAGTAATATATATAGATAGATATAGATGTATAGATGTATAGATGTATAGATATAATAAGGTCCAGTGCAGTGCTGATCACCCTAGGACTATTCTATAGACAGCCGATGTGCTCGGACAATTCGCACACACAGTGGCGATCACAAGCAATGAGATAAAATAACAGTGAAAGGTGTGGATGTGACCCCCATGTGTGCCCCGCCCTGACCCCCTACAAGCCTCCTCTCCCCCGGTCTCCGGTACAGATATAATGTAATACACATCGCACCCGATCCGTGTGTTGTGGCCCCGATGGGTGACCCCCCATACACACACATGTATATCTATATTTATATATTTATATGATAGAAGGGATGATTGGGTTAGCATTGGACACAATGACAGCTGTCAGTTTATTGCAGGCAGTGGATGGGGTGATCGGACCCCTCCGGCTGGGGGGAGGAGGGGGTGACAGGTCCGGGTCGGCGGATCGGATCGCAGCCCTTCACTCTGTCACTCGGCGGAGGGGTGTGTGATGGGTTAGGCTTGTGAGCCACGCCTCCTCAGCCCGAGCAGCCAATGGCAGGCGGGGATCCGTGCCTCGTGACCGAGGGAAGGTTCTAAAATGTAGCAAAATGTGAATGGGAAATAGGTGAAGAGTTTTGTATCCGCAGAAGCCGGGAGAGAGGAGGAGGCGCACAGCCAGGTGACCCGGGACAGCCAGGCACACAGCACTCAGGAAGAGGAGCACTCTCAGGACTACATCTCCAGGACACAAGCAGGTTCCCAGCACTCAGCAGTCACTCCTGTGATCTCTGGACTCCTATGGGACAATATGACAAGCTGATCGCAGCCTGTTCCCAGATCAGATCGGTCCGTGTGTGCCCTGATCGGGGTCCCCCTGTCTGTTCTTCTCCCAGCATCTCTTGACTTCCAGGAGCTTATATGAGTGCAGCCTTCCAGCCTCCTCTCATGATGATGCAGCGTCCCCTGGGCAGCAGTACAGCCTTCAGTATAGACTCTCTGATAGGAAGCCCCCCCCAGCCCAGTCCTGGGCACTTCGTCTACACGGGGTACCCCATGTTCATGCCATACAGGCCTGTGGTCCTACCACCCCCTCCCCCTCCACCCCCTTCCTTGTCCCAGGCTACCCTTCCCTCTAGCCATCCCCACCATCAGATCCCCAGCCTGCCCAGCGGATTCTGCTCCAGCCTGGCCCAGGGCATGGCACTCACCTCCACCCTCATGGCCACCCTGCCAGGCAGCTTCTCCGCCTCCCCCCAACACCAAGAGGCGGCCAGGAAGTTTGGAAGTCAGAGCCTCCAAGGAGGGTACGACAAGAACGATGGGGGCCAATCGGATGGAGAGGACACTGCCAAATCTTATGTCACCAAAGAGGGAACCTTATTGCCTTTTTCTGCTTCAGAAGCCTCTCTAGGTAAGTGGCCGATCTATGTGCGATCTGATCTATGAGTCTATGTACCATCATCACCAAAAACAGATTCATTTGATGTATAGGATTTGTTATTTGCCACCCTTGTTCTGACTAATGAACAAACATATGCTTTAGGCTTTACCGGAATCTGGGCTCATTAATATCAACACAAACACCAATTAATATCGATTAGAGATCGCTCCATCTATGGGGGCCTCTCACTCCAAATTCTACATCTCTTCCCCTTGTGGGTCAGATGGGAAAACTAAAAAACAATACAAGGCGGATTTACTATAGAGAATAAATCTGAACACAATCAAAACTTCTACTAATATAACTGTGCATCACACAAGGAGAATAGGGGACATCCTAATATGTAGAATAATGGATAATAATGTAGAATAATGGATATATATATATAGAATAATGGATAATAATGGATAATAATGGATATATATATATAGAATAATGGATAATAATGGATAATAATATATAGTAATGTATAAATAGGAAAACTCGGTACTTTATCCAAGCAAAGCTTCTCCCATCTGCACATAGCATGTGATCTGCCCAAAATATCCGATCTACACAGGAGATCAATGAACAAAACCCAACTAATAAACAGCGATCTGTAAATAATAATGACAGAAAAGAGCCGAGGATTCCTACCCTCATCTCCATGAATGCAGCACCAAGCCGGGCTCATTTATTAAAGAGCCCTTCTCCCGGGATTGGGGATTCTATGGGGACTGCATGTCTATAACCCAGAATAATCCGACTTCAATCTCATCTCCCCGCTGGCGAGGCCATACACGTCCGATCCCCGATTCATACGATGGGGGCTGATTCTGGAGGAGTTCCTATTCACTGGGGAAGTTTTTAGTTCTTTGTATGTACATGGAATAACTATCTCTATATGTGTTATCAAGAAGTCACCCGCTTTGTTATATATAAAAAATATTCAATTATACTTGAACATGTGTAATGATGAGTTTTTATAACATCCAATATCTATCTAGATAGATAAATAGATAGATATTACATAGTGTTTCTACTCATACACACACTCAAGCATATTTAAATATTTTGATTCAAAGAATATTTATCTTGATTAAAATATATAGAGAGTATAAGTATAGAAAGTGTGTGTGGAAAGAAAGAAAAAGAAAAGACAAGAATTGTGTGAGAAATAAATAATAGTGGGCACATGAATACATAATAGGAGCTGGCATACACATAGAAATGTATATATTTGTTGGTGTGCTTATGCGGGAAAGAAGGGAAGACAGACAGAAAGAAGTGATAGATAAATAGATACACAACAATTGTAAGAGATAGAAGAAGTAATAGATAGATAGATATGTGTATATATATATATATACATACAGGAAAGAAAGAAAAAGAAAGAAAGAAGTGATAGATTAATAGATACATAAGTATATAATAGTTATTAGGCTGGCCATACATTATACCATTTTCTTCTATAGATCCCCTTTAGAGTTAACAAAACCATATAATATGAGGTCAAATGTAAACATTTCAATTTGTGTGCAATCAGGCCGGCCCTTGCACTACACAGTTGAAGTTAAATCTAAAGGAAATCGAATAAGAAAATTGTATGGTGTATGGCCAGCTATAGAGATAGTGGAAGTATAAAAAAGACAGATAGATAGATAGATAGATAGATAGATAGATAGATAGATAGATAGATAGATAGATAGATAGATAGATAGAGATATGTATGTGTATAAATATCTATACACAGGAAATAAATAAAGTGACACATAAATACATAGATAGATGGAGCATACATTATAGTTATAAGAGATAGCAGAAGTATTAACAATTATAGACAGATGGACAGATAGATAGATAGATAGATAGATAGATAGATAGATAGATAGATAGATAGATAGATAGATATGTATGTGTAAGAGAGAAAGAAGAGAAAAAATAAACAAGCTAGTGAAAGATAAAAAAATATATGCTACATACACATAATAGTAGATAGATAGATAAGATAGATATACACATGAAAGAAAGAAAAAAAGAAGGAAACAAGTGATAGATAGATAAATAAATAGATACATACATAATAGTTATAAGAGATAGTAGAAGTATAAAAAAGAATAGATAGATAGATAGATAGATAGATAGATAGATAGATAGATAGATAGATAGATAGATAGATAGATAGAGATATGTATGTGTATAAATATCTATACACAGGAAAGAAATAAAGTGACACATAAATACATAGATAGATGGAGCATACATTATAGTTATAAGAGATAGCAGAAGTATTAACAATTATAGATAGATAGATAGATAGATAGATAGATAGATAGATAGATAGATACAGAAAAGGATAGATATAGATAAATAGATAGATAGATAATACATAGATAGATAGATAGATAGATAGATAGATAGATAGATAGATAGATAGATAAATAGATAATACATAGATAGATATGAGATAGATAGATAAATAGATAGATATAGATAGATACATAATAGATAGATAGATGGATATTATTTGTCAGATAATAACACACAATCCTGCATCACATTTATATTAAATTCGCACCAATATTTCATATAAAACCCTTGCTCTATGTTCGTTTCATTTTCACTCAATCCTAAAAATAAACCCCGACTCTTTTAGAAGATCGGATGGTAGAGGTGGGTAGAGGTTGGCAGAGGTGGGCAGAGGTAGGTGCCCTGTGGTCCTTGCGATGAGCTGACTTTGTGTCTCTTATTGGCAGGTGGTGTTGTCCGGGGACAAGGGAAGGAAGACCCCGGGAAAGATGACGATGTGAAGGGGAAGGAGGACACCTACCTGATGGACAGTGACCTGGACTACAGCTCAGATGACAACATCTCCTGCCAGGCGGCCCACAAAGAGGAGGACACCCCGGAGGAGAGCCCCCAGAACCCCAACCCTTCCAGTAACAACACCTCCACCGGGAAGAACCGGAGGCGGAGGACGGCGTTCACCAGCGAGCAGCTCCTGGAACTGGAGAAGGAGTTCCACTGCAAGAAGTACCTGTCCCTCACCGAGCGCTCCCAGATCGCCCATGCCCTCAAACTCAGCGAGGTGCAGGTGAAAATCTGGTTCCAGAACCGCAGAGCCAAGTGGAAGAGGGTCAAGGCAGGCAATGCCAACTCCAAAACGGGGGAACCCTCCAGGAACCCCAAAATCGTGGTGCCCATCCCAGTCCATGTCAGCAGGTTCGCCATCAGGAGCCAACACCAGCAGCTGGAACAGGGCAGACCCTGAACTCAGAGAGACTGCGATAGACTGCAGGTTTGTGGCTCCCATACACACTGACTGTACACTGAATGCCAGAAGCTCTACTCTATTTATTATTGTGGCAGGACAGCTGTGTGGACAGAGGGACCCTATGGCAGGTCTGGACCTTCTGGCAGGCTTTGGGACATTTAGTGGCCTCCAGCCATGATGGGACAAGATTGGGGCCCCTGCCCTTCTTATAGGGGACTAAAGTCCCTCATGGAGAAACTGATAGCCCTCCTTTAGCTCTGTGGAGCTTTAAAAAATTATGTTGTGATTAATTTATTAAGTGTCGCATATTTCTCTTAAGTTATCCTTTTTATTTTTTATTTTTTTCAAACAAAACTCAAGTCTTGTGAAATCTGAAAATGTCACTAATAAACAAACCCACTCTGCCAGTCTGGAAGATGTGGGGTCATTTGAAAGGGTACATGGCCAGGTCCTGGCTAATCTTCCTTCATCCCCTCTGAGACTCATTTTGTCAAATCTGATCTGTGTGATGAGGACGAGGGGGTCGCCAAATGAGGGGCTGTGTGGGATTTAATAGGGCAAGACATGTGGGGTCTGTTGGACAAGAAATAAATGAATGTACATTTTTTTTCTTTCGAGACATTATTTAATTGTGGAAGGTTGGAAGTGTCATCTGTGCAGTAAATGTGTCTGCCACCCAGGGGAGGAAGTCCTGACTTCATAATTAGGACATGTTTTCTAGATTCAGGTTTGTGGCTAAGGATTTTACTATATATATATATATATATATATATAAAACATGTGCGTAAAATATATATATATATATATATATATATATATATATATAAAAACATGTGCGTAAAAAAAATATATATAAATATATTAAATTTATCCTGGGTTGAAACAGACTTGTAATTTGTTAAAAAAAAAAAAAAAAAGTATCCGGCAGATCAGACCTAGAACAAAGCCTTTGGATGTTGAGGCCTGGGATCTGTCAGGTTATTTGTGGCAATTGTACAAAGTGAGCTGGGATCCCAGCAAGAAGCGGGCAGGGTCATCTCTCTCCATGTCACTTCATGCCATTGCTTGGATGTGTTGCTAACCAGCTGAATGGCAGATAAAGAGGAGAGAACGAGCTCTAGTGTGGAGTCTGCTTTATAACCATGTTGTAAGGAGCTTTCTTCTGCAAGAAATCCTCTGTCCAGCATCTTTCATTTTAGTAATTAAATAACAAGACTGGAAAGAAATAGAATAAAAGTCACAGGCGCACATATAGAGAGAGAGAGAGAGAGAGAGAGAGAGAGAGAAAATGCCAAGAGGACCAAGACAACTAGCACCCACTTAATATAAATTATTCACATGGGAAATCAGATGCACAAAATGGAATAATTAGAAACCACATAGGTACATGTGTGATTATGGACATTAATCAGTTAATGATATAAATTGCAATGTTAATGAAACTGCATCACATGCAAAGTGTGTCAATATATTTTTAATATGAAAAATTTTGTTGTCTTTGCCAATATTATGCTAAAATTTAAGAAAATTGGTAGAGCGTACAGTAAAAATAATCTGGACAAATATGCAATGACCTTGCTTTCTGATTTCTCCATGATCCACATCCGTTTCATTCATATAAATAATGTATATTGCAAGTATGTATATTTAGGATAGTCATAATTTATTAAGGTGCACAGAAGGGACAGCAATGAATAGGTTATAGGGACAGTTTGTTTCAAAATGTAAACTTTTTTTGTGCTATATTATTTTTAAAGGAACCAGAAAGAAAAAACTAAAGCAGGTGCACCCATAAAAGTAAAAGCTTCATCTCCATTCACCAGCAAGTTTGCAAGATTAATCCTAAAGAATTGTTATTCATGAGATGTGTACATACATATCTTTAACTGTAGTAATTGTCACCAATACCTGAATATAGTTCTTAGAAAACTTAAAGAACCTGGAGTTTGATAATCCCCTTATGACATTATTCAAAAGATGCTACATTTTTGATAGTACAGAAATCGAGGAAAAAATAGGTTTAATGGAAAATATTCTAACATTTTATCTCTTTAAAATTATAACAATCGTAAAATTGAACTTTGTTGTGTTATTGAATCCATCCTGCTAGGCAAGTCAAAAGTTTCTGATTTTCAGGAGAGATGTAGGGGCTGAAAAGCTAAATGACAGAATACGTATTTGGCTAGAGAAACATATATAAAGGATGTAATATGTAACATATATAAATATGACATGTCCTGTAAATAACCGATTAGACCTCAGGGTACTAAGAACAGTCAGAACTAAGTCTTTTAAACAGTCTATCCTAACTTGCACAATTAGCGCACATTTTCTGTTAGACTCCAACAGACATAATTGCGTCTTTTACAGTAACCGCTGTAGGCGAAACAGATTTTTGTTCACTTTATTCGTATTGATTTTACACAGAAACATCTCTGTAATTTCAGCTAAGCGAGGAAAATCACAGTTGAAGTATAATTTTACTTTTTTTTTCATCTTATAAGCAGGTGTAGTACAGCAATGGCAGTAGAAGGTTCTTACATGGTTTCAAATCATGGTGCTAAGTTAAATAAAAAAACAGCATTTTCCGACAATCTGGAACTTAGATTTACAAATGGCTAGAGAGATTCTAACTAATTAAGGTCTGTCTTAATTAGAAAAACAACTTAGACATATGATAAGGTATGGTATAAATTATATGTCTTTATTAAATATTTGTATTGAAATAACAAAACAGCAAATTGATCTTGGGCTGGGAAATGTAAGAAAAGGGAAACACAAAGTTTTTATTACATTCATCTGAGCAATACCGTATAGCCGCACACAGTATATGGGGGTAGATGTATGTAGTTACATAAGCACGCTAGTTTATCTGCAAAATACAATGCTCCTATACACAGAGTCACAAAAGTACAAACAGGTATCACTGCTTAGCTTAGAAATAGAAATAGATTGAAAAGTCCAAACATTGATTGGTCATAATCACTGAAGTCTTGCACATTCCAAGTCTCCTCTGTATTAATAAGAAATAACTTTCCGCCATCCAATTTCCTGTCTGCAAGAGCAACAGCAATACTCTGAATTTACCAAGTGATAGGTACAGAGATCAGACTTCCAGCAGATGAAACATATTATATTTGACAACATTATGAAATAGATCGACTTATCACTAAGGTCAACCGGATCTTCTATGATGTCAAACTGGGTTGCACTTTAAAACATGAAAACCAGCACTTTTTAATTACCATCTGCAACTACTGCATTTCTACAAAGCCAAGCAAAGGGTTCATAAATATATATTGAATAGAATATATATACATTTACCAGCCATTGTATTAGGTACACCTGTTCAAATGCTTGGTAACACAAATTGCTAATCAGCCAATCACATGGCAGCAACTCAATGCATTTAGGCATCTAGACATGGTGAAGACATCTTGCTGAAGTTCAAACCGAACATCAGAATGGGAAAGAAAGGGGATTTAAATATATATATATATGTTTGTTGTGTGCAGGCATACAGATACGTGTAGATAAAGGCCTTCATGGAACAAGAAGTCACTAAAATGGTTTATAAACACCGGAAAGGAGTGAGAGGGTAAATGGTAAAAAAAAAAAAATCAACTTAAAAAAAAAATTAATTGAGCAGTTGGTCCCAGAAAACATAAAAGTCATAAAATGAATGTGCTTCAACCTAAAGTAATAACAACTGAGAAGAAAAGAAGAGAAACTTGTTGGTCAACCAGCCTAGACCACTATTTCAGTTAAGGTAGATGTAGGAAATTTTTATCCCTTGGGAACTGGCAGTGGCAAAATATCTGCAATTGAGTTCTCACAGATTCACTCAACTACTTAATCTCATAAGGAGAATGCAGCAAGAGAAGTGAGGCTCCACAAAAATGTGCTGGGTATAAGCTAAGGCTATGACAGGGGAGATCTCACCTATGGAGTTCCTAAAAGAGAAAGGAAGCCTGTAAGCAATTTGAAATTCTGACTTGTACCAGAAATTAAACTCCATCTTCTGTGTGGACCCTGTAACCCTCGAGGAAACCAAGGAAAAGGGTCAGGTAAATATGTATAAAAGCTACAACACACTGACACAATGTTCTAGGGGGACTGTCGCTGACAAAGTGACCTGAGCTGTCTGAATAGTTTGCCATTTTAATTGACTTGGTCAATAAAAGGTATCATATCTTCTCTACATTTCTTGTGTATGCATGTTACAGCACTCTTATTTATTGGCCATGAGTGAAAAGTAGATCACGCAGAGACAGTAGCCAGTCTGCACAGGGTAGGATGATGATGCCAACTTCCAGAAAGAGACAGAAAGATATTCACAGAGACAGTAAGTGTGAAAAATGTGGGGTTTGTTTGACAATAGATTGTCACAGGGGGCTACATTAGGTTATCACTCTCTTTAGAATGGGAGAAAAGGGCAAAGGGAGCGCTGAAGAGCAGCAAGGTGTTAGGGGAGAGCCAGCCAGGAGAGGGGGCCGGGAGTGGGGAGTGGGTGCTGGAGAGGGCCTTGATCCTGCACTGGAGAGGCAGGGAGAAGATAAACAAGTGGAGGGGTTTGATTGCAGCCATCATCACAGCTTTCATTTGGCTGCCTAATGAGTCACATCACAGGCAAAGAGAAAAATTGTCACTGGCCCAGGCGCTAATGAATTTTTTTGCAAATTGTAATCAAGGCAGGGCCGTCTGAGGCTGCTGATTAATGGGACTCGGGGGGTTTGGGCTCTCCCCATCCCGTCCTCCCCGCACTAAATTAACAGCAACTTGTCTGAGCTTCAAATTAACTCTCAATGATTAATCCTGATGGGAGCTGTGAAGAATAGCGCCTGCTAATAGCTCCTGGCCCCTGGTGCTGCTTTCTATTAATTCCCATCCCTTTAGCTGCTCTAGCCCAGGACTGGGGCTGCCTGCACTGCACCATATTTGTTGCTCCCATAAATTATTATTTACATCTGCAGATCAAATCAAGTAGGGGGGTCGAGGGCAGCTGCTGATCCCCCCATAAGAGCCTAAAGCTTCTTTTATGACCAAGAACTAATTTCAATGAAAAGGTCAGGCATTTCTTTGCAAATTTACTTTGGTCTTCACAGTGTCAAAATGTGACCTATATAAATATGCATTCTGTAAAAGCTGATAATTAAATATATACATAACACATTAACTCACATATTACTGACGCTGTCTGTAGCAACCAATCATGTATAGGCCTTATTTTGTCTGAATCTTTCTCGAAAGCTGGTCATAGACTGGCAGATGCCTTATCGGGATTGAAGTGTAGTGAATAATCTGACCATACTTGCACATACTGCCATGCCACCAAGTCCACCACATGGTGTTGGTGGATGAAGAAGAACTTATTAATTCTCCTTCATGGAAAAAAAGTCATGGGATAACGAAAAATATATAGGGAGTATATGTGTATGGGGAAGGGAGGGGCGTGGGAGCAGATAGGAAATAGTAACAAAAATCATCAGTGAGTAAAAACACAAGAGCTGTCCGCAGTTTGAAACTACAGATGAGATCCACCGTTTCCCAAAAATTCTAGAAAACAAAAGAGCGACACAAGTGCTTCCTGGGATTAGCTGCATGGCTAAATGTCCACTTATAAGAGTCAACCTGAACATGTGGACATGGATCACCAGACTCCGGTAAGGCAGTATCAGGATGATAAAATCGGACAAGGATCACCAGACTCCAGGTAGGGCAGTACCGGGATAGTAAAATCAGACAAGGGTCACCAGACTGCAGGTAGGGCAGTACCGGGATAATAAAATCGGACAAGGATCACCAGACTCCAGGTAGGGCAGTACCGGGATAATAACATATGTCTGAAGCAAGACAAATAAAAGGAATCTAGTAAGCATCACTCATTCTTAAAACTACCACATGAGAGAGACCCTGTTATAATTGCAGAAAGGCTAACATCTTTTATTGTGGTGGTAACTGACAATCTAAATTCTGCAACCACATCTCTTTCCAGCGTAGCTGACAAAATCTAGAAAAACAGAATAAAAATTAATAATAAAATACAGTTATATGTTTGAAGCCTTCCATGATTTCCTCTGTGCTGACTCCTGAGCTTTCAATTACGAACATGTTCCCTATACTATAAAAAATATTTGTATATTTGCCGATGTCATTACTTTCAATAGAACACATCTCTTTTATGTCTAGATTTTAGCAGGACAGCACAATTTTTGAAGTTTAGTAGAAACATGCTATCAGGATAGAAAATATGTGGTTTTAAAGGGTAACTCCAACATCATAAACTTTTCTGGCCAGACTGTTATTTCGATATAGGGCAACAAACTGATAAACTTTATAAACTGTATTTTTTAATCATTTTGCTTGAATACCATTGTACAGGGGATTAACATTTCCACCACTCAAGGACGGTTAGATTTCATTTCTTACCATGTGTTAGCCTTAAGAAACAATGCATAACTGCATAACTGTTATATGTTATATAGTTAAGTGTTCATGATTGTAGTTTGAACCCAATAGCATCAGCTAAAACACGAAGAGGCAGACATTTTTAAGAGGCTGGACTTTTGAGGCACCACGAGTCTACAACTCTTTAAAAAAATACAGCTTTATTGAAACTATATATATATATATATATATATATATATATATATATATATATATTTATATATTATGTCACAAAAGTGAGTACACCCCTCACATTTTTGTAAATATTTTATTCTATTTTTTCATGTGACAACACTGAAGAAATGACACTTTGCTACAATGTAAAGTAGTGAGTGTACATCTTGTATAACAGTGTAAATTTGCTGTCCCCTCCAAATAACTCAACACACAGCCATTAATGTCTAAACCGCTGGCAACAAAAGTGAGTACACCCCTAAGTGAAAATGTCCAAACTGGGCCCAATTAGCCATTTTCCTTCCCCGGTGTCATGTTACTTGTTATTGTTACAAGATCCCAGGTGTGAATGGGGAGTAGGTGTGTTAAATTTGGTGTTATCGCTCTCACTCTCCCATACTGGTCACTGGAGGTTCAACATGGCACCTCATGACAAAGAACTGGAGGATCTGAAAAAAAGAATTGTTGCTCTACATAAAGATGGCCTAGGTTATAAGAAGTTTGCCAACACCCTGAAACTGAGCTGCAGCATGGTGGCCCAGACCATACAACGGTTTAACAGGACAGGTTCCACTCAGAACAGGCCTCGCCATGGTTGACCAAGGAAGTTGAGTGCGTGTGCTCAGTATCATATCCAGATGTCTTTGGGAAATAGACGTGTGAGTGCTGCCAGCATTGCTGCAAAAGGTGAAGAGGTGGGGGGGGGTGTCAACCACAGATCAAGGAACCCCAAGAAACCTCTGGGGAAACCCTGATTTAGAATGGCTGCTTCAAATGTATTATGATATTTTGTACTCTCATGTTATGATATCACCCCTGTATAAATATGATATATATACAAAATTACAAAGCTTGTAGAATTATGGCTCAGCTTTAGAAAGTACTGGTACCGCAATACTTATATAAGAGTTGGAAACTACTTAAAGTATCAAAAGCCAAGGGACACGGGTCAGAAGGTATTGCCAGGAAATCAAACCAGGGAAAGACTAAAGACAAACAGGATAAGACAGCTAACACAAACTGGGAAGCTCAGGAAAGTGAGAATGTGCAGGGACAAGAAGCTGGGAATGCAGACACTACACAATGCAATAGCAATCTAAAAAAAGGTTGAGACCCATGGGCTCCTTTGCAAGACAAGAGCAAGGGCCCCTGAACGTCAGTCCCATGTACTCTTCTCCAAACCTTATATGTCCTAAATCCCCCCCCCCCCAAACTTCCCCCCATGCATCTAATATTCCTATCATATTTCCTCCTGTACCTACAAGACTCCTCTTCCACATCAACCTCCTATAACCCCCTCTATCTTCCACAGTATATCTTGAAAATCTCCAGGGCAGGCAATTTAATTGTGCACTTGCTTAAGGTAAAGGTGATGAGGGTGGAATATGGATGTGGCTGGAACATTAGGCTCTATGGGACCTCCAGGAAAAAGGGCCCAGTTATAATCACAAACTCTACTAATCTTGCTCCATCAGCAATGCCTACAGAACAGCTGAGTGATTGAACACTGTGAGGTATTACTTAGATAAAGCAAAGTTAAAGCGAGTGATAGGCTAAATCGGGGCATGTACATCAAATACCCTTGAATATCCAGCTACTTTCAGGTATTTTTACCAGCTAGGCCTTTCCCTCAACACTGTTGCAATGGGTGACAAATCATGTTTAGGCCTATGGAGAAAGTAGGCACTCTACAGACCTCTTGAGTGCTGGCTTTTCAAGAAGAAAACAAAAGGAATCAGATAGGGTTTTATGCCACATCTAATCATAATTCCTCTAGATGAGTCTCAACTGGTGGTGTCTTCAGGTGCTAAATAGACTTTATATAATTGCCCAGTATGGATGAAAACAAATGGATTGGGAGACTGTCTGCGCATGTCTTTGGGTACATCTGGAGGCAAACACAGGTTAGCAGGTAGCAAAGAAAGGTTAGAGGAAGGTGCCGGTGCTACCACTAGGCAAACTAGGTAGTCGGCTAGGGCGCACTGCTGCCTATGGGAGCCCGGCCACTGGTTTCCCTCTGTGTCTGCATGCTCTGCAGGCTGAAGCATGTAACTAACTCAAGTCTCAGGCAGCTGCTCCTTCCGACCGGTAGTGTAAATCCCAGCGCTAGAGGAAGCAGAGCCAATGCTTCCTGTATAGCGCCGCCTCCTGCCACATGGGAAGGGCAAAGGGGGTGGAGTCAGGGGTTAAGTAAATGGGGGCATCAAAATGAGGTTTCGCCTAGGGTCAAAAATCCTTGCACCAGCCCTGGGAAGGTGTTGACATCATATTCGTAAGAGGAGAGTATGCAGGAAAAAACAAGACTCAAGATCAAATTTAGCACAATTCCTACAGGATGAAATCATCTCTAAAACTGGTACTAATTACTAGCCTTGCCCACCTATGATAAAGAGTGCACTGTTATCAATCCCACTTTTCCTGGCTCCACATAGAATCATGGAAATGATTACGTTTTTTTTTGTCAACTGAGAGTTATGTGACATACACTCAAATTTTTTTTCAGTATCATCACAGAATCCCCATTTAAAACTGTTACGTTCCTACTGCAGAGGGTGCATACAATACGTCAAAATATAAGTATAGTCTAAAGCACATGTGTCAAACACAAGGCCCGCGGGCCGAATCCGGCCCTCCAGGCCATTTCATGTGGCCCTCGCACCCAGAGAAACGGGTGGAAGTGGGATGTGAACAGCCTGTGAAAGAGAGCTGATTCTTACACACTGGTTAGCAAACCCCTAAACCCTGCACTCTTTACATAGCATACTCCTGAACTCTGTACTCTGTACGCACAATACCTCTGAACTCTGCACTCTGTACATCTGGTCATCCCTGAACTCCACACATAATGCACTCCTGGTATGTATTGTCCCTTTAAGATCCTCCCACTGCAATTTGGACACACACATCGTTCAATGTGGTTAGATTGGGGGGGCCTTGCATATATTTATATAGTGTTACAGATACAATCGGCCCTTCAATGACAACCATAATGCTGATGCGGCCCCCAATGAAATTGAGTTTGACACCTCTGGTCTAAAGTAAATTCTCAGGAAATGTACTTGCAGATATGGATAATTATGAGATCATGTCTGTGAACTTTTAGGTTCTCATAATAATAAATACAAATAGTCTTTTTATAGAAAAAAATAGAAGCAAAAATTAACACCTGAACAAACGGTTTCCCATTTTAGGTACTGGATGGAAAAAGTATTGTAGTATAGTTAATAAATGGTGAGACTTTACTTTATCTGCAAAAACCTTAACCCAGGGCTGTAATTACTAATATTCCAAGCCAGGTCAATACTAGGAAAACAAGGAAAAATCCTGTGTAAAAATAGGTGGAGACATTATTTAGGGTGCCACAACTTGCATGTCTACAGGCCCCCATGATAAAGGTCCAGCTGTGCTGTTCTGTGTCTTCTGATCAGATGTTAAGAGGTATTGATCCATTTTTATCTTCAGGTATTTTGGGGGATGTCTCTATTGAGCAGCCTGCTTCAGAGCATGCTACAACATTTCAATGGGATACAGCGCAGACTTTGACTATTCATAAGAACAGGATTTATTTTGTTTGATCCTCTTTGTTGTTAATTTACTGTTGCCCTATGAATTACAATCATGTTTCATAACTCAACTTGATTGAGTTTTAAATTACAGATTCCTAGATATTTTGCTGTAGAAGTTCATTATAGAACATGGAGCCTATTGGACCCTCAGGGATTGAAAGCTGTCAAAGCTTGATGACAGCAATTCATCTCCACGTCCACCATATTTTCTCTACAATGCTTCACAAGTAGAACGAAGTTATGGGGTCAAGTGATGTCAGTATGCAGGGCTGCTGTTAAAAATCATGGGGCCCCATACAGTCCTCTTGCAGCCCCCCCAACCATGCCTACACCCCAACTACCACCCCCCTCCCCCCGGAGTGCAGCGGAAAAGCAGCACTGATTTTATCCATCTACACCCTGAAAATAAAATAAAAAAAGGCCCTCCTCTGCTCCCACCTCCTGGGCCCCACTGTTAACCTGATGGGGACTAGGGAAATATTATTTAAGCCCTGTAAGCAACTAGGAGTGGGGGCGTGGTCTATTAAAATGTAGATGTCCTGGACTATGTTTGCTTCATACAATCCAGATAAATACAGTATTTCACAAAAGTGAGTACACCCCTCACATTTGTGTAAATATTTTATTCTATATTTTCATGTGGCAACACTAAAGAAATGACACTTGGATACAATGTAAAGTAGTGAGTGCACAGCTTGTATAGCAGTGTAAATTTGCTGTCCCCTCAAAATAATTCAACACACCATTAATGTCTAAACCGCTGGCAACAAAAGTAAGTACACCTCTAAGTGAAAATGTCCAAATTGGGCCCAATTAGCCATTTTCCCTCCCTGGTGTCATGTGACTCATTAGTGTTACAAGGTCTCAGGTGTGAATGGGGAGCCGGTGTGTTAAATTTGGTGTTATCACTCTCATACTGGTCACTGGAAGTTCAACATGGCACCTCATGGCAAAGAACTCTCTGAGGATCTGAAAAAAAGAATTGTTGCTCTACATAAAGATGGCTTAGGCTATGAGAAGATTGCCAAGACCCTGCAACTGAGCTGCAGCACAGTGGCCAAGACCATACAACGGTTTAACAGGACAGGTTCCACTCAGAACAGACCTTGCCATGGTCGACCAAAGAAGTTGAGTGCACCTGCTCAGTGCCATATCCAGAGGTTGTCTTTGGGAAATAGACATATGAGTGTTGCCAGCATTGCTGCAGAGGTTGAAGGGGTGGGGGGTCAGTCTGCCAGTGCTGAGACCATGCGCTGCACACTGCACCCAATTAGTCTGCATGGCTGTCGTCCCAGAAGGAAGCGTCTTCTAAAGATGATGCACAAGAAAGCCCGCAAACAGTTTGCTGAAGACAAGCAGACTAAGGACATGGATTACTGAAACCATGTCCTGTGGTCTGATGAGACCAAGATAAACTTATTTGGTTCAGATGGTGTCAAGTGTGTGTGGCAGCAACCAGGTGAGGAGTACAAAAACAAGTGTATCTTGCCTACAGTCAAGCATGGTGGTGGGAGTGTCATGGTCTGGGGCTGCATGAGTGCTGCCAGCACTGGGGAGCTACAGTTCATTGAGGGAACCATGAATGCCAATGTGTACTGTGACATACTGAAGCAGAGCATGATCCCCTCCCTTCGGAGACTGGGCCGCAGGGCAGTATTCAAATATGATAACCCCAAACACACCTCCAAGATGACCACTGCCTTGCTAAAGAAGCTGAGAGTAAAGGTGATGGACTGGCCAAGCATGTCTCCAGACCTAAACCCTATTGAGCATCTGTGGGACATCCTCAAATGGAAGGTGGAGGAACGCAAGGTTTCTAACATCCACCAGCTCCATGATGTCGTCATGGAGGAGTGGCAGAGGACTTCAGTGGCAACCTGCGAAGCTCTGGTGATCTCCATGCCTAAGAGGGTTAAGGCAGTGCTGGAAAATAATGATGGCCACACAAAATATTGATACTTTGGGCTTGACATTTTCACTTTTGTTGCCAGCGGTTTAGACATTAATGGCTGTGTGTTGAGTTATTTTGAGGGGACAGAAAATTTACACTGTTATACAAGCTGTACACTCACTACTTTACATTGTGGCAAAGTGTCAGTTCTTCAGTGTTGTCACATGAAAATATATAATAAAATATTTACAAAAATGTGAGGGGTGTACTCACTAATGTGAGATATTGTACATGCAGCCTAGGGTACAACTAAATAAAACCCATACTTAGCTGGGAACACATGGTTTGCTGTGTCATTACTGTGTTTATTATTATTATTATTATTGTTATTATACAGGATTTATTTAGCTCCAACTGTTTGCACAGCGCTTTACAATATGGGGGCAGATAGTACAGTTACAATACAATTTAACACAGGAGGAATCAGAGGACCCTGCTTGTTAGAGCTTACAATCTAGGAGAGAGGGTCAAGTGATAGAAAAGGTAATAGCTGTGGGGGATGAGCTGATGGAGAAAATAAATGTACAGTTGTTAGGTGGACGGGGGTATAACATTTCGCGACACGTTTGTCAACCTCGATTTATTTAGGACATATTATTGTTATTATTATTATTATTATTTGTGTCATTACTGTGTCGTTTGGTACACAAGGGTCGATTCATACCCAAAATAAATCAACATGGGATCCGACGTACATGTTATAGAGTGTAATCACTCATGTGGGGAGTGTAAAAACATTTATAAAATAATATATAAAAGTACACTGTTGTGACTTCTTGACTGTGAAACGGTGTTACATTTCATCACTCACATGTCGAAC
>BLSH010087961.1:521767-539186 GCA_018402905.1 Glandirana rugosa
GACAAATATATACACACTATATATATATATATATATATATATATATATATATATATATATATATACAGTATGTCACAAAAGTGAGTACACCCTCACATTTTTGTAAATATTTTATTCTATCTTTTCATGTGACAACACTGAAGAAATGGCACTTTGCTACAATGTAAAGTAGTGAGTGTACAGCTTGTATAACAGTGTAAGGTCTCTAACATCCACCAGCTACGTGAGGTTGTCATGGAGGAGTGGAAGAGGACTCCAGTGGCAACCTGTGAAGCTCTGGTGCACTCCATGCCCAAGAGGGTTAAGGCAGAGCTGGAAAATAGTGGTGCCCACACAAAATATTGTCAATTTGGGCCCAATTTGGACATTTTCACTTAGGGGTGTACTCACTTTCGTTGCCAGTGGTTTAGACATTAATGGCTGAGTGTTGAGTTATTTTGAGGGGACAGCAAATTTATACTGTTATACAAGCTGTACACTCACTAATTTACTTTGTAGCAAAGTGTCATTTCTTCAGTGTTGTCACATGAAAGATATAATAAAATATTTACAAAAATGTGAAGGGTGTACTCACTTTTGTGAGATACTGTATATATATATAGATATATATATTGTATATACATTATATAGTGTATGCAATACAGTATATACTGTATACAATACATATTTTAATTGTTTATTTTTATACATTTACATAATGATTAGTGAATTAAATCAATATTTGGCATGACCACTCTTTGGATTCAAACCAGCATCAATTCTTCTAAGTACACTGCACGCAGTTTTTGAAACAACTCTGCAGGTAGGTTGTTCCAAAGATCTTGGAGAACTAACCACAAATCTTCTGTGGATGTAGGCTGCCTTAAATCCTTCTATCTCTTTATGTAATCCCAGACAAATTCGATGATGTTGAGATCAGGGCTCTGTGGGAGCCCGACCATCACTTCCAGTACTCCTTGCTCTTTTTTGAAAATAGTTCTTAATGACATTGGCTGTGTGCTTGGAGTCATAACCCCGCTGCAGACTAAATCTGGGGCCAATCACATGCCTCCTTGATGGTAAGGCATAATAGATAAGTATCTGCCTGTATTTCTCAGCATTGAGGGCACCATTGATCGGGCAACATTAAGGACCGTAGACACAGTGGTCGGCCAAGGAAACGTAATGCAGCTGATGAAAGACACATCATGCTTACTTCCCTTCAACATTGGAAGCTGTCTAGCAGTGCCATCAGCACAGAACTGGCGGAAAGTAGTGGGATCCACCAAGTACACCCATCTACTGTCTGGAGAGAAGTGGTCTTCATGGAAGAATTGTGCCCAAAAAGCCATACCTCTGATGTGGAAACACAGCTAAGCGACTCTACTATGCATGAAAACATCTGAACTGGGGTGCAGAAAAATAGCAGCAGGTGCTCTGGACTGATAAGTTAAAATCTAAAATATTTGGCTTGAGCAAGAGGCAGTTTGTTTGCTGAAGGGTTGGAGAGCGTTACAATAATGAGTGTCTGCAGGCAACAGTGAAGCATGGTAGAGGTTCTATGCAAGTTTGGGGCTGCATTTCTGCAAATGGGGTTGGAGATTTGGTCAAGATCAATAGTCTCCTCAATGCAGAGAAATACAGGCAGATACTTATCCATCATGCCATACCATCAGGGAGGCGTATGATTGACTCCAAATTTATTCTGCAGAAGATCAGAGACCCGAAACATACAACCAATGTCACGGTTAAATAAAAACAACAGAATCAGTACACAACTTGGCACGATCATTTTTACAAACATGAAACTCTCTCATGACACACAGCCTATACACACAAACCTGAGTCAAAGGATCATTTTTTAGAACTATTCTCTGCAGCTTGGACCTGAAACTACTTTCTACTGTAAACAGAATTACTCCATTGCTGTGATAAATAGTTGCATGCAAAATTCTATCACTGGAACTTGACACATTCTAAAAATGGCATTGAGCTGGAAATACCCTTATTTCCCAGTAGCTGAAGGTAATTATAGTCTCTACTAGATTAATTTTGTTTCCATTCATAACATATTTAATAGAGTTGGCCACTGTTGCTCATGGTAACATCTATCTGTGCAATCTCTGCATTGTTATAGGACAGTCAAGAATCCCAATGTATAATCCAAGCACGTGCAGGCACATACTGTATGTGATAAGCAGAGTAACTGCTAAGCTGTGTCAGTCTTTCAAAGCAAAGCAGATTGTGGGTGTGGCTTAGCGTGCCCAATCGGGGGCACACTCATAGCGCTCGCTAATGCCTGTGCTCACAGGTGGAGGCCGTGGTCACATGAAATCATAAGGCAACACTCCAACTTAGAAGCCAGCATGATAAATGCTTAAGGGTCCCCACTCGGGCTGTCAAGGTCAGATGAGTTAGATGCCCCTGGCTAGTGAGGGTGCATGCTGAGGAAAGGTCCATCGAGACCCAAAGCATACTGTAAAAATAGGAAGAGATAGCCCGGCCACCGCATACCTCACCCGGCCTGAGTGGTTAGCAGGTAAAAGCAGCCTCAACTTAATTTATCCAGACTACAACATGTTTCGCCCTGCCCTCGGGGCTTAGTCATGGAAGGTGGGGTGAAGCATGTTGCAGTTGTGGTCTGGATGAATCGAGCTGAGGCTGCTTTTACCAGCTAACCACTTGGGTTGGGTGAGGTGTGTGGCGGCCGGGCTATCTCTTTCTATTTTTTAGAAGCGAGCATGTTACACTTTGCACAGGTAGGCCTTTCTGTATATTCACTTATCAGTGGTTCACACTTTACTTTGACTGCTTTCCCACGTCTCCCCATGGATGCAGAAATTCTTAGTGGGTGTTGCTGAGCCTATACCACACACCACCCCTACAGCCTAACATGTCACCTCACTCCCAGTGACGTTACAAGACTTCTCCCGAACACAGGGATCATCTTTCAATGTATTTATGATTCTTCATTCCTGAGGCCTCTAACTCACTACTTCTCTTCCGTGACCTCTCATGCTGGGTACCCTGTGCCGCAATGTCAATCCCTGTATGTGGAGCACCGATCGCTAGGAAGGGGGTAAGCTTGCAAACCTGCTCACTGCTAGAGCTTTCTGTTACCCATGCCAAGTCAACACAACTACCCGCTGGCTGCTTTAGCACCCGACATTACCCTGGTTACCCTTAGCAACGGCAACATAGCCTTATCTACTCCACTGCAGTTTAGACCCTTGTAATGCTTCTACACTAACTCCTCTTCATCTCCATACTAAGCCCTGTTCTTTTTCATATGCCATGCATGCACCTTTCTCTAAAAACTTCAGAGCAGACACATTTTGGAACTCCAGGGCATTTACTTACAAACTTTTTCAACTACAAAAAGATGTCTTTCATAGACTTCCTTCATGCATCCTCTAGTTCATCCAAACTTCAGGCTACGCAGATCATAGAAACTCCCAAAAAACTGCGCTAGTGACATAAACAAAATTACTGTAATTTAAAGGAGCACCACTATACGTAAGATATTGTCACATAGATTAACAGTATATAAAAAAATGTGTTGCGCTAAATAATCAAAAATCCATATTGTCAATACAGGGACATTAGTGCACATATAAAAATAAATAATAAAGTGCCATGTGCAAAAACATCTAAAAATGCTTAACAGCTCTATAGTGAATTAATTGTCACCAATAGTGACACTAATGATTAAGTCCTGATGTAATGATGTATTACGGGAGGTCAAAGAAGGCTCTATCTTTAATGATCTTTCGCGGATCTCTAGTTCTCCCTGGAAGGGTGGAGGAAGTCCTCTCTTCACAGTATCAAAGACATAGACTCCAAGCTACGGTGACAGGCCTCATAAATCTATAAAAAAGATAAGACGCCACAATAGTGTGAAATCCTTAACACTGAAGATTATTAAAAATGTATTGCACTTACATTTTCAATGTTTAAGACCAGCACATAACCCTCAAGCTATTGCTGAGCATGGTACAATATCTGAATGCGATGACAGGAAATAGATGCCTCTGCCCGACCGGTTTCGTTACGAATAGGACTTCTTCCGGGGTGAAAGATCATTAAAGATAGAGCCTTCTTTGACCTTCCGTAATAGGTGGTCAACACTCTGTGGTAAGGGCACATCCTATTTGCCGAGTGGTGGTTCACTCACAAGGTGGAGGAATCGCATGATGGTGATGACCATTATGGACTTTGCACTGTGTCACTTTGTTTTTGGACTAATGGTGTCACTGTTTCTCATTACATCAAGACTTAATCATTAGTGTCACTATTGGTGAAAATGGATTCACTATAGAGCTGTTAAGCATTTTTAGATGTTTTTGCACATGGCTCTTTATTATTTATTTTTATATATGCACTGTAGTGACAATAGGGATTTTTGATTGTTTAGCTCAACATGTTTTTTTATATACGCAGATCATACCTCATAAATTAGTGCATAGTCCATAGAAAAGAGCCTATGAATCTGCCTTTGGTACCCTGACTAAGTACCCACCAAGGTACCCCAAGTTGAAGTAGAGTTACATGTGGCAGCAGTCCTTCATACAATCCCCCATCCAAGGACCCAGCTAGGTTGCCTCCCCTTGTATTTAGAGCTCCCCATAAGGGGGCAGAGCCATGAACACCCGGGAGTTGGCACATCAACCCCTTCATGACTTCCGGGCAGCCTGGTAGCCAAAACAATGTAAATATATTTACTCAGTAAAAACAGAGCAGAATTACAACATTAGATTAGAGAACCTGGTGAAGTATATACCCCCAAGTAGGCACCTGCCCACAAGCTATATGAGAAGCCTGTTTGTTAGGACTGTTCAGTGTTCAACCTCCATAAACCCAACCCTAAAGGGAACTCTAATGGTGACCCTAACCCTAGAGGGAACACTAATGGTAGCCCTAACCTTAAAGATAAAACTAACACTATACAAAAAAGCAAACAAAAGATGGATGTTTCAAGTACATGGGCCATGTGAGTGCAATGTAGACCCTCTGTCTGGACAGTGCTGTTATCTCTAACAATACACACCAAACTGAGCATGTGCAGCTTGTCCTCTGTTCTATCAGCAGATGGATTAGGGACAGTGGAAGAAGGGGAGGATCAGAGTAGACAGGAGCAAACAGCCTTTTTACACAATGCAGAGGATTAACTACTTAGGTTCCACAGTGAGTATAACAAGCATGCTTTACTGAATATACAGACTGATTTTACTGTTGTGAGTTTAGTAACACTTTAAGTCTAATGATAACGCTGTTAGTAATTCTGCTGCTAACCTTACAATAACAATACCCTTAACCTTAAGATAGCCCTAACCCTAAGGTAGCATCAATGCTAAGGTAACACCAACTTTTATTGTAACACTTACCCTTATTTGAAAATTCTATGTAACCATAACCCTAAGGTAACTGTCATAAATCTGCAGTAACATTTCATGTCCTATCTGTCTGCTTACCTCTATGCTTGTGGTCAGCTTAGACATCGTGCACCTCTCACCTCCACCCCAGTCTCTAATTAGGAACATTATTTAAGACCATGCACTGCAAGCTAGCACTGCAGATCAATATTGTGTGTTAGGCTTCCTGTGTGTGTGGTTCCTGCCGTGTGCTCTTCGTCTGATTCTGTTTACCGACCTTGGCTTGTTCCTTGACTATTCCTGTCTGCTTGATACCCCGACCTTTGGCGTGCTCTCCTGTCTGTCCCTGTCTGCTCGTTGCCCTGATCCTTGGCTATCTTACTGACTATACCTTGTTGTCCTGCACTGCTGCTTCCTCTATATCCACCAGTAGCCAGCCGTGAGCATGAGCTGGGAGACCCTGGGGGCCACGACCTGCAGTCAGTAGCAGTGAAGTCCATCCTCACCATCAGAGGCTCTGGTGAAAACCTGCTGACTCCTAGACTTCGTGCCTTGGGGAAACTTATGCTCTAGCTCCCTGTGTAATCTGTGTCAGTGCTCCAGTGGACCTGCTTTCCTGACCCACCCAGAGCTTCATTCGCAGCAGTCAGCTAAGGGTCCACAACCTTAGTGGTGCACCCCTAACCCAGCAGTGTGCATCTGTCACCTGCCGCCAGGTGACCTGACAATTTGATCGGCAATGGACCCCGCTGATGTGCCGCTACCCACTGATGATCCGCTGTAGGACATAGTCCGTAAAATCGAGACCCAGGAATCTAATCAGACCCAGGTGATGCGATTTCTCCAGGATTTGGCTTCCTGCTTTGAGCAGCTTCAGGCCTCCTTAGGACCCCCTAGTTCGACAACCTCAACTGCAACCTGCCGCCGTATCTGTTCCAGTCACTCTCGCAGCCACAAACCCTTTCCAGTTACCAGCTCCATCCCGTTACTCTGGGGACTCTGAGGCCTGCAGGGGTTACCTCAGCCAGTGCACCATTCATTTTGAACTCCAGCCTCAAGACTTTCCGTTTGACCGGGCGAAGGTAGCCTATATTATTTCCCTCCTCCTTTAGCCTTGGTTGCCCCTCTGTGGGAGAAGAGTTACCCAATGGTTTCTAGTCTGTCTAGTTTCTTTCGGAACATCTTTGAAGAACCAGATCGTGTCTCTTCAGCGGTCAGCGTCCTTTTACGCCTCCGCCAAGAGTCTGCTTCTGTGGGACAGTATGTTCTTCACTTTCGGATCCTAACTGCTGAGCTGAACTGGAACAATGAGGCCTTAGTTGCAACCTTTTTACAGGGCCTCTATGACAGAGTGAAGGATGAATTAGCGGGAAGAACCATCCCCGCTGATCTGGACGATGTGATCTCCCTGTGTAACCAAATCGATATTCGCTTTCAGGAGATGACCCTAGAAAAAAGACGCCAGCACCCCTTGGTCCCTAGTCAGCCTGAGCTCTCCTCTCTGTAACCTGTAGAGCATCCCCTGCCAGCTGAGGAACCTATGCAGCTGGGCCGGACCAGGCTATCTCCCGAGGAACATGCTAGGTGCAGAAATCTGGGCCTGTGTCTCTTCCGTGGGGGCAAAGGTCATTTTTGTGACATTTGCTCGCTTCGTCTGGGAAATGTTTGGGTCTAATACATCTGGAAGGTGGAGTATTGGACCGAGAAACATCACCTTCTTGTCTCCTTCTTTCAGTGTTCCTTCAGGTTGATGCTTCTTCTCATTCGGTCTTGGCATATCTGGATTCCGGAGCTGCTGGCAACTTTTTTGGACCGGAGAACTGCATCTTCCATGAAACTTCCCCTTTTGCCCCTCGCCACTCCATTGGTGGTCTCGGCGATCAATGGCACTGTTCTTCCAGGGGGCCCTATCTGCTTCCAGACACCTCCTGTTAAGATGTCGGTAGGAATACTCCATCTGGAGGAGATATCCTCCATTATCCTACCTATGGCCTCAACCCCCATTGTATTGGGCCTTCCTTGGTTACAGCTCCATTCCCCACACGTTGACTGGACTTCTGGGCAGATCCTGGCTTTGGGTTCCTCCTGTTTCTCGTCCTGCCTACTCAAGGTTGCCCCAAAAGAGAGACTTCCTGTTGCCACCTCCTCAGTTTCTGCTGCCCTTCCCACTGCATATAACAATTTCCAGAATGTCTTCTGCAAGAAATTAGCTGAAGTGCTTCCTCCTCACAGGTCCTTTGACTGTGCCATTGACCTTGTTCCTGGAGCGACTCTGCCCAGGGGCCGTACCTATCCTCTGTCCATTCCAGAGACCCAGGCCATGTCAGAGTATGTCGCTGAGAACCTAGAGAAAGGGTTCATCCGGAAGTCCTCGTCGCCTGCGGGAGCAGGATTCTTTTTTTGTTGCCAAAAAGGATGGTAACTTAAGACCCTGCATTGATTATCGAGGCTTAAACGTGGTGACAATCAAGAACCAATACCCCTTACCCCTAATATCTGAGGTATTCAACAGATTGAAAGGTGCCTCCATTTTTACCAAGTTGGATCTCAGGGGTGCATACACTCTGATCTGGATAAGGGAAGGTGACGAATGGAAAACTGCGTTTAATACTTGAGATGGGCATTATGAACGCTTGGTTATGCCCTTTGGGCTGTGTAACGCCCCAGCTGTGTTCCAAAACTTTGTCAAAGAAATCTTCAGGGATCTGCTTTATCAATTTGTTGTCATCTATCTGGATAACATTATCATCTTTTCGGAAAATTAGCTTGTCCACAGAAACCATGTCCGGGTTGTACTTCAGCGCTTTAGAGAAAATAATCTGTATGCCAAGCTGGAGAAATGTTCTGAATGTTCTGAGGTCCTGTTTCTGGGATGCTTTGTCAACAGTTTGGGTCTTCGTATGGATCCCGAAAAGGTCTCGGCCATTACCAACTGGCCTCTACCTGCCAGCCTCAAGGCCACACAGCGATTTCTTGGGTTCACCAATTATTATAGGCAATTCATTAAGAATTACTCTTCTATTGCTGTGCCTATTATTGCCTTGACCAAGAAGGGTGTGAATGCCAAGCAGTGGTCCCCTGAAGCTGTCTCTGCTTTTCAGGATTTGAAATAAGCCTTTGTTTCTGGACCTTTCTCGAGGAGACCTAATCCTGGGGATCCATTTTGCATTGAAGTGGACGCTTCTTCGACTGGAGTGGGAGCTGTGCTTCTTCAATGCTTGGAGAAAAAATGTCAACCATGTGCGTTTTTCTCCAAAAAATTTTCTCAGGCAGAGAAAAATTACATTATTGGTGATCGGGAGCTTTTTTGAATTAAATTGGCGTTAGAGGAGTGGCATCATCTCTTGGAGGGTTTCCCTCACTCCATAACAATCTTCACTGATCACAAAAATCTGCAGTACTTACAGAACACCAAACGACTGAATCCCAGACAGGCCAGGTGGAGTCTTTTCTTTTCCCGTTTTAATTTCACGATTACGTACAAATCTGGTTCCTGCAACAGTCAGGCTGATGCACTCTCTAGGTCATTTGACACTCTGGATGAGGAGCCCACCTCTGAACTTGAGCCGATCATTCCTAACTCATGTATTCTTGCCCATTCTACCACCCTGGAGTCAAAAATTCCTCCTGGCAAGAGCCCTACTGAGCTAATTGGGGACATAATTCCAAGGTGGCAGGTCATGCTGGATTCCTCCGATCCTTCCTCATCAGTCGCCACTACTGGTGGCCTACTCTCCGCCCAGATGTCAAAGACTACGTTAAGGCTTGTCATGTCTGTGTCCAGTCTAAATCCTCCACACAAGCTCCTGCTGGTCTTCTCATGCCCTTGCCCATTCCTAAGGAGACGTGGTCTCACACTGCCATGGACTTTATCACCGATCTCCCACCAACTGAGAATAATACAGTCATTTGGGTGGTAATCGATCGGTTTTCTAAGATGGCCCATTTTGTTCCTCTTCCGGGTCTTCCTTCTGCTCCTGCTTTGGTTCCGATTTTTGCTCGAGAAATCTTCCGCCTCCATGGGGTTTCTTCCTATATTGTTTCTGACAGGGGTGTTCGATTTACATCTCGCTTTTGGAGAGCCTTTCGCAAATCCCTCAATATTGTCCTGGATTTCTCTTCTTCTTACCACCCTCAATCCAATGGACAAACTGAGAGGGTTATTCAGGAGCTAGGGGTCTTTCCCTGAACTTTAGTCCCAGCTCATCATGATGATAGGTCATCTCTACTCCCGTGGGTGGAATTCTCTCACAACAATCATGTCACCGTCAGTTCTCAGAAGACACCCTTTCTTACAGTTTATGGAAAACACCCTCAGCTCCCTCTTCCTGTGACCTGTTCTCCAGACATTCAAGCTTTGGCTATGGTCCAACAATCATTCAATTCTATTTGGGATGATGTTCATGATTCTCTCCCGACGGCTGCTGAGAAATTTAAAGGTTTTGCCGACTGTCGCAGGCGCAAGCCGCCTTCTCTACAGCCTGGAGACAAAGTCTGGCTTTCCACCAGGAACATCAAGCTCAGGGTTCCTTCTCTTAAAATTCGCCCCAAGATTCATTGGCCCATGCACTATAATTGCTAAGTTGAATCTGGTTTGCTTTACACTCCAGATCCCTAAAAACCTCAAGATTTCAAACTCCTTTCATGTTTCCCTTCTGAAGCCTTTAGTCCTCAATAAGTTCTGTTCTCCTCTCCCTACCGCGGTTCCAGTCTCTGAGGATAATCAGGAGTACGAGGTTAGTCTAATTCTGGATTCCCGGCTCTGTAAAGGCATTCTTCAGTACCTTGTGCATTGGAAAGGGTTTGGTCCTAAGGAGAGGCCTTGGATCCCTGCATCTGAAGTATTTGCGCCTCGCCTCGTGAGGAGGTTACATTTAAGATTTCCCTCCAAGCCTGGGCCAGGTGGGGGAGCGGGAGGCATCGTAAGAGGGGGGGAGGACTGTCATGAATCTGCAGTAACATTTCATGTCCTATCTGTCAGCTTACCTCTCTGCTCCACCCCAGTCTCTAATTAGGAACATTATTTAAGACCATGAACTGCAAGCCAGTGCTGCCGATCAATATTGTGTGTTAGGCTTCCTGTGTGGTTCCTGCCGTGTGCTCTTCGTCTGATTCCGTTTACCGACCTATGCTTGTTCTTGTTGACTATTCCTGTCTGCTTGACACCCCGACCTATGGTGTGCTCTCCTGTCTGTCCCTGTCTGCTCGTTGCCCTGACCCTTGGCTATCTTACTGACTATCCCTTGTTGTCCTGCACTGCTGCTTCCTCTATATCCACCAGTAGCCAGCCATGAGCATGAGCTGGGAGACCCTGGCGGCCGTGACCTGGAGTCAGTAGCAGCGAAGTCCATCCTCACCATCAGAGGCTCTGGTGAAAACCTGCTGGCTCTTAGACTCTGCGCCCTGGGGAAACTTATGCTCTAGCTCCATGTGTGATCTGTGTCAGTGCTCCAGTGGACCAGCTTTCCTGAACCACACAGAGCTTCATTCACAGCAGTCAGCTAGGGGTCCACAATATTAGCGGTGCTCCGCTAACCCAGCAGTGTGCATCTGTCACCTGCCGTCAGGTGACCTGACAGTGACCCTAAACATACAGTATGTTTATAAACAAAGCCAATATAATTTTCATGCCCTACAAAGCCAAAGGGGGGAGCTGATTTGGGGGGCTGCTGCATGTAAGAAATGTCTACCCCCATTAATCCACCTACATTTTAAAATTCTATAGTCTGATAGGTTCCTGAAACCTTCATATACAGTATCTCACAAAAGTGAGTACACCCCTCACATTTTTGTAAATATTTTATTATATCTTTTCATGTGACAACACTGAAGAAATGACACTTTGCTGCAATGTAAAGTAGTGAGTGTACAGCTTGTATAACAGTGTAAATTTGCTGTCCCCTCAAAATAACTCATCACACAGCCATTAATGTCTAAACCGCTGGCAAAAAAAGTCAGTACACCCCTAAGTGAAAATGCACAAATTGGGCCCAAAATGTCAATATTTTGTGTGGTCACCATTATTTTCCAGCACTGCCTTAACGCTCTTGGGTATGGAGTTCACCAGAGCTTCACAGGTTGCCACTGGAGTCCTCTTCCACTCCTCCATGATGACATCACGGAGCTGGTGGATGTTGGAGACCTTGCGCTCCTCCACCTTCCGTTTCAGGATACCCCACAGATATTCAATAGGGTTTAGGCCTGGAGACATGCACAGTACATGTTGGCAGTCATGGTTCCGTCAATGAATTGTAGCTCCCCAGTGGTGGAAGCACTCATGCATCCTTAGACCATGGCATTCCCACCACCATGTTAGATTGTAGGCAAGACACACTTGTTTGCACTCCTCACCTGGTTGCCACCACACACGCTTGACACCATCTGAATCAAATAAGTTTACCTTGGTCTCATCAGACCACAGGACATGGTTCCTGTAATCCATGTCCCTAGCCTGCTTGTCTTCAGCAAACTGTTTGCAGGCTTTCTTGTGCATCATCTTTAGAATAGGCTTCCTTCTGGGATGACATCCATGCATACCAGTTTCATGCAGTGTGCAGCGTATGGTCTGAGCACTGACAGGCTGACCCCCCACCCCTTCAAACTCTGCAGCAATGCTGGTAGCACTCATATGTCTATTTCCCAAAGACAACCTCTGGATATGACGCTGAGCATGTGCACTCAACTTCTTTGGTCGACTATGGCAAGGCCTGTTCTGAGTGGAACCTGTCCTGTTAAACCGCTGTATGGTCTTGGCCACTGTACTGCAGCTCAGTTTCAGGGTCTTGGCAATCTTCTTATAGCTTAGGCTATCTTTATGTAGAGCAACAATTCTTTTTTTTGCAGATCCTCAGAGAGTTCTTTGCCATGAGGTGCCATGTTGAACTTCCAGTGACCAGTATGAGAGAGTGAGAGTGATAACACCAAATTTAACACACCTGCTCCCCATTCACACCTGAGAGCTTGTAACACTAACGAGTCGGGGAGGAAAATTGGCTAATTGGGCCCAATTTGGACATTTTCACTTAGGGGTGTATTCACTTTTGTTGGCAGCGGTTTAGAAATGAATGGCTGTGTGTTGAGTTATTTTGAGGGGATAGCAAATTTACCCAAAAAGTACCCAAAAGATGGGTACACTGTAGTCATGGGATGGACATGGTCAGCAACAATACTCAGGTAGGCCGTGACGTTTAAACAATGCTCAATTGGTACTAAGGGGCCCAGAGTGTGCTAAGAATATATTCCCCACAACATTACACCACCACCAGTCACTAACGAGTCACATGACACCGGGGTGGGAAAATGGCTAATTGGGCCCAATTTGGACATTTTCACTTAGGGGTGTACTCACTTTTGTTGTCAGCGGTTTAGACATTAATGGCTTTGTGTTGAGTTATTTTGAGGGGACAGCAAATTTACACTGTTATACAAGCTGTACACTCACTACTTTACATTGTAGCAGAGTATAATTTCTTCAGTGTTGTCACATGAAAAGATAGAATAAAATATTTACAAAAATGTGAGGGGTGTACTCACTTTTGTGAGATACTGTATTTATCCATGAATGGTATGAAAGTGGAACAGTTATAACAACTGACATTGCATGAATTAATTGGGCATGTGTACAGAAATCAAATTACAGCTCTGTTATGTCACCTAAAGCGTAGGCATTCTAGACCACATGCTTTCCAGTTACCAGGAGCATTTTGTGTGTTCATGCCATGGGAGACTGCAGTGAGCCTACTGAGGTATGAGGATTGGCAAAGTGCAACTTTTGAAAAGCACCTATAAGAAGGAGGTGGAGTCTGCATATCTAATGAGCATGTGAGGTTGTGTCTGGGTACATATCTAATGGTGCTACTTCCTGATGATCCAGATCATCCTGAGCTGGGGCCTGTTGTACTACTGATATTGGTATAGTTTCCTGCCTGCAGCTTCAGCTCACAAGGCTCCCCTCTGTACAGGAGGGGGGTTTTGGGGGGGCTCTGAACTTCTAAGGAAGCAGTGGCGGCCCATCCATTAGGGGTGCACGGGCACCGCCCCCCCCCCCCCATTCCATGCACCCAGCTCCTAATCTATATACAGAGTGCTGGACGCATGGATTTCTATGTGGGCTTTTTTATTTTAAGCATGTGATTAGAGCCCAAGGCTCTAATTGGCCTTCAAAAGGGTGGGCTTGGGGTGCAGAGCTAATATCTTCCTGCTACTCCTCCCGGCCAATAGGGAAGAGGGTCCTGAGACCCGATTGGCCAGGGAGTCTCAGGACCTACTTCTTGTTCAGCCGGGAGGAGAAACCCCAGCTCTTCCCTCAGCTGGAGTGAGGAGCAAAGAGCAGCATGTAAGGTAAGGCCGCCTTCCCATCTATGTGGCGGAGTGGTGCAAGTGAGGGGGGGTGGCAGCGGCAGGTGGCAGTGGTGTGAGTGAGGGAGGAGGTTTGTTTGCCACCCCCCCTCCCAAATTATTGAGCACCATCCGCCACTGTAAGGGAGGATTTGTGGGGTAATTGTTGATTGTACACTGACCTGTGTGTAACCTACTCCTGCACCCTGTGTGATATGAACTCTTGAGCCTTAGTCCTCTGCGATAATGGCCGCTAATAGGGGGGGACCACTAGCTCTGGTGTGGGGGGCCCGGAGCACACAGGGGGGCCCACACAGGGGGGATTAGTACCAGATGACAATTGTGTCTCCAGTAGATGAAAGTTGCTCACCGTCCCTCTCCCTTGCTGCCAGCTATTATCTGATAAGAAAGAGACAGTCGTCCCTCACTAAACCCCCTCGCTTTGTGGGCCCCCTCCTCTCAGCACTGGAGTTTGTTATCTCTAATTTAGGCTCCATGCACACTGGTCTAAAAAAACGTTGCTTCTACAGGAGTTTAGTGTTTTGCCTGTAGAAGCAGCTCAATGTTATACTACGTGTCCATGCACATTGGGACAATCAGGCATATCAGGCTCAACTTTTAAAGACAGGAAAAAAACCCCTTCTGGTTCTCCTAAACTCGTCTAAACTTTGTACATAAATGTTCTATATGACCTTTTTTCTGCCAATTGAACTGGATTTTTTTTTTAAGCCCAGTGTGCATGGAGCTTAACTTTTTTTCTCTCCCTCTGTCCCTCTGATCCCAGAGCCTGTATATTTTTTTTCATCTTATCTTCATTTTTATTTATTAACTATTTTTTATCTTTTATATTTAGCAGGCATTCTGTGAGTTATGTTGTATTTGTGTCTGCTAATAGTTGTATTGTATTTTTAGCAAAATATAGCTTTAATACTTTCTTGGGGGGGGGGGGGGTCTGTCAGATAGTTTGTATGGGCCCCCGCGATTTCTATCAGCAGCCCTGTCTGCGATACACACTCCTGAGTACTGCACCATGTTCAATACACATGCCTAAGCCCTGCATCCTGTGCAGCTTTGCACTCCTGAACCCTGCACCCTGTGTGACACATACTCCTGAGCTCTGCACTCTGTGTGACACATACTCATGAGCCCTGTGCCCTGTGTGATAGGCACTATATACACTTTGTTGTACATTTCATACTCCTGACCACTACACTCTGTATGCTGGACTATATATGACATACTCCTGACCACTGCACTATTTCTGCTGTATTTTACATTACATACTTCTGATCAAGATGCTTATTGTTGCAGCAGTTGCTGGTTGATACGTAGTTGCTGACTATTTTATGGCATTTCTTTTTAAAGTAGGCTGAAAAGCATATGTCATGGAGAAGTTTATTGCTTAATATGAATTTGCTGAGTGTGCTGAGTCAGAAGTATTGGGGGTCAGTGGCTGGCTGGAATAATAACTTCCCCCCAGCATTGGTGGTCAGGAGCTGGCTGGAACAATAATCCCTTAAACATTGGTGGTCAGTGGCTGGCTGCAACAATGACCTCCCTCAGCATTGGTGGTCAGTCACTGGCTGGAACAATATACCCCCATTTTTTGTGGTCAGTGGTTGGCTGCAGCGATAAACTCCCTTTAGCATTGGTGGTCAGTGGCTGGCTACAGTGATAACCTCCCTTTAGCATTGGTGGTCAGTGGCTGGCTGAAACAATACCCCCTTGCATTAGTGGTCATTGGCTAGCTGTAACAATAACCACCCACAGCATTAGTGGTCAGTGGCTGGCTGGAACAATAACCACCCCCAGTATTAGTGGTCAGTGGCTGGCTGGAACAATAACCACCCCCAGCATTGGTGGTCATTGGTTAGCTGGAACAATATCCCTACGCCCCAACATTGGTGGTCATTATTGGGATACACTGTAAAGAAAAAAAAAAGAAATCCATCACCAATCCTGCAGTTCTATGCAGCTCTCTGTTCATATAATGACAGCTTATGCCAAGAATGCTGTCATTGTTTTAACACCGCATCAGAGCATTGTATGGAGATGGCCCCTGGAAGTCTCTCTCGGGTATTATAGGGAGACTACAGCAGTTCTGATGATTGAGCTGTACGGCATCCAATAAGACGTTACACTGGACAGAGCTGCTGCGCGCACCTCATTCTGCCAGTGTCCTATTTGGTTGCTGGACAGAGGCTTGTTTCTGCACAAAATGCTGGAATACAGAGAGAATTCCTGTAACCAACACACTGCTGCCAAATAATGCATCGGGGCATTCTCTAAGTGGTGGTCCCCAGTGCGGAGCACACCCACAATGTTTACGGTGACTATGCAGTTGGCCTCATCCCTCTTGGGGCTCATGTGCACTGTAAACACTGCACCCATTATGGATATGCTCCTGGTTGTGGTGCGTTAATGAAGAAGGGTTTACATGCATTATGGTGCACATTAATGTGTGTTATGTCCGGGCAGCCCATCTTTTTGTATTGACAATAGGTATCCCATCTGCTTTCCTCTAATTTCCAGGCCACAGGACTTTCCAGTCTGAGGAAAAAGGAGATTCAGTTTTTTCTACTTTTTCCAGTTTGAATTCCCCACCCTGTTACCTTACATGTGATTGTGGACAGAAAGCCATTGCATCATATGAATCCAATCACTAAAATCTCCTATAAGCTTTTCAAAGCAACTGATGCTTAAACAGTGTTTTTCTTTACCTGCAAGGTTTACACATACAGTATGCAGTGGCGGCTGGTGAAGTTTTAGGATGGGGGAGGCGCCCGGCCCACCTTTCCTTGTTGACCCCTCCTACTTCTCATAAGCCCTACCCCTTATAGAGCCCACCCACTCCGTTCCCCTGTATTCCACATATTGTGTCAGGAGTCCACAGCTCAGCATCACAGGACACAGTATACAGCTCAGCATCACATAACACAGTATACAGCTCAGCATCACAGGACACAGTATACAGTTCAGCACCATAGGATACAGTATACAGCTCAGCATCACAGGACACAGTATACAGCTCAACATCACAGTACACAGTATACAGCACAGGATCACAGGACACAGTATACAGCCCCAGCATCACAGGACACAGTATACAGCCCCAGCATCACAGGGCACAGTATACAGCCCCAGCATCACAGGACACAGTATACAGCTCAGCATCACAGGACACAGTATACAGCTCACCATCTCAGGACACAGTATACAGTTCAGTACCATAGGATGCAGTATACAGCTCAGCATCACAGGACACCGTATACAGTTCAGCATAACAGGACACAGTATACAGCTCAGCATCACAGGACACAGTATACAGCACCGGATCACAGGACACAGTATACAGCCCCAGCATCACAGGACACAGTATACAGCCCCAGCATCACAGGGCACAGTATACAGCTCAGCATCACAGGACACAGTATACAGCTCAGCATCACAGGTGAGGTATATAGCAGCCAGTATCACAGGACACAGTATACAGCCCCAGCATCACAGGTAGGGGTATATAGCAGCCTATCACAGATGGGGTAAATTGCAGCCAATATTACAGGTGGGGTATATTGCAGCCAATATCACAAGTGGGGGTAAATTGCAGCCAATATCACAAGTGGGGTACATTGCAGCCAATATCACAGGTGGGGGTAAATTGAAGGCAGTATCACAGGTGGGGTAAATTGCAGCCAATATCACAGGTGGGGGGTAAATTGCAGCCAGTATCA
>BLSH010087961.1:561628-576895 GCA_018402905.1 Glandirana rugosa
CTTTCATTTTGTTTAGGTACAGCCTTGCAGGACCGCGCAATTGTCAATTAAAGTAAGGCAGTGCCGTATCGCAAAAAACGGCCTGTTAATGAAGGGGGGTAAATCTTCCAGAAATCAAGTGATTATTACCACTTTAAAGCAGGGTGGAAAGTTTTTCTCGAATGTACAAATTTCTAACAGTGTATGTGGAAATTACATTCATTCAAAAATCAAATAAGCAAATGAAATTCTGAAATACTTTTAAATGGCACTTGTCCAGTCATCAAATGCAGAAAGAATTTTATTAGGAATATTTAAATGAAAATCTACTAGTGTATATCCAGCTCTAGGCCTTCAGAGGGAGATGGAAAGATGTTGAAAGTAGCACTCACTTCGGCTCCATGCCTTCTCCCCTATTTTAAAAGCCCTCTGCTGGTGCTTTTTCTGCTAACCTGATCTGAAATGTTATTTGCAGGGGATTATGGGAATGAGATATAAGCCTGTAAAGAAAAACACAAACAATATATTCATATTATATATTTGTGTAATAAAAATAGAGCCCAAGTCAATAGCTTAGGCATTGCATATTTCCCTGAATTCCAAACATTCTAACCAAATGACAGCTGCAGAGGAGTCCTCATCAGACTGCAGGGACAGATGCAAATCAGTTTAATTGAGAGAAGCAATGCTATCATGGTTGTTTGTAATTAGTGAAATGAGGATGTGGATCCTGGGTGTGTGATAGAAATGTGCACACTGGAGGAATCACAGATTTCTCCCGTTTCCATAACAACTAGTACCTGTTCCAAGCTCATCCTCCAACCCCACAGGATTTGTTTTTTTGGTGCCTTCAAAAGAAGCAAGTAGGCTGTAGAGTGAGGTGCCTAAAAATGTCTGCGGTGCTGCGGAGCATTCCTGGAAAGAAAGTGTGAAGAGTAAACCCGTTGGTGTCCTCGCTTAGAACGCAGTGTCAATAAACAGCTGGGATTGGTTCCAATGTCTTAATATTAATTCCCAGAGCTTCAATGGGATCTGTCAAACAGACAGAAAGGATTAGGACTGTGGGAAGCAATTTATTTGAATTCTTTTACTGCCAGAGGGGCAAAAAAGAACTACTCAGTTACTTTGCGTACCGCTGATCTGCAAGTGACATTTTAGCGGATTAACTCCTGATATGCCCAGTTCTAAGTAGCAATCTCCAGCCCAGGTATTTGGAGATATTAAACCTTAATAATACTCTTCATTAGGTATATTCCTAGTTGCAGTTTTGTATTCATGAATTACCTCCTACCCCTGCAGCAGCAAGAGAAAGCTAAGTACCCCTGGGGCAGTAACTGACCCTCTGTAGGCCCTTCAGGGGACATGCAAATTGACATCTTCTTTGGAATTCTCCCTGATTGTCACTTTGATTCCTAATTGCAAAGAAAACTACGGCTAGATCCTTCTTAATCTGATTTATTGTGCAAATCCTTAGGCTGTTTGTTTGCCCTGCATAGGTGGTAGCTCAGAAGTGGAACGGGATTATAAGGAGGCAGAATAGCATTCTGGGGTCAAACGGAGGGTAAATTTCATAGCAAATTTCCAGGAGGCTAAACTGGAATTTCTTGACAGAGGATAGAAAAAGTTCTACTTCAAAAAGGAAGTTTTGTGCAGCTGATCAGTAGATCCTTTTTGTCACTATGACCAATCTAGAAACTGTATTTCCTCAACTTTATTACCATCGATTTTCTTTATAGTCCCAACTTCCTCCACAGTACTACATAAAATGGGGGCTCACCAAGGCTAGCACAAGGATGTTAATGGGATCTAAAGTCAAAACTTTTTTTTTTTTGCTGTATATGTTGCCTTGCCTTCCTATCCTAAAGACACAACACGGAGTGAGAGCATATCTATCCAAATTGAGGGAAAATCTCGCCTTAAGCTGGCCATAGATGGACGGAATTTCCAATAAAAATTCTTAGGAAAATTCCCAAAACATTAAATTGTTGTTTGAAAGACTTTGTTTGCTTTTAACATTTGATTTTGGAATGAATGGGCTTTACTGAACGAAAACCACATACGCTATTAACAATTTGTCCATTCAAGAAAAATTTTCCATCCTGCTCCTTCGAATTTTCTCATCACTGTGGTCGAAAAGAAACGTTGATTTGACCCACTAATAATTAGAAAAAGGAACAAACTTTCTTAGAACTTTCTTTTACCAAGAATTTTAATTTGAAAGTCTACCTATGTATAACCAGCTTTAGACAGATACCCTCATTTGAAGACGTTCCCTCGCCCTCTACTGAGAGGACAACTGTAGAATTTCTCCAACACTTTCTATTCCAGTGACAAAGGTCACCAGGACACATATAGAGGGTGAATCTCCCCAACAAGGACACAGAAAGCAATAAAAAGCTGACATAAGTTATAACCCTTCTTTATTCTATCCAAAATGAAACAAAAAGTCTTGGTTTAAGTGCACGTCAAATAAAGATATATTATGATTATATTGTAAAAAGTAAACCTCATAAATGTTCTAGATACTAATAAGATAAATCACTGACTGCATATCCTGGGGACCCCAATCGGGAGATCTCAGTATTTGAGTTCCAGGATCTGTACAATTATAAGGGGTCTCACTGACCACCAGAGAGCCGCTCAGCAATTCAGCTGCCAGTTGGCAGGGTGCAAACATTCAATCTGAGCCATGAGTAAAGCTACATATCGTTCTCAATGCAGCCATTATAAGATTTTCTGTACTCAGATGTGCCATAAAATGATTGCAATGTTGTGCGAGAAGTATACAATTTCAACCCTTATGAACTGGCCTATCACCGATGACAGACTTTAGCCCTGATTATACAGCTCTGTTGGTATTATTCTGTATGGTGTTTCTGCCCACTTGTGTTAAAGAGCAATAAGGGGTAACCTTTTATTTGTATTTTTTTTATATCAATAACAGGGAGTGTTGTATCCACTTAGTACCCATGGATTTGCTTTGCAGATAATACATGCTGATTACATATGGTGGATTTCATTTAAAGTGGTTCAAAAGTCAGAATGGTTTTTACCTTAAAGTGTAACTAAAGTCAACATACATATATATATTTTTTTTGATAGACTGGAGAGGGATTAGAACTCCTGTCGGGTTTTTATTGCTGTCTGTGCCCCCATTAGAGAGATTCACTCTCTCTTTTTGTCACGTTTACCATTAAGTAAAAGTAAAATAAAATTCCAAATTGTTGGTTGACTCCAGAACAAATAGAGGGGAAATCTTCCAATGGGGACACTAGTTCTGTTGACACCCCGGGAGGGATTTCCTCTCACTTCCTGTTTTGGCTTTGGGACAGGAAATTAATGTAAATCTCCCCAGTGGGACACAGATGGCAAATGACAGGGATTATAACCCTCCTCTACTCTAGCCAAAATTATAAAAAAAAAAAATGTTACCTTTATATACACTTTAACCCCTTCCCAAAGCAGCCTCCCTGCCCTTTAAGAGCTTCCAAATGTCGGGAGGTGGAGGTGGGCATTCAGGTCATGTGACCACTGTGATTGGCTGTGACAGCGGTCACATGATCAGAAAGCTCCTGATCGCAAGTATGCATTGGGAGCTTTCTGGTCCCCGCTTGTGACTGTGCTGGGAGCACACAGGGCATGCTCTCTCAGTACAGAAAAGTGATTACATAAGGCTGCATATATGTGGGCTATCTGTGTTAAATTGATTTCATTTATTGACTACAACCAACCATGCCTTCCACCACTTACCTGTAGTCAATATATGAAATCAATTTGTTGTCAATGTGTTAAATCCCAAATAATTATTCCCTTATCTGAATTTTATATGATCTATTACAGCTACATTATCAGAGCTTCTTCATACTCACTGCAGTCTCTTGTCACAAGATATTTTGGGATTTGGTGAACAGACAGCACACATATCAGATAATAATCCGATATTAACTAGAGCCAGGGCCAGAGTTATTTTATTTGTTTAACTAGTGTGTGCCTTTAAGAGAACTTGTCATTAAAGTGTTACTAAACCCATCAATATGAAAACAATTCAACCGCCCCCCACCCCCCACAGTGCACAGAGCTTCTAAATCTTCAATCTTCTTTTTATATAAAAATACTGCTGCTATATACCTTTTTTTCATCTGTATATTGCAGTCAGGTGATAAACTGCAAGGAGCCAGGGCTTTCACAGTGTTCCTATAGGAGGAGATTTCACTCTCTGATGATTAAACTTCCTTTGCATCAGTGACCCTTCACCCACAATCCGGCCAGAGCTGATTGGTGCTTTGCCAATGACATGCTCAGTTTGCAAATAAACAATCACTGCATCCAGAAATGCATTGTAGTCTGTGTCCATGTGAAACAGAAAGATCGAACAGAGCATGTGCAACCTTTCCGCACTGCCTGCATGTAGTAAAGTATAGTAAAGTCTAATATAGTAGACAGGGCAAGAAGGAAGTATCTGGCCATACAAGATCAAGCAGCTTTTTTACACAATACAGAGGGTTAACACCTTAAATTGCACAGTGAGTATAACAAGCATGTATATATATAAGAAGTAAATATCTGAATTAATTGATGGCTAACACATACCAACATTACTATTCTATTGTACATGTATCATTCCAAACTATACATGAAAACAACAGTTTATTACGTTAAAGCCTTGTATCAGGATGGCAAATAGAGCAACTTGGGATGGTGTGTGCCCCATCAGTTGGTGTATCTGTAAAGGTACTAAGCAGGCTGCAAATATACAGTGCTGACACCTGTACTAACCTTTAGTTGACATCTCTTTCTCTTGGATCACTGTAACACGTTTAAACATCTTTTCTTTAGCAGCCATGCTCCTAAAGAATACGGGCACTTTAAAACAAAGTGCACCCTTTTTACCCATTTGCCTTGTGCTAACTGAGTCCACCCTCCCATTTCAGAGACGTATACCTACCAAGATCTGGACATCATGGACTTCTTTGGGGCTTGTCTACCTTCATCTCCTGGGTGGGAGACCCTCTGGACATCATGGACTTCTATGGGGCTTGTCTACCTTCATCTCTTGGATGGATGATGAAGGTGGATAAGCCCAACGACTTCTTAATGTATTGAAAATTAAGCAATAGAGGGGCCATGAGGGGTATCTTTGTTGGGTTATACTTTGGGTTATTAATTGTCCCTAATCTGGCCTTGGCCTGGTAGTGTTGAGAGCTCATTAGCTTATGAATGCATTTAGGCCAATGACTATGATCAATGACTAGCTAGTAAAAAATGCAAAATGAACCTGGAAGCTCTTGACACTACCAGGAAGTGTCAAACTTTGCACACAAGTGCTCCTGGACTCATATAAAGGTTGTAGTGGTGCAGGAAAAATTAAAACCTCTGTCAGGGCTTTGCCATGGTCTAGAATCCTACTGGGAAGATTTTCACCCACTTCCGGTTATGTATGACTCTTAGCACATGGACAGGAACTGAGGGGAATCTTTCTCAATGGGTGTGGTGTCTATGCCTCTGACCCGTAGATGGCATTATTTACAGTTGTTACATGCATTATAGTTTCTATAACCTGTACCGGTTTGTTCCAGGTCCTGTTTTATGGATGCCTGAACTTGTTAATCAAGCACTTTATAACTACTCTACCTCCCAGACTAAATTGATGGTGCTGACCAATCAGAATCCATCCAGTCTGTCCTGGAGATGCTGATGGAGAAGAGATAGAAGAGAAGGGATTTCAAATACTCCTGGCAACCCCAGAGGTAAGGGGAGGATGTCCAGTGTTAGCTCAGCTTTACGTGTTTTCTGTAAAGGTGAAATTACCATTGAAATCTACCCTTAAATGTTACTCCAGCAAAAAGTGGTGATGTGTAGACTGGTGGGCTGAGACACCTCCTGACCTCTTACATGTCTTTGATACTCTCACATTAAGATCTCTTTGCAATTATGTTTATGGGCCCATTCACACAACATACCACACTCTTTACCTTTTTTTAACTTTATTACATTTTATTCAACTGTAAGCATTGCAACAAGTTGTGATGTGGTGTATAGTGCAACCTGTCCAACTTTTTTTAGCTCACAGTGAAGTGAAATAATATGGTCATTCGGCAAATTGTCATGTGTAAGCACTGGGAAATGCTGCCAAATGCCGCCCAACAAGGCTGATGTAAACAAACCTTAACACTGTACCTCGCCACCTGGGAGTTGTGGGTATTCACCTCCATCTTGCATGTTCCAGCAGCTGGTGATGGATGGCCGCACTCCTGTGCAATGACTTTATTCTTGGTCAAAATATAGCATACAGTGTACAAGTGAACCACAATGGACGGCTGACGCGTTTCACACCAACGGGTGCTTAATCATAGCCTGATTTCTGTTTCAATGCACCTGCTTGCAGGCAGTGCCGCACCCACACTCTGGGTATAGAGGTTGAAGCAGCAGGGTCTTGAGTTACCTGGAGCGGCGCTTATCTCTTCCAGCAGCTGCTGTTGATTCTCCATAAGATAAAAAAAGAGGGATAGTAGGAATCTCTTATAGCGGCATAAAAAGGGGGCTTTCCTGAGCATGCCACCATCCTAAATATAGTCAAGAAACAAGGATTGGGGAGAACCCCCCCTGGAGAGTGGACTTTGAGGGCACACCACGAGGTAACACAACAAACATATGTTAAAACCACATATTTATTAGAAAATACATAATAGACAATAAATAAAAAAAGCGGACAAAGCAATCCACAATGTAGCCTATACAAAATTTCTAAAAATATTGTACATGCTCAGCGATACAAAATACCAAAACGCCATGATGTATGATGTGGAGTAGGTCGATGCGTTTTGCCTATTATCAGCTTCTTCAGCAGTCATACTTGGTATAAGTATAACAACTCATCATAGTATATATATAAAGTCATATATAGCAATTGCTAATTGCCATATATGACTTTATATATATACTATGATGAGTTGTTATACTTATACCAATGTTTTCTTTTTATTACGTAATTGCAAATCCATGGTGTGAGAGGTCCTGAAGAAGCTGATAATAGGCAAAACGCGTCAACCTACTCCACATCATACATCATGGTGTTTTGGTATTTTGTATCGCTGAGCATGTACAATATTTTTAGAAATTTTGTATAGGCTACATTGTGGACTGCTTTGTCCGCCTTTTTTTATATATTGTCTATTATGTATTTTCTAATAAATATGTGGTTTTAACATATGTTTGTTGTGTTACCTCGTGGTGTGCCCTCAAAGTCCACTCTCCAGGGGGGGTTCTCCCCAATCTTTGTTTCTCTTATAGCGGCAGGTGCACAAACCCAAGAACTCAGTTGTGAAGACCTCAACAAGTCCGTGTTCAAAAAGTTCACAGGAACTATAAGAAACTTTCAGGTTGTTTAACTCCCCAGAAACTATCAAAAACAGACATCTCCGTTTTGCGCAGGCGGACCCTTTAACTTTCCCACCATGATAGCTCTTCATACATATTTGTTAAGTAAAGATTTCATTGACATAAACTAAAGGTTTTTGGGAACACTTCATGAGTTCAGTGTTAATTTTCACTTAAAATATTGATTTCGTTTTAATCATAGTCGTTTGACTAAAATGCCATTTTAGTTTTAGTCATATTCTAGTCATCTGAATTGTTTTAGTTTTAGTTGTATTTTAGTCGACTAAAACCTCCAGTACATTTTAGTCAACTAAAATCATTTTAGTCAATGAAAATCTAATGGGGTTTAGTTAAATTGTAATGCATTATATAAGCATTTCTCTAGAATTTCCAAACTCGTTCACTGGAGTAAATATTCAATAACGTATTTATGGTGTTAAGGTTTGAACATGCATTACAGACATGGATTTAGCTGTTGTGATATATAACCAGCGTTAATTTTGAAGTCAAATTTCGGTTTAGTTTTAGTCACAGTCTTTTGACTAAAATGCCATTTTAGTTTTAGTTGTATTTTAGTCATCTGAATTGTTTCAGTTTTAGTCGTATTTTAGTTGACTAAAATAGTGTTAATTTTGTAGACAATTATGTTTTAGTCAACAAAATGAACACTGCATGGGTTCCCTTGACTATTAGGGACTTGCATGTAAACCAGATATATTCTTTAGGAGTTATATTAAAAATTGGAAGAAAAATAACATTAGTAGGAAAATGAGTAATCGTCATATCACAGGATGTTACAGATATGTGAAATTTCCCATGACTTCCCAGCCTTAAAAAAAATAGTGCATGAGCCAAGTTGTATGCATTGTTTCTTTAATGTTGAGGAACTCTGAAAAGGAGGTTAAGTAGAAGGTTTGCTTTGAGCAGGAACTGGGGAGGAAGGGAGACAGAATTTCGATGGGGCATGGTTGGGAGGAGGGTGAAGCCCAATCTGTGATATCTGGATGCTCTCTTTCCTGCTGGATTTTGGCCCAGAAGAGGATTCTTTTTAATTGATTTTCTGCCACTTGATGCCTTTTGTTGTCCCTGCCCCCTGAGCGGATAAAAGTCTCTTTCCTCTGGTTTTCCGTCTCCTTGGCTGCCTGAATTACAATGGATAAAACAGGATTACACTGAGCTGATCCTATTAAACTCACCCAATCCTCACACACTGCCCTCCCTAGTGAGCAATCTGCAAACTCACTTAGACTTCTCCTTTTCTCTTCCCAGAGACGCCTCCTCCATGAGCTGCTGCGCCCCTTCTACAGCAAACACTCGCTGTAGCCCCATTTATTATACAGAACTCATTCACAACACATTACATTTATTTGTCTTAAAACTCAACTCCAGGCAGATTATAAAAAAAACAAAACATTAAAGCAGGATTAAACCCCCACCCAAATTTTTAAAAAAATATATTCAATTTTACCAATCATTAGATGTGGCGGCTGCATTAGTTTTCTTTTTTTAGGCGTTTTTTTTATCTGATAAATAACATGCCTCCTGTATTATTTATTTATTTATTTTTTATTTATTTATTTCAGGTACTTATATTGCGCTGTCAGAGCTTTACTTATATATATTTACATCAGTCTCTACCCTCAAGGAGCTTACAATCTAACGTCCCTAAAGCCTCGTACACCCGGGACGATGAGCGTATACAACAGGTCGTATGAACGACCGTTGTATGCGAAATCGATCGTTCGTATGCGCGATTAGAACAGTCGATCATGCGACGGTCGTATAAGGGGAGTTGTATGAGCAAACTAGAAAACTTGGTCGTACCAACAAGCGCTCATACGACCGTTGTATCGTGTGTACAGAGAAGTTGGTACAACAAGTTGTATTGTGTAAAACACGCATGCTCCGAAGTCAGGAACGGCCGGATGCTAATTACATGCACCTGAACGTTCTTTCTGTGGTCGTACGATCGTGTAGTGCAGTCAGTATGCAAGTTACATTATCCAACATACGATTTGAGATGATCGTACGTACGATCGTCGTCCCGTGTGTACGAGGCATTACTCACATTCATACACATACTAGGGCCAATTTAGACACTATCTACTTTACCTACCAGCATGTCTTTGGAGTGTGGGAGAAAACCAGAGTACCCGGAGGAAACCCACGCAAGCACAGGGAGAACATGCAAACTCCAGACAGGTAGTGTCGTGGTTGGGATTGGAACCAACGACCCTTTTGCTGCCAAGCGAAAAAGCTATCCACTACACCACTGTGCCGCCTGTATTAAAGTGGATAAAGGAGCACAGAGGCACCTCTGGACAGCAGCATTGTCAATCTAGGGGGAGGGGAGTGTTAGATGGATTAGCAGATTTAGATATACTAACAAATTAAAGCTGAACTCCAGCTAACACTTTATGAACAGTTACAAGAGTTTATTTCCTTTTAAGCACTTCACGCACATCGCCGTATATAAACGGTGGTCGGGAGAAGTGGATTTACCAGGGTATAGCCTGCAGCTGAACAGTGCAAAAAAATAATATAAAATAAAATACATTTTAAAAAATTTTTAGAAAGAAAGCGCATACATAAGTCACGCCCGCATATGGAAACGGTGTTCAAATTACACATGTGGGGTATCACTGCGATCATCAGAGTGTGAGCAATAATTCTAGCATGAGACCTCCTCTGTAACTCTAACCTGGAAAGCGTTAAAAATGTTTAAACATCGCCTATGGCGATTTTTATGTACCGCCATTCCACAAGTGTGCTCAATTTTCAACCTTAACGTGTTTAGTATCTATTCATTCAGCGTAATATTCTCTTTCACAATATACAAAAAAAAATGGGCTAACTTTACTGTTTTCCTATTTTTTCATTTAAAAAAGTGTATTTTTTCCCAAAAAAATTGCGTTTGAAAGACCTCTGCGTAATTACCTGTGACATTAAATATCGCAATGACCCCCATTTTATTCTCCAGAGTGTTTGCTAAAATATATATATATAAGCTTGAGGGTTCTAAATAATTTTCTAGAAAAAAATACTGATTTTAACTTGTAAACAAGAAGTGTAAAAAAGGGGCTCCGGGGCTGAAGTGGTTAAGATAAAGGTTTTACATAAATAAATAAAAGCTGATCATTGCAAGTACCCCTGTCAGTGTTAACTGGTTTGTTTTATCCCTGTAACTGCTTCATCAGCAGGAGAGTTTGTTCTGCTGAAAAACAACAGACTTACTGGCAGGATCACCAGGTGAAAATAAAAGAAATATTAAAAAAGAAGGCTAATGCAGCCATTACTAATGCAGCACAGGGGGTACATTTGGACAGCAGCATTTTCAGTCTGCCGGAAGGGGAGTGTTAATACCCATACACACGATACAATTATCGGCCGAAAACTGTCGTACGAGAGCCTGACATACAATACTCTGACCATTAGTATGCTCCATTCAACAGCCGATTTTGAATTATCGTCCAACAGAAGTTGTATGAGAAGACTAGAAAACTTTTGTCTGCCGACAAGGCATTGTCTGATTTTGGGCTTGTCTGTACAGAAGTTGGACCAACAAAAGTTGTTGGTCCAACGCGCATGCTCGGAATCCAGGAAGTGTGCGGCAGTGTAAACCTGCGTCCGTAATTCACAATTCACATTCACCTAAACTTCCTCTTTATAGCTCGTAACACATCACTACAGTCGGCTTTGTCGAACGATAATTTGACTACCGTCAGTACGCTAGGCAAAATCACGGACAGCCGATTCTGGGAAAAGTTGGACGTGCGGTCGTACAACAATCGCATTGTGTGTACGAGGCTTGAGACGTACTAGCAGATTTAGACTCAGTGGCCAGATTACCAGATGGGAAATGAAAGAAAGCCAAAAAAAGAAAACTAATACAGCCATCACATCTAAAATTTGGTAAGCTGCAATAGAATGGATGTTTGCTTTTGGGTTTAAATGTATTTTAACCTAGGTTCACATTGGTGCGGGAATGAAATAGTGGGAGATCAGCTGAACTCGCACCATTTCATTCCTGCATGTCAGTACCGACTTCAGGTGCGATTTCAGAGACATCTGTGCGGGTTTCTGCACAGAAGTCTATGGAAATCGCACCTGAAATCCACAAGAGTAGTACAGAAACTACTTTTGGGATTCGTTGCGGCGCCGCAAATGCAGTGTCGCACCAATTCGGACAGTGCCATTTCTGGCCATTGCTGCCGATTTGGCATGCAATTTCACACGTCAAATCACATGCCAAATCGCACCAATGTGAACCAGGGCTTAGCCTAGGTTCACATGGGTGCAGGAATGAAATGGTGCGAGTTCAGCTGAACTACCATTTCATTCCTGCATATCAGTCCTGACTTCAGGTGCGATTTCGGAGATATTTGTGCGGGTTGCTGCATAGATGTCAATGGAAATTGCACCTGAAATCGCCAAAAGTAGTACAGAAACTACTTTTGGAAATTGGTGAGGCGCCGCAAATGCAGCGTCGCACTGATTAGGACGGTGCCATTGCCGGCAATTGTCCCCGATTTGGCATGCGATTTGACATGTCAAATCACATGCCAAAACGCACCAATGTGAACCAGGCCTAAGAGACACAGCTAGTACAAGTATCTGAATTTATTTTAATATCAGCCTCCTGTGTTTCCCAAAAGACTGGGGGAGGAAAAGACAGCCGTAGTGGCCAATCAGGCTTTGCTGTATGCATATGTGTGACAGGTAACAGGTGAAGTGAACAGAGATGAAGACTTGAAGACAGTGTCTTTATTCTTTAGCCACTTAAGGACCAAGCCTATTTTTGACATCTGTTGTTTACAAGTTAAAATCAGTTTTGTTTTTTTTTTGCTAGAAAACTACTTAGAACCCCAAAACATTATATGTATTTTTTTCAGACACCCTAGAGAATAAAATGATGGTCTTTGCAATACTTTATGTCACACCGTATTTGCGCAGCGGTCTTACAAAGGCAGTTTCTTTTTTAAAAAAATACACTTTTTTGAATTAAAAAATAAGAAAACAGTAAAGTTATCCCAATTTTTGTCTATATTGTGAAAGATAATGTTGCGCCGACTAAATTGATACCCAACATTTCATGTTTCAAAATTGCGCCCGCTAATGGAATGGCAACAAACTTTGGCACTTAAAAATCTCCATAGGCGATGTTTAAAAATTTCTACAGGTTACCAGTTTTAAGTTACATAAGAGGTCTAGTGCTAGAATTCTTTCTTTCTCTCTAATGATCATGGCGATACATCACATGTGGGGTTTGAACACCGTTTTCATATTTATTTATTTTATTTAATGCGACCTAAAATGGAGATCCAGCCTGGATGAAAAAAATGTAAAAGTCTGACTTTTAATATTTGGGCACTTACCTGTCCAGCGAGCCTGCAATGTCAGCACCCCAGGCAATCTTTGGATCGCATCCTGGGTGCTGCTGCCGCCAAACCTAATAAGGGAATCAGCAGTGAAGTCTTTCAGCTTCACTGCTGGTTCCCTACTGCGCATGCATGTGCTGTTTTGATTGGCCCGGCGGTGCGGGAAGGAGGAGGGGGCGAACCCGATCTCCTGGATAGGGAAAGGGGACCTGTCAAAAATGGATCCCCATTCCCCTCTCTCCCCTGAAAGGTGCCAAATGTGACACCGTAGGGGGGAGTAAGCAATCCAGCAGAAGTTCCAGTGGACGGGGCGCTTTACATTTTTTTTTTATTCTTGTTTATTTTACTTTTTATTTTTACACCGTCCTTTTAAAAAAAAATGTTTGATCACTTTTATTCCTATTAGAAGGCATGTAAACATCCCTTGTAATAGAAATAAGCAGGACAGGACCTCTTTAACCACTTCAGCCCCGGAAGGATTTCCCCTTTTACGACCAGAGCACTTTTTTCAATTCGCCACTGCGTCAATTTAACTGACAATTGTGCGGTCGTGCAAAGTTGTACCCAAACGAAATTGACGTCCTTTTTTTCCCACAAATAGAGCTTTCTTTTGGTGGTATTTGATCACCTCTGCCCCATTTCTGATCACCGCTATAAACAAAAAAAAAAGCGGCAATTTTGCAAAAATAAAATATTTCTTACTTTTTGCTATAATACATATTCCTCATATTTTTGGTAAAAAAAAAAATCGCAATCGGCATATATTGATTGGTTTGCGCAAAAGTTGCCGCATTTATGAACAATAAGAATTCATTGGGGTTTTTATTTATTTTTATTTTTTACTAGTAATAGCGGCGATCTGCGATTTTTAGCGGGACTGCAACATTGCGGCAGACATGTTGGACAATTTTGACACTTTTTTAGGACCATTGCCATTTATACAAAGACCAGTGCTATGAAAATGCACTGATTACTGTATAAATGTCAATGGCAGGGAAGGGGTTAACACTAGGGGGTGCTCTAGGGGTTAACTGTGTTCCCTGTTATGTGTTACTAATTGTGTGGGGGCTGGGCCGAGTGGGGTAGGAGAGTGATCGAGGCTCCCATACACAGGGAGCCTACGATCACATTCCTTCCCCTGTCAGAAAGGAGATCCGTTGTTTACATACATGGACCTCCGTTCTGTGAGCCGTTGATAAAAATACTGGGGTTATGGCAGCTACCGTATTTAACGTCAAAGGACTGACGTATATCAAAGGTGGGCGGTCCAGAAGTGGTTAGCACCCATTCACATCAGCGCGATTTGACATGTCAAATCACAGCATATTGCGGCCACGGCACTGTCCCAATCAGTGCAACGCCGACTTTGCGGCGCCGCACCGATTTCCAAAAATAGTTCCTGTACTAATTTTGGCGACTTCGGGGGTGATTTCAATAGACATCTGTGTATAAAGCCGCATAGATGTCTTTCCAATCACCCCCAAACTTGCACTGAAATGCGGGTGTGAAATTGTGTGAGTTCAGCTGAACTCACACGATTTCATACCCGCGTTCAATGTGAATGAGGGCTTACAGTGCAATCAGAAAGCTGTGATCAGCGAGGTGACACTCCTCTATTTTTTACAGTATATGTAACTGTAACTGTACTAATGACACTGGCAGGGAAGGGGTTGACTGTGATGCTGAGCTGTATACTGTGTCCTGTGATGCTGAGCTGTATACTGTGTCCTGTGATGCTGAGCTGTATACTGTGTCCTGTGTTGCTGAGCTGTATACTGTGTCCTGGGATGCTGAGATGTATACCCCTGACACAATATGTGGAATACAGGGGACGGAGTGGGTGGATTCTATAAGGGGTGGGGCTTATTCAAAGTAGGAGGGGTCAAAGGGAAGGGCGCGGCCTGGCGCCCCCCCATCCAAAAACTTCACCAGCCACCACTGGTGCCCATCCATGCCACTACACTGCCCATCCGTGCCACTACACTGCCCATCCGTGCCACTACACTGCCCATCCATGCCACTACACTGCCCATCCATGCCACTACAGTGCCCACCTGTGCCACTACAGTGCCCATCCGTGCCATTCTACTGCTCATCCGTGCCAATACCCTGCACCATCTGTGCCACTACAGTGCCTATATATGCCACCACAGTGCCTCACAATAGTGTAAAAGATGGTCAAATTAGATTCTAAATGTATGCCGCTAGAATACCTGACGGTGCTGTGAAAATGTGTCGGACTGGTGTATGTCTCCGGGTTGTACGTCCCTCGTGGCAGTCCATAAGATCGCCGTATGTAAATCTTAGATTAAACTGGTAGAAAATGTGATAACACTCCGTGACACCACCGTATATATCCGTGACATCACCGTGTCTACCACGTCCCATAACCGTGCCTACTCGTCATCTTACCGTGCCTACCCGTGACATCACCGTGTCCACCCGTGACATCACCGTACCTACCCGTCACATCACCGTACCTACCCGTCACATCACCGTGCCTACCCGTCACATCACCGTGCCTACCCGTCAC
>BLSH010087961.1:599709-624602 GCA_018402905.1 Glandirana rugosa
AAAAAAAATAATAGTTTAGAAGCAGAAAAAATACCCTGGGCCAGCTCATTGAGGAGAGGAGCATTCCAGCATCAAAAAACGCTTGACGCACCTAAACGGGTATAAACGCATCCAAACGCCCTTTAGCACTAGGCGCTTGGGAGTTTATTCATTCAACTGGGCAGAATATTATTTAATTCTGATCACTGAATGAGTGGCTCCCAAGTGATTGATGCACCTAGTGCTAAAGAGCGTTTGGATGCGTTTATACCCGTTTAGGTGCGTCAAGCGTTTTTTGATGCTGGAATGCTCCTCTCCTCAATGAGCTGGCCCAGGGTATTTTTTCTGCTTCTAAACTATTATTGAGGGGCATTTAGAGGTGAAAAAAAACACGCAAAACACCTCTAAAAGCGTTTAACAAAGGGATGTTTATTAAAATTAAAAAGAAGGAAACATACTCACAAACAAGTGAGTATTTCTCCCCCTTCTCCCCTTTTTTATTCAATAGGTGCGTCAAGCGTTTTTTGATGCTGGAATGCTCCTCTCCTCAACACGCTGGCCCAGGGTATTTTTTTCTGCCTCTAAACTATTATTGAGGGGTGTTTAGAGGCAAAAAAACACCCAAAAAAACGCAAAACACCTCTAAAAGCATTTAACATGTCCTGTGTCCATGAGGCCTAAATGTTGTATTGTGTGGAAGCTGCCCTTTTTTATCAGTTTTGGATTTTGATGATAATGTGGGTTTGTCATCTGGAAAAAGCATACAAAGCCTCGGTGAACATTTCTGAACTGACTTTCCATGTCTGTGTATTACCGTTCTTCCTGTTCATTTCATTCTGTAAAGTCGGCCGTGCTTCTAATCCATCCTTTCACAGACTGTTTGTATTTACACATTTACAGACTCTTTGTCACTGTCTTCATTTTCAAAATTAATACATGGGTTAGCAAATGTAATTGTTCCCAAATTAGCTGTAATTCAATAGCTAAAAGCAAAATATATTACTGTCAGCGTAATTGTTCTCACATACCTCAGAGTACAAAGGATCCTTGTAGGCCCTACATCATGAGCCACAAATAGGCTGCAGCCAGTTCACATTGTACGATGAGCCGTGGCCTGTGTGTGACAAGGATTGATGTGGACTACATATGGAAACAAAGGCGCACATTAGTGTTTGTGATGAGCGTTTGCATGATGATGATAAACCATTTCTTATTTCAAAAAACAAAAGATCCTTATTTTAGCCATGAATCTGCAGATTTCAAATCTCCCTGGACTCAGAAAATAACGGTCACTTTTTGAAAATAAAGATCCTAATCTTGGTGCGTTAGCTTTGTCACTTGGGTTACCTAGGTTTGTGGTAGTTCTACATAGAAAAAGTCAATGGAGTCACTATTTTCCTACAGCTGTGACAGGTGTATCAACCACTTCAATACCGGGCACTTTTACCCCCTCCCTGCTCAGGCCAATTTTCAGCTTTCAACGCTCTCACACTTTGAATGAGAAGTGCGCAGCCGTGCAACACTTACCCAAACAACATTTTTTATCATTTTTTGGTGATGGATAGAGCCTTCTTTTGGTGGAGTTTAATGACCACTGGATTTTTTATTTTTTGCTAAACAAACGAAAATTTTGAAAAAAAAAGTTCTTCTTAGTTTCTCTTATATAATTTTGTAAATAAGTCATTTTGCGCCTTCACTGATAGGCTGCACTAATGAGGTGGCACTAATATGCAGCACTGATTGGCATCACTGATCATCATTGCACTGACTATCTGTGTGCATGACCCCACTGAGGAAAGCCGCTTATCGGCTCTCCTCTCCTCATGCACTGTTAGCATGAAGAGAGGAATTCAGATAACCGACACTTCCTATTTAGGCCCCTGTCAGTTTTTCAGACGGATCCGAGCGGGCCACCCATAGACCTCTACGGGCAGTCAGATGTCAGCGGAGATGTGTCCGATGACATCCGATCCAACATGATCTGCTCAAAATAGATGTATGGTTGATACGTTCACCCATCCGTCTAGCGGATCGGATTGGATGGGATCAGATGAAAACGGACAGGCGGATCCGTTTCCATCCGATCTCCCCAAAGAGGAGAGCGGGGCGCTGACAGGTCCGTCCCTGCACATAGTGCAGAGACGGAGCTGTCATCCGCCGGCTCAGCATAGATCATCGGAGCGATCTCCCACTGAGCTGGCGGACCCCTGTGAGCGGATCCACTCAGTGTTAAAGGGCACTGTGATCAGCTGTGGTTGGATACATCTGATAAAATGGGAAAACTTTACTGTGAACGGTGATGTGGTGTGTCTGAAGGACACACCGACCCAGGGATCGCCGCGCTGCACTTAGAATTGGGAAATCAGCATTTAGATTTGGACTTTTATTACTTCGGACTGTATTTGTCAGACACAAAATGTATCATGGGCTATATTTTAAGTCAGGAAAAATAATAGAAACATTACATTTTTTACAACTTGCAGGCAACAAGTGGAGAGACTAGTGGAAGACTACTACTGCAGGATTTCAGAACAGTGCATTTACTACTATGCTCTGAATAGCCTGTGATGTTGCTAAACCCTAACATGTAACTAAAGGCAAAACTTATTTTTTAAATAGAGTGGATAGGCATTAGAACACCTGTAAGTTTTTATTGCTGTTATGGAGGTTCACCCTATCGGTTAGTCTTCTTTACCATTATCCTTGAAAGTGAAAGTAAAATAAATTCCTAAATTTTGGGTTGACTTCATAACAGTAATAGAGGGTAAATCTACCAATGGGGACACTAGTTCTGGTGACACCAGCAGGGATTTCCTCTCACTTCCTGTTTTGGCTATGGAACTGGAAGTGAAGGGGAATCTGCCCTAAGAGACACAGATGGCAACAACCCCCCCCCCCCAAAAAAAAAAACACAGTAATAACCCTCCCTTAGGGCCAGTTGACACCATGCCCACACAGGAACTCACTGTGCGTTCCATTGGATTTCACACTGCATTCAAAATGCATTCTATTTGTGATCTACAGAGGGTGTCAAAAATAAAAGTTAACGAAACTCCAAATGCAGTGTGTTTGCCTGCACCAGATCCCTTGGTACAAAAGTAGCATGTGATGCGGGTCCAGTGCGTCTCTAAAAGTAGTGTATGCACTACTTATGGGGTGCTGCGATTTCAACCCATTCAAAATGAAAGGGGCTGAAATCGCACTGCATAGAACAACTGCATGTGAATTGCACAGGGGGTTCTTGTGTAATTCCTGTGTGGGCATGGTGTTAACCAGCCCTTACTATAGTCAATATGGAAAAAAAATTCCTTCATTTACATTTTAATATCAGAATATACACCCACACCAGAATGACTCATAGGGGGGACCCCTGCCACTTTCTGCTGGTAGAGATGTTATCCATCTAGACTTTCTTTTTACATAGCCCAATGTGTTCTGCTAATATTCTATAATGAAAGACCTTTTTAGTACAGATATACAATCAATGAAAACACAATATAAGCATCAGTTTTATAAACAGTTTACCCTAAGGCCCCTATCACATGATAAGCCCGCTGTGATTCGCCTGTCCATTTTTCAGGCAGATCCGAGTGGGCCACCCATAGACCTCTATGGGCAGGCGGATGTCAACAGAGATGTGTCCGCTGACACCCGTCTGCCATCTGATCCATTAAAACAAATGTATGGGCGATACATTTGCCTTCCGTTCAGCGGATCGGATGTGATTGGATGAAAACGGACAGGCGGATCCAGTTTCATCCGATCCCTCATAGAGAACAGCGGGGATCTGACAGGTCCGTCCCTGCATAGTAAGCAGAGACGGACCTGTCATCCGCCAGCTCAGCAGAGTTCAACAGAGCGATTTCCCACTGACCTGGCGGACTCCGCTGAGTGGATCCGCTCCATGCGAAAGGGGCCTAAGGGAAAAAAGGGAATAAAATTAACTGAAACTGATCGGCTTGCTTTTAATAGGCTGAAGCTCCCCCAGCACAAAGCCCTGTGACTCCCTCACCTCTGTGTCATGGCTGCAGCAAACAACTGCACCTTCACAGGAACCATTACCTGTCATTTCTATACAGTAGAGAGAGAAACAACAGTTCATACATGACTCTGCAATGAAGTAGGAAAAGGATGACTTAAGTTAACCGTTTAAGGCTCGATTCACATCAATGCATGTTGCTTTTCAGCGTTTCTTCACTGTTTTTTGCTGTGCCTTCCGCGCTTTTGCCGCGTTTTGCATTTTGCGTTTTTTTTTATAATACTATATTTTTTTTCTTTGGAAAATCTTGTTGCTACGCAGATTTAAACAGCAAAATGCAAAACGCGGCAAAAATGCGGTAAAAAAGCAGCACTTGCGTTTTTATGCTTGCGCATTGAAGTCTATTACATGCAAAACGCTGCTTTTTGCATGAAAAAAAGTCCCAGACCCTTTCCAAAAACGCAGAGGCACAAAAAAACATTGATGTGAACATGTTCCATAGGAACCCATGTTAAAAAATTCCCTGCATTTCTGTAAACTGCAAAATGCATCAAAAAACGCACTAGTATGAATGGAGCCTTATAGTCATCCTGAAAGAGCGGGTTTTGTCCTCAAGCAACATACGTTTTAGGATTATTGAATCTTTAGGACTCATGTACACATGGTGTTGGAAAAAAATCGAGCTGCAAAGCCACTACCAATGCCAGGAAAAAGCGTCTGTAAAAACGTGCTTTTAGTAGATTTTTGCATTGACGTCAATGCACGTTTAGCCACGCTAGCTTTTAGCAGGGTTTCTCTGCCTCTATTCAAAATCAATGGTTCACTATGGGATCCCATTGATTTGAATAGAAGTCGCACCAGAAGTCAGATCATGATGATCTGACTTGCAGTGCGGCTTGTGCGCTGAGGATCTTGAAGGGGAACCCTTGCCAAAAAAAAAACTGGCGTGGGATTACCCCCCCCCCAATATCCATACCAGACCCTTATCTGATCATGCAGCCCTGAAGGTCAGGAAAGGGGGGGGCGAGTGAGAGCCCCCCCCCACCACCTGGACCATACCAGGCCACATGCCCTCTACATGGGGTAGTGGGTGCTATGAGGACTCCAGACAACCCTGCTGGTTGTCGGGGTCTGTGGACGGGAGGGGATTATCAGAATCTGGAAGATCCCAGATCCCGGCCCCCCACCCTATGTGAATGGAGCATGGAGCACATTTGCCCAAAAATAAAAACAGGTTTTAAATAAAGTCATTTATTAAAGCAGCGTCTCTTCCGATTTCTTCTCCCTCCGGCGGTCTTCATCCTCCGGTTCTTCTCCTCTCCTCTGGAGGCTCCGTCTCCTTGTGACATCAGTGCCCATCATGCCCCGAGCGGTGATGTCACCAGGGGGTGTGGGCTCTGGATGACGTCACCAGGTGGCCCCGCCCTATGGCTATATAAGTAATGGGACACAGCGGCCCTTGCATTACACTGGGAGAGAGCGTTGCAAGAACATCAGAGGAAGAACAGAGGGAGAAGACAGCGGAGAGAGGAGACCCGGCAGAGAGAGAAGACAGCGGAGAGAGGAGAAGCGGTAGAAGACATCAGCGGAGAGAGGTGAACCGGCAGCGGGAGAAGACATCAGCGGAGAGAGGAGAAGAACTGGAGGATGAAGACATCGCCGGAGGGAGAAGAAATCAGATAGGACGCCGGAGCTGCTTTAACCCCTTCCTTACCGGGCACTTAAACCCCCTCCTGCCCAGACCAATTTTTGGCTTTCAGCGCTGTCGCATTTTGAATGACAATTGCGTGGTCGTGCGACGTTGTACCCAAATAAAATTTGCGTCCTTTTTTTCCCACAAATAGAGCTTTCTTTTGGTGGTATTTGATCCCCTCTGCGTCATTTCTGATCACCGCTATAAACAAAAAATGAGCGACAATTTTGCAAAAAAGAACAATATTTTTTACTTTTTGCTAAAGTACAAATCCATTAAAAAAATTATTCATCGGTTTTGGCCGATATATATTCTTCTACATATTTTTGGTAAAAAAAAAAATCGCAATCGGCGTATATTGATTGGTTTGCGCAAAAGTTATCACGTCTACAAACTGGGAATTGATTTATGGCGTTTTTATTATTTTTTTTTTTTACTAGTAATGGCGGCGATCTGCGATTTTTATCGGGACTGCGATATTGGGGCGGAAATGTCGGACATTTTTTACACATTTTTGGGACCAATGACATTTATTCAGCGATCAGAAATGTAAATGTCCACTGATTACTGTGTAAATGTCATTGGCAGTGAAGGGGTTAACCTGCAGGGGGCAGTGAAGGGGTTAAATATGTTCCCTGGCTGTGTTCTAACTGTGGGGGGGCAGGGCTGGTCGGGACATAACAGATCTAACTGATCCCAGTGACAGGGATCAGTAGATCTGGTATGTCCCCTGTCAAAGAACGGGGAACCGCCGTGTTTACAACGGCGGTTCCCCGTTCTGAGGCTCCTGAAAGTGATCGCGGGTCTCGGGCGGACATCGAGTCCGCCCGACCCACGGGCACGCTCGCGCAGCGTGCGGCGTGCGCCGCCGCTGCTGCCAGGGGGCGCGCAGGAGCATGCGCAGTGGAGGACGTCCATGGACGTCCTCCCGGCATTTCAGGTCCGCGCTGGAGCCGTATTTCGGCAATAGCGCGGACCTGGAGTGGTTAATAAATTACTTTATCAAAAACCTGTTTACTGTTTTTATTTTTGACACTATTTTTTGGGTGTGAGTACCCTTACACTCATTCACATAGGGTGGGGGGGCGAGATCTGGGGGTCCCCTTGTTAAAGGGGGCTTCCAGATTCTGATAAGCCCCCCGCCCACAGACCCCGACAACCAATGGCCAGGGTTGTCGGGAAGAGGCACTTGTCCCCATCAACATGGGGACAAGGTCCTGTGGGGTGGCCCAAAGCACCCCCCCCATGTTGAGGGAATGTGGCCTGGTATGGTCCACGAGGGGGGTGCTTGCTCTCCCCCCCCCCCTTGCTGACCTGCCAGGCTGCGTGCTCGGATAAGGGTCTGGTATGGATCTTGGGGGGGCCCAACGCCATTTTTTGGCATGGGGGTTCCCCTTAAAATCCATAACAGAATGAAGGGTCTGGTATAGTCTTGGGGGGGGGAGCCCCACGCCAGTTTTTTTTCCATTTTGGCGGGGGTTCCCCTTCAAGATCTTAAGCGCACAAGCCACACCGCAAGTCGGATCATCATGATCCGACTTCTGGTGCGACTTGTATTCAAAACAATGGGCTCTCATAGGGAACTATTGATTTTGTATAGAGGCATGAGAAACGCTTGACGAGGCTTAACATGGCTGTATCCAGCATTAAGCCGCGTTTAGCAGCGTCAGACGTTTTTACAGCTGTAACGCCAGTCCTCAGAACACGCTGGTCCTGGGTTTTTTTTGCAACTTGAAAACGCCTATGCCACTTGTGTTTTATCACTTCACTATAGACAATAATAACGCAAAGATAGCATGCTATGCTGCAAAATAGCTAATTTTGTTGAATATGTGCTTACACAGTATCTGGGATTTTCTTTTCTTTTAATCTGGGAAAGGAAGGAAAGAAATCATTCACAGACATTGACTAATGGTTAGGAATTAGTATTACTGCCTTACAGCATAGACATGTATGATTACTTACATTCTTCAGTTTGCGTTAGCATGCACTGGACTGCTTAATACATTTGTTAGACTTACATTTGATGCAGGTTGCACTAATGTACACAGCTTCCTAAAGAGTGCTCAGCAGAGGCTGCTTGCCTTCAGACTCTCTGGGGAGGGGATTTACTTAAACTGGAGCAATCAGAATCTGGTGCAGCTGTGCATGGTAGCCAATCAGCTTCTTACTTAAGCTTAAACAATGAAAGTGGAAGTAAAGCCTAATACTTAAATTCGCCCCTGCAATCATTAATGCCAAGTTCAGCCTTATGTCTCAAAATTAAAAAAACACAGTTTTTCAATCTTCATGTTGCAGTATCCAGTATCGTCACATGACTTCAATTCTACTTCCTTCTGAGTCTAAAAGCAGCCAGTGGGTGTGGTTACTGAAGGCTAGTGACATCACTTCCAGGAAGTGACCCTGTTCCTGTGTAGTCAGTGGGTGTATACAAGATGGGAGGAGCTGATCATAGGTTCCTGCCCAGTGTCCTCTCATCAGTAAGGATGCATTGTACATCCTAATTCATGAGAAAATGAAGAAATAAAAAAGCCATCCAGACAGGACACAGGGCGAGTCCATCCACACAGTACACAAGGGGCTCGGGGGTGCAGGGTACATATACAGTATAGCTGTGCAGGACTTTGAATGAAGACTACCATAGGAGAAGTGCTCTGGGGAACTGTCAGTGTAACTGGAAGTGCTCTGGGGCGCCTCAGCTCACAGTCTACAATGATCACTATACATTAACCACTTCAGATACGCACTGTAGCCGATTGACGGCTACAGCGCGGACCTGCTTTGGCGGGACGCCGTCAATTGACGTCCGCCCCTTTGCGCGCCCCCCTCACGGGCACGCATCGGGGAAGATCTGTGATCGCCATGTCCCTTGGACACAGCCAATCACAGATCGCAATAAATGGGCAATCACAGCTGCCATTTACCACGTGATCGGCGTGTCCAATGAGAGATGATCTCAAATGTAAACATATGAGATAATCTCTCATGGACAGCTTTTCCTCCTCACACAGAGACAGCGTGTGAGGAGGGAGAGCTTCTGTGCTGCACATGAGTGCCTTTCTGTTATACAACAGTGAAACACCAGTGCCTAAACAGTGCCAGTCAGTGCCACAGTGCCAGTGTCACGGTGCCCATCAGGGTGGGTGCCAGTGTCACAGTACCAATCTGTGTCATCAGTGCCCACCTGTGCCAGTCATCAGTGCCCACCTGTGCCAGTCATCAGTGTCCATCTGTGCCAGTCATCAGCACTGCTACATCAGTGCACATCTCTGCCGCCTCATCAGTGCACATCTGTGTCATCAATACCCATCTGTGCCAGTCATCAGTGCCCATCTGTGTTGCATAATGAGTACTCAGATGTGCCGCATAATCAGTGCACATCTGTGTCATCAGTTCCCACCTGTGCTGCATAATCAGTGCCCATCTGTGCCAGTCATCAGTGCCCATCTTTGCTGCATAATCAGTGCACATCTGTGCCGCCTCATCAGTGCATATCTGTGCCGCCTCATCAGTGCTCATCAGTGCACATCTGTGCCACATCATCAGTGCACATCTGTGCCGCCTAATCAGTGCACACCTGTGCCACCTAATCAGTGCACATCTGTGCTGCCTAATCAATGCACATCTGTGGGGCCTAATCAATGTATATCTGGGGCGCCTAATCAATGCACATCTGTGTAATCCGTGGCACATCATCGGTGCACATCTGTGCCGCATCATCAGTGCAACCTCATCAGTGAACATCTGTGCCTCCCCATCAGTGCAGGCTCATCACCAGCAACAAAAACATGGACAAAAGATTCTTTTCCGCTGAGGAGACGTACCAAATTTTAAGTGCGGCCGACAAGAGCAATGGGGAGCTCTCTACTTCAGATTCCTCTTCAGATTCTTAGTCTGATGTAAATTTTGAGCCCCTCCTCAGCAGTGGAACACTGACTGATTAAGATGGGGAAGATAATCCGCCCGTTAGACAAAGGCGTTTTGGTGAGGAGGCAGTGCCATCCACCAGCACTGCACGGCCATCCACCAGCACCACATTGCCATCCACCAGCACTGCACGGCCATTCACCAGCAATGCATTGCCATCCACCAGCAATGCAGTACCTTGGCAAGAAAGGCCAACTACCAGTGGATAGTCACCTCAGCCCCAAAGGGTTAGGACCCATGCTGACCTTCCCTATTCCCTTCAGAATCCCTTGTGGCTTCCTCCTAATTCAGGAGAAGCTAGAATACCCCCTTTCACAGCCCAGGCAGGAGTCCGGGTGGACACGGATAATTTTTCGCCAATGAATTTTTTTCAATTAATTCTTACAGAGGCTAGTCTCAATTGTGGCCCAGTGCAACTTGTATGCACGACAATTTATTGCAAGCAATCCAACATCACATTACGCCCATCCCTTTGAGTGGAGAGACCTTACAGTGGAGGTGTTTAAGACTTTTTTGGGCTGCACATTTTGTATGGGACTCACCAAAAAAAACAAATTATAATCCTATTGGTCAACCCACCTCATCCGCCACATACCGCTCTTCTCCACGGTAGTGCCCCGAACAAGATACCTGATGATAATGAGGTTCCTACACTTTAGCAACAACAAATAGACCCAAATTACGATAAGCTTTTTAAAATTCGGCCACTACTAAATTATTTTTCAGAGAAATTCCCCCACTTGTTTACCCCAGACCAACACATTTGTATAGATAAGTCACTAGTCAAATTTAGCGGCAGGCTGGGAATAAAGCAATTTATCAGAAGCAAAAGGAACTGCTATTGGGTCAAAGTGTACAAAGTATGTGACCGAGCCACGGGGTATACTTATGCCTTCATAGTGTACGAAGGGAAGGACTCCCAGCTGCATCCCCCTAATTGCCCCGACTATTTAGGATCGAGCAGGAAAGTTGTTTGGGTCCTCATTTACCCACTTCTAGAGAAAGGCTACCACTTGTATGTAGACAAATTCTATACAAGTCTGCCTCTGATCCGAAACCTTCACCAGAAGAGCATGCCAGAGCTGTGGCACTGTCAGAAAGAACAGGAAGGGTTTTCCTCAAAGGCTTGTCAATATGAAGTTAAGAAGAGGGGAGATGACGAGTCTGCGAAACAAGGAAATTCTGGCAGTGAAGTGAAGGGACAGAAGAGATGTCTACATACTGTCATCAATACACAATAATACATGTGTGGAGATCCCCAGAAGGAATGGCCCAATCCAAAACCCATGAGTACAATTTATTCATGAGGGGAGTCAACTACAGCAACCAAATGCTGGAACCATACCTTGCACAAGACGGACATCTCATTGTTACAAGAAAATAGCAATTTATTCTTTTCAATTGGCCATATATAACTCCTATGTATGTTAACGCAACTCCACCGAAAGCCCCCAACCCTTCCTTGGCTACCAGGAGGAAATTATCACCGCCCTAGTTTTCCTGAACAGGCCACCAGAAAGTAATCAATCCGATGTTCTTAGTCGAATCTCCGAACGCCATTTTATTGATAAAATCTCTCCCGGACCAACAGGCCAAAGACGCCAGAAAAGATGTAAGGTGTGTAGCAGTGGAGGAATTAGAAGAGACACTGCTTATTATTGCCCCCAGTGCCCTTCCCAACCAGGCCTCTGCATTGGTGACTGCTTCCGCCATTATCACACATTCGTAAATTATTAGTGATTATTAATCCTCAGTTCCTGCCATGTACAGTCACACCCATTATGCCACTGCTTGCTCTTGAACTGACCCTGGCTTGTTATTCGACCACGCCTTTGCCTGCCGCTTTGGTACATACCTCTGCCTGCTCTGGAACTGACCCTGGCGTATTATTTGACTCCGCTTCTGCCTACCGATTCTTTACATACCTCTGCCTGATCTGGAACTGACCCTGGACTGTTATTTGACCACACTTCTGCTTACTGATTCTGTATAAACCTCTGCCTGATCTGGAACTGACCCTGGACTGTTTGACCATGTTTTTTGCCTGCTTCTTGTACTCTGCTACTGGAGAAGTCAGATTCACAACACAGGGGTCTCACATATATAAGGGGCTCCAAAATAGTTTTTCTGGATGAAGAAAATATATATATATTTTTGTTTTCTCTCTCCCAGATTAGGATCTGGAGACTCGGAGGCTTCAAAGAGATTTGGGTGGTAGAAGCCTCTACCCCTGTCCCCATTCTGTCCTGACAGAGGCCCTACTTCTGCTTGTTGCCTGTAGGACTTACTGCCATCATACCTCTGTCTGCCGCATGAACTGACCACACCTCTGCCTGCTACCTGTACTATGGACCATGTTCCTGCCTACTACCTGGACCAATATTTTGGCACTGTTGATAATATCTGCACTGACCCTGGGCTGTATATGGACAGTATCCCTGCATGCCGTCTGTACTGACTATGTACAGTATTCCTGCCCCTTGCCTGGACAATTGCATTCACTGTCGGTTGCCTGGACAATTGCATTCACTGTCACTGACCAAGTCCCTGCCTGCTGCCTGGACCAGTGCTATCCTCCTGTGAACACCTGCGCTACTAAAACCACAGGTAATCTTTTGTTTACCATTTGCACAGCAGAATGTATTTTGGTATGTGCATGCTATGTGTTCCTAGAACACCAGACGGTGTTCCTTGTACGTTGGGCCTCTGTATGTAGCCAGGCTGTGTAAAAGTCTCACATGTGGTATCGCCATACTTCGGAGTAGCAGAATGTATTTTGGGGTGTCATTTTTGCTATGTACATGCTATGTGTTTGAATGGACAACTTTGTGGGAAAAAAAAAAGTGTTTTCATTTTTTTTAGTTGAGAAATGAGATGTGTAATTTATGCTTCTAAAATGCCTGAAGATGCTACTTCAATGTTGGGCCTCTGTATATGGCAAGGCTGTGTGAGAGTCTCACACATTTGGTATTGCCATACTCAGGAGGAGTAGCAGAATGTATTTTGGGGTGTCATTTTTGCTTTGTGTTGGAAATATCTTATAAATGGACAACTTTGCTTAAAAAAATATGTTTTCATTTTTTTCCACATTTTCCAAAAACTCCTGGAAAAAAATGAACCCTTCAAAAGACTCATTATGCATCATAGATTATATGTTGAGGTGTTAGCTTTTCAAAATGGGGTCATTTTGTGTGCATTTCCATTGTCCTGGTGCTCCTGGGCCTTCAAAATGTAATAGGTAGTCAACAAGTAAAATGTGTAATTTATGCTCCTAGAACACCTGACGGTGCTCCCTGTATGTTGGGCCTCTCTATGTGGCCAGGCTGTGAAAATGTCCCACACATGTGGTATCGCAATACTCAGGAGGAGTAGTAGAATGTGTTTTGGGGTGTAATTTGTGGTATGCATATGCCATGTGAGAGAAATAACCCGTTACAATGACAATTTTGTGAAAAAAAATATATTCATTTTGCAAAGAATTGTGGGAAAAAATGACAACTTCAAAAAACTCGCCATGCCTCTTACTAAATACCTTGGAATGTCTACTTTCCAAAAGGGGTCATTTGGGGGTATGTGTAATTTCCTAGCTTGTTAGGGTCTCAAGAAATGTGATAGACCTTCAATACATCAGGTGGGATCAATTTTCAATGATTACCACCATAGCTTGTAGACTCTCTAACGTTCACACCAACCAAATAATATACACTAATTTGGGTTATTTTTACCAAATATATGTAATAGTATAAATTGTGGCCAAAATATAGAAAAATTACTAATTTGCAAAATTTTATAACAGAAACAACGAAAAATTAGTTTTTTTTCTAAATTTTAGGTCTTTTTTCATTTATAACACAAAAAAACCCACAGTAGTGATTAAATACCACCAAAAGAAATCTCTATTTGTATGAAAAAAAGGACAAAAAAATAATCATTTGGGTACAGTGTTGCATGACTGAATAATTGTCTTTTTTAAATTGTGAGAGCACTGAAAGCTGCAAATTGGTCTGGGCAGGAAGGGGCCCAGTAAGCAAATGGTTAAAGGAATAGTACAGGCACCCACACCAAGTCTATGTTTCCACTAGTGCAACTTAGCATGCGACTTTGGGGACACAAAGTGGCATGACAAGTCACAGCCCATTGATTTCAATGGCACCCGTTCCAATCTATGCAACTTTGAAAATCAGCAACTTTGCCAAGGTACCTGCGCTTCTTTGATGCAACTTTCATCCAGAGTGTAAAGTTGAATCAAAGTTGCATCAAAGTCACACTTTAAATTGTCCAACCTTGGTGTCGCAATAGTGGAACCGTAGACTAAGGCTCAGTTCCCACTAGTGGGACTTGTCATGCGACTTGACACAAAGTCACATGACAAGTCATAGCCCATTGATTTCAATGGAGCCTGTTCCCATCTATGCAACTTTGAAAAGGTACCTGCACTACTTTGATGCGACTTTGATCCAGAGAGTGTAATGTTGGATCAAAGCTGCACTCAGTCACATCAAAGTCGCACTCTAGCCTTAGGCTACCTTTCCACTAGTGTGCCTCCAAAGTTGTGCGATTTAGTGTGCGACTGAGTGCAGCTTTGATTCAACTTTACACTCTCTGGATCAAAGTCGCATCAAAGTAGTGCAGGCACCTTTTCAAAGTCACATAGATGGGAACGGGTGCCACTGAAATGTGTCCAAAGTCGCATGATAAGTTGCACTAGTGTAAACAAAGCCTTAAACTCATTACTCACATGTAATGAGCAATATAAATTGATCTGTATCCTTCCAAACTTTCAAAAATGTTCATTTGTACCTTAATTCTTTCATATATTGCGCCGGTCACGTGAAATTTCTTCCCCAACTCCCTCCGCCGTCCACAGCAGCTGTGCGTTTGCCACACCATGCACACAGTGCCATCATTGCTCATCACAGTGCCATGCACAAACAACCACATGGATCTACACTGTAAAAAATCTGCAGCATGTTGCATTGTAATCTGTGTGTATGCTATGTGCTGCTGGAACCATGAAGAGTGAGCAGAAATACTTCCAAAGCCTGCCTTCCCCCTCTCTCTCTTAGGAGAAGCTGCTGGCCAAAACAATGCTATGAAGACATGGGGAGATCATGTTCTGTGAGGGATGGGGGTGGGGCTGGGCAGGTCTAGGCATATATGTCTAAGAACCACTCACAACCTTTTCAGGAAGTGAAAAACAGCTTAGCAAATTCAGATAAAGGGAGATAGCGTTGTCGGTGAAGAACAGGAAGAAGCGGATTGTCTGGCTTAGATTAGACTTTCTAAGCTAGACAATCAGCTAGCCAGAAAATAAATAATATCAAAGATAAACATATTTAACATACTATTAATAGGAAAAATTTTATTTTTGACTGGAGTTACTCTTTAAGCTTTGACATAAAAACCTGGAAGCTGATTGGCTTCTATGCAGAGCTGCTCCAGTTTTAGTAAATCTACCTGCCCAGTCTTGTATTTAAATTCTATAAACTGTAACAAGGCAGGAAGGAAGAAAGAAGGGAATACATTTCCAATTTCAACTGCTTCAGTTCTGTGTAAATTTTAGCTTGAGCTATTGCACTCTGTAGACATTCTTTTTAATAGAAGATCAAACGGTTTGCAAAAATATAAACGGCTTTATTAAATTTGGATAAGTTCACCAGATAAAATATGTATGTACCTCCACCAAAACAAATGGTTAAAAATGACAACATTGTCACCACAGACAGGCATTTATTTTATTTTTTATTTGATGAACTTATCCAAATTGAATAAAGCGGTTTATATTTTTGCATACCATTTGATCCTCTCTGATGAATTCTTGTGGACCTTCAGTCCTCTTATTTGCATGCTGTTGGTAATCTAGAGGATCGGGCCCCTTCTCTTATACTTTGAGGGGTGATGGACAATATATTTGTAGGGACACACTAAGTACATAGGTTCCTCGACTTACCTTTAGCTAAGGTGTAGCAATTGTGGCTATTTTATTTTTTATTATCTTTTTAAGAGAGCAGCAAAGAATAGACAGGTAAACATGTGAAAAAGAAAAGAGCTGCACTCGCTGGCTGGAAAACATTAATCAGTTTTAGTTATCAACATAATAAAGAAAATATACAAAAAGATAAGAAAAACGTATGGATTTTACTGGTTCGTTTAAAATGACACATTCAAATTCTTTAAAAATACATTTTATATCATTTATGTTGCTCTCATAAACTATACATACATGGTGTTCTGGCCATGGTTCCAAATTTTTCTCTCAAATGTTACAATAAAGCATTTTCAACATATACATCAATCACATAACTTATTTAGCGTTTTTAGATCTGCAAGGTCAATGTGTTTCTCATATACAGTGGGGAAAATTATTATTTGATCCCCTGTGGATTTTGTAAATTTGCCCAGAAATGAAGGGTCTATATATTTTATCATAGGTGTATTTTAAATGACAGAGACAGAATATCAACCAAAACTCCAGAAAAAACACATGGTACAGATGTTATAAATTGAGATGCAGTTCAGTGAGTAAAATAAGTATTTGATCTTCTCCCAACCAACAATGATTTTGGTTCCCACAGCCTGGCTCCAGTATGTGCTCATGTGGTACACAGATTAGTCTGGTCAATTAAGGAAGGTGCTCCTAATGACAACTCGTTATGTGTATAAAAGACAGCTGTCCACAGAATCTCTTTCTTCCATTCAAAACTCACTATCATGGGCACGTCCATAGAGCTGTCAAAGGACATCAGGGACAAGATTGTAGACCTGCACAAGGCTGGAATGGGCTATAAGACCATCGGCAAGAAGCTTGGTGAGAAGGAAACAACTGTTGGAGAGCGATTATTTGCAAATGGAAGAAATACAAAATAACCATCAATCTCCCTCGGTCTGGAGCTCAATGCAAGATTTCACCTCATGGGCCAAGGAAGATCATAAGAAAAGTGAGGGATCAGCTCAGAGCTACACGGGATGAGCTTGTGAATGATCTCAAGGCAGTTGGGACCACAGTCACAAAACAAACCATTGGTAACACAATACACCGCCATGGATTGAAAGCCCGTAAGGTCCTCCTTCACAAGAAGGCACGTTTACAGGCCCGTCTGAAGTTTGCCAATGAACATCTAAAATGTTTCAGAGAAGGATTGTGAGAAAGTGCAGTGGTCAGATGAGACCAAAATTGAGCTCTTTGGCATTAACTTGACTTGCCGTGTTTGGAGGAAGAAAACTGCTGACTATGACCCTAAGAACACCATCCCTACAGTCAAGCAAGGAGGTGGAAACATTATGCTTTGGGGCTCTTTCTCGGCTAAAGGTAGAGGCTGACTTTGCTGCATAGAGGGGCCAATGGATGGGGCCATGCAGTGGCAGCTGGTGGGAAATTGTTTTTGGGGGGGGGGCTGCGCAAACAGTGCACCCACAGCCACCACCCCCCCCAGTCGGTTAGTCTGGTCCAGAGCACTTACCCCATTTATGGCGGGCAGTGCTTCACCTGAGCGACAGGCATTATGGCGGCTTCCCCTTACCCTGCTCTCTGCGGGCATCACCGGTGGCTTCACCTGCTCTCCACAGGCATCATAACGGCTTCCCTTCCCCTGCTCTCTGCAAGCATCACGGCGGCTTACGTTTCCTCCCTCCTCCTCGGCATCCAATCAGGACACTTTCGGCCAATCGGGAAATGGGTCTCACTTCCTGATTGGTTGGGAGGAGGATCAGTGTTTCAATAATGAATATTCATTCGCTATTGTAACACACCTGGGCTCGTAGAGCAATGCTTTGCGCTAAAAGCCCACACTATTTTGAAACCTATTAGAGCCTCTGGCTCTAATCAGGTGCTTTAAAACACCCCCCCTGTTGGAATTCATGCATTTGGCGTCCAGCATAGGGGCCGGATGCATGGAGGGGGGGGGGGGGGGGGCGTGTGCCCAGGCAACCCTAATGGACGGGCTGCCTCTGGGGCCATGCATTGTAAAATCTTGGATGAAAACTTTCTTCCCTCAGCCAAAGCACTGAAGATGGGTCGTAGATGGGTCTTCCAACATGACAATGACCAAAAACATATCGCCTAGGCAACAAAGGTTTGGCTCAAGAAGAAGCATATAAGGTCATGGAATGGTCTGGCCTGTCTCCAGGCCTTAATCCTGTAGAAAATTTATGGAGGGAGCTGAAACTTTGAGTTGCCAAGCAACAGCCAAGAAACCTTAAGATTTTAGAGAAGATCTGTAAAGAAAAGTGGACCAAAATCCCTCCTGAGATGTGTGCAAACCTGGTAACCAACTACAAGAAACTCCTTACCTCTGTGCTTGCCAAGGGCTTTCTCCAAGTACTAAGTCATGTTTTACTCAATTTATAACATTTGTATCATTTTTTTTCTGAATTTTGATTGATTTTCTGCCTCTATCATTCAAAATACACCTAAGATAAAACTGTTAGACCCTTCATTTCTTTGTAAGTGGGCAAACTTACAAAATCTGCAGAGGATCAAATAATTATTTTCCACTGTATAGCTTCTTCAGAACCATATCTCAGGATCCAATAGGAGAGTTGAACCTGGCTGGATGAGAACAGAAATCGCCATCCAATAACAATAAACAAGACCATCACCATTTGTATACAATTTCACCAACCAAAATTGCAACACCGCCAGAACGACCAAAATGAGAAGCAATGCTGATATTATTTATATATAATGTAATGTTATTATTGGATTGTGATTTCTGTTCTCATACAGCCAAGTTCAACTCTCCTTTTGGATCCCGAGATATGGTCCTGAAGAAGCTATATAGGAGAAATGCATTGACCTTGCAGATCTAAAAACACAAAATAAGTTACGTGATTGATGAATATGTTGAAAATGCTTTATTGTAACATTTGAGAGATAAATATGGAACCATGGCCAGAACACCTTGTTTTTATGTTTAGTTTATAAATAATGTAATAATGTATAGAGCAATATAAATAATTATTATAACATTTTCTTTTAAAGAATTTGCATGTGTCATCTTAAACGAACCAGTAGTTCATTAGTCTTTCTTTTGTTTTTGAAAGAAAATATATGGAAAAAAAATAATCCTTTTAAATTATTTGTATTGCCTTGATGCTTAGATCACAGCTTGTTATCTGCTGTGTGTGTACCTTTCAGTCGTTTTGCATGACTGATTAGGTTCCAAAGTCGCACAATTTCTAGCGCGATTTTGATCTGCCTCTGGATCAAAGCAGTGCAGACACCTTTTTAAAGTCCTGTGATTTTAAGTTGCACCAATTTGAACGGGTGCTATTGAAAAGAATTGGCTGCGACTTGTCATGCAACTTTGATGTCCAAAGTTGCACAAGTGTGAATGGAGCCCTATTCTGTTGTGCAGTTACATGACTGAGAATAGCAGCTGGTTAACCTTTGGAATAAATACTAGGGGCTCAGTGTCATACAGGCTGCAGGAACATGCAATGCTACCACTGTTCATGGTTAGATTTCATTGTTATACCTTCCAAAGGCCACCAATCAGTTCTAGGGGTTATTAGGCCAATTCTAAAATTATAAATAATATTCAGCCAATTCAGTGAATTGTTCTTGTTTTTGGAATTATTTCTTTTAAAGGATTTGTTATCTTAAGAATTTAAAAAAAAACTGAGTATCAAACTTTCTTTTATAAATAAAAAAAGTTTTATTTTATTTTCATGCCTTGATGTATTACAGTGCAAATAATCTGCAGTCTCTTTGCAGCTACATCTGCTCCATTTCTCAGGACAGGTTTCCTTGTGGTGACAAAAGCTGGCCATGGCTGTCATGTGTGTTGAAACGGACAACTGTTGTGTCCATTGAATGACAATGTTCAAATCCCAACCACGACACTACTTGCCCGGAGTTTGCATCTTCTCCTTGTGCCTGCGTGGGTTTCCTTTGGGCAAGGGCATACCTACAGGGGTCCTGATTGCAACCCGGCCCCGTGCTCCAGGGGGCTTGTGCGGCCCCCCGTGTACACCTGGATAGGAGGGGCTATGGCATGTAGAGGAACTGATCCCTCCACGCAGCTACTGGATGCCCTCTTCTCCTCTTCCCCCTCCTGCAGACATTCAGCATCTGCACGAAGGAAATGGAGGGCATCAGTTCCTCTACACAGGGCTGCTGATAAGCCAGTACAACTGGCCCTATTGTACCGGTCCCTGCCAGCAGGGGGGGCCCGGGCAGCTTCGCAAACTGTTCAGTGGAGAAAAAAAAAATGCTTTCTAATTTACACCCCCGCTAAGCCACTGCTACTAGCTTAGGGGGTATTGTATTAATGATTTCCAGGGCTCCTCTCTGATGATGGAGGAGCAGTCGAGGGACTTTTTTTTAAACTGTACTGCAGCATTGTGGCATGGAGGAGGGGCCCTAAGTAATGATGTGATAATAGAGCATTCAATGGACTTTTTTCAGTTTTTGGTGAATGTGAATTCCGCACCCGCTCTGCATATTGTGGGCTGCTCTGCTCAAGTCCCAGCGGCCTGCCACTGCGGCTGCCCATTGCCTTCCCTGGTGGAGTGATTTTCTTCCACTCAGCTCCACACTCAGTAGCTGAGAGTGAAGGGCTTATGTGAGACTGGCGGGCGGTGGCGGCAGCAGACAGCTGACAGGGAGCAGAAGGACCCGGACTTTGTTGTGGCTGCATGCAACACAGGGGTGCCCGAGTGAACTGCACATTACTATGGTGATATAACACACAGGCAGCAGTCAGTAGGTTCTCTGTAATAGCTCTGTCACATGACATGGCTGTTGGGTGCAGATTTTGTTAATTTATTGGTCATAAGCTAACAAGGTCAGCACCCAGCAGCCATGTCCTGTGACACACTGTGACAGAGCTATCCATGATAGAGCACCTGCCTGTGTGTTACCATAATGCTGATGATCTTAACCTGTGCTGTGTATTATCATAAGGCTTCTTTCACATGGGGCGGAATCTGCTTATTCAGCGAGGGATCTGTACGCTGATGCCCCACTGAGCGGAGTGGGCAGATGACAAGTCCGTACCCATTCAGCTTATGCAGAGTGGACATGATGGACACAGCCCACTGTGCTCTAAGGGTGGCTGGTGTAAACAAACCAGCTGACCGTTTACACACAACTGCCCTCCAATCCGATCCCCTAGATGGAGGGGAACGGATTCTTTTCAGTTTTGTTTAGCGGATTGGATTGGAGGTAGGCGGATGTAAATGAACACAAGTCCTTTTATATCCATCGCTCTAGAATGGAGGGTCAGATCAGGACCATCTATAGATATTAGAGAGGTCTGTTCTCATCTGAAAACAATATTAATTTTGGGTAATAAAATTTATAACAGGCTGGAGAAAGATGAAATATTACTTGAAGACAAACCTGCACTTTGTTTAACCACTTCAGCCCCAGAAGGATTTACCCCTTTCCTGAAAAGATCACTTTTTGCAATTCGGCACTACGTCGCTTTAACTGACAATTGTGCGGTCGTGCGAAGCTGTACCCAAACAAAATTGATGTCCTTTTTTCCCCCACAAATATAACTTTCTTTTGTTGGTATTTGATCACCTCCCTGATTTTGTTTTTTTGCGCTATAAGCAAAGAGCGACAATTTTGAAAAAAACAAAACAAGACAATTGTTTTTTTAGTTTTTGCTATAATAAATATCCACAAAAATATATATATTAAAAAAACACATTTATTTCTCAGTGTAGGCCGATATATATTGTTCTACATATTTTTGGTTAAAAAAAACGCAATAGGCATATATTGATTGGGTTGTGCAAACGTTATCGTGTTTACAAACTATTGGAATGGATTTATGCCATTTTTATTATTTCTTTTACTAGTAATGGCGGTGATCTGCGATTTTTATTGGGACTGTGATATTGCGGCAGACAGATCTGACACTTTTTTGGGACCGCTGACATTTATACAGCAATCAGAGCTAAAAAATAGCCACTGATTACTGTATAAATGTCATTGGCAGGGAAGGGGTTTACACTAGGGAGCACACAAGGGATTAAGTGTTCCCTAGGGAGGTGTTTCTAACTGTGGGGGGACTGTAGTGACTGGGGGTGGAGAGAGAAAGCTGCTCCGATCACTGGGAACAGCAGATCTCTCTCCACTTCCCTGTCAGAATGGGGATCCGTTTGTTTACATGAACAGATCCCCGTTCTGGCTCTGTGAAGAGCGATCTCGGGTAGCCGGCGGATGTTGCTCCGTCCGGCCTCGCGCATTGGCTCCAGAGACGTGCAGCCCCCTATAGTCTCAAAGCACCACTGTACAGCTACAGCAATTTGCGCAGTGGAGCCGATGTGCCGCCTGCCTGACAGTGGCTGGTCAGCAAGTGGTTAAAGGCAGAGTTTGGGGCAGAGCCAGGGGTGGGGCTGAAGGGGGCCCCATCAGGCAGACTGTATGGGGCCCCATGATTTCTATCAGCGGCCCACCTCTACATGCTGCCCCCACCGCCCCCCTACTATCCCTGTCCTGCTGCCCTGGGCCCCTGTGTGCAGTTCCCTCCCACTGTGTTTACTATGCTTCAGTTTATGAATGAACAGGAAGCTCTGCACAGAGCCATTCCTGTTCATTCACTCTGTGCTGCTGAGGCTGCAGAGAAGGAGACTGAGGTGTTCTCAATCTCCTTTCTCTGTCTCAAAGGTGAAACATCAAATGTCTGTGTTGACCCCTGATATTTTACCAAAGCCCCCCCAACAGGGGTCCATATTTTTTTTAACAATAATATAAAATATAATTGTAAAAAAACTGACATCAGTGGCAAAACTATTGGGGTTGCAAAGGTCGCATTTGCGACTGGGCCCTGCCGTTCTGCCACCGTGAGGGGGACCCCAAGTTAGCAGGAAGCGGGCCCTGCTGCGGGACCATAATATAGGGTCCCATGATGGGAGTAAAGGGCCTGGGATCAGTGTGAAGGGCCCCGGCCGGGGGCCAGGATGACCCTTCATGGTTTCTTGAACCAGGGCCCTGAAGGTTCTACTTACGCCTTCTCCCACACCCCAAAGACATGCTGATAGGTTAATTGGCTCCTCTCTAAATTGGCCTTAGTATGTGTATGTATGAATGTGAGTACAGCCGGGTTGCACAAAAAAAAAATTGTCAGCTTCGGTCGGAGACACTGTGCTAACCATGCAAGGTTAGTACAACGATCTCCCGCGCTGAGCCGTTGTGTTCTGACAGGGGGACGCCCCCCCGCCAGAATACTCCGATCAGTGGCCTTTGCAATTGGCTAAGAGTGCTGATCGAGAGTCAGTCGGCTGTTGGTTTTCCAGCATGCACATCTGACAGAGGCCGGCCAGATGGACCAACATACACACGGGCAGAATGTCAGTGGATTTTTTGAACCGGCAAAAGTCTCCCGACATTCTGTCCAGTTGTACGGGGCTTTTGGGACCTTAGATTGTAAGCTCCTTGAGGGTAGGGACTGATGTTAATGCATGATATATATGTAAAGTGCTGCATAAATTGATGGTGCTATATAAGTACCTGTAATAAATAAATAATGCAGGGATAATACCAGATGACAATCGCCGGGGTGCTCTTTGAAGTCCGGCAACTATTTTGGGTGCTTCATTAACTGATTATGGAAACAAGCTATCCTCTGTAAAATATGAGGTCCCTTGTATCCCATAGGATCAAAGCTACTCGGCCTCTGGGCGGTGGATGACCTCTCCGGGCGGCTTTCTCCTCATGACCATCCTAATTGAGGACTGATGCTGTTATATTCCTGGAACTTTACATTGACTTTGGGAAGATGTGAGCTGAGGGTTGGGGTTTGAAGGGAGGGAGGGAGGGGAATGGGGATTTGGACTGTCTTTGCATAGATAGTAGTTGATGTTAGCAAGAGTAGATGCTCAATGTTTGGGACCCTGTGAGGTCCAAGTGGGTCACAGCAAATCCCACTTATACGGTTTGTCTTTATATAATATACTTCAATATATAATTATATATATTCATATATAATTCAATAAAAAAGAATTTAAAATAAATAAATAATGCAGAAGCGCAATTGGTAGCCAGGAATAGAGTGTTGTCACCCTCTAACAGGAAGTGCCTGAGCAAAAGCCTTCATGCCAAGATCATTGGGTATTATTTTATTTAAAAATATTGAAAATGACTTTTGATATTACATTTTAGTAAATTGGGTTTACATCCACTTCAATAAACCAAAGTGCAATTAATAAAAGAAGACAGCGCTACATTTTTTTTTGGTTTGCGATATTGTGGCCTATTAGTGCCTGCCCTTTCTCTGGCGAGCAGACGCGACACTGACTTGTAAATTTTGCACCATGACCGTGAAATAATTGATCCTGCTGTGATTTTCTGCCCTCTCTCATGAGAGAGGGACGCTCAGTGGGATTAGCTGACTTCACACAGCCGACCCCGTTTCATGTAACGTGTGGAAATTGGCGGCACTGAAGACAGGCAGATAAATGTGGGAGCAGTGACTCAGTTCCCACCTTCCCCGAGCACTGTATTTTACCAGGAGAATCGATGTCTGCAGAGGATCCGTCATTTCCACTATTAAGCTGCTGTTAGTTTTTAATGCACTCGTCAATAGTGCATTTAATGGACAGGACGAGCAGCTGCAATTCCTCCGATAACTCATAACGCTGCAGTTGAGCGCTCGCGAGGGAAGAAGAATCACCTCTGATTTTAAAGAGAAAATTGTTAATTTGGGATTGATAAAGGACTTTTCTAAATGAGGAATAGCGAAGATAAATCGACTTGTCTTTCGCTCTCATTTTGCAAAGTAACATTTGTGAAGTCAGAGCATTTAAATGATTTCTCCGACATCACTCTTGTTTCCTCTCTATCTTCTAGACTGCTGGTACTCTCTTCTCTTTTTTCTCACTGTATATTTATCCTAAAATAATCTCTCCCGTCACCTCTCTCATGGTCCTGCTGTCTCCTTCCAGCCCTTTCGCTCGCACCATCTTCATCTTGTTCCCTTGCTCTTCTCTTTCATATTTTGTCCTCTAGTATTTCCATTCTCCACTTTTATCTGAGCATTGTTCTGTCAGCCCCCAGCTTTTCTAGAAGATTAGAGAGCAAGCTGCTAGGATCAGTGATCCCCAGCCTTGGTCGGGAATAAGCGTGTTTTCAGAGCATGTTATACACTCGCTGCCTCCTGACTGATGGAAACATGTAGACAGACTGCAAACAGGCCTAAAAAACTGGCCGAACAATCACAAGTGGTCATTCATTAAATAAATATTAGAGATAGGAAATTACTTAAAGTGTATCTATAGTCAGAAATAGAGATTATAAATAAATTACTTACTGGTGAACACTAACAAGCCGGTCAAAAAATCCGGACAAACGTCAGACAGATG
>BLSH010087961.1:624612-638213 GCA_018402905.1 Glandirana rugosa
AGCCTTTTTTAAACCATACTGAGGATTAACCCCTTAAGTTCCACAGTGAGTATAACAAGCATGCTATGCTGCATATACCGACTGATTTTACTGTTGTGGGTTTAGTAACACTTTAAAGCTAAACTCCAAGCAGAAATTCATGCAGGTATGTGTTCATAAAAATAATAATTGTTTTTTTTTTTCAAGCAACCAGTATAAGTACTCGAATTTGACTTTGACTGCAAATGTCTGTACCATAAGACTCAGACTGTGAAAGGGAGAACAGCACAAGGAGTGAATCAGTTGGGTTGCAGTGCACAAGGAGTGAATCAGTTGGGTTGGAGATTAGAGTGACAGAGATGGGATAAAACATCTGCAGCTAATTCTTCACAGTCCAATCACAAGCTGTGGGCAGAAACAAGACCTTGTTTTATTAACTGAAATAGAGAAAAGTCAGATCCCCATTCTGGCTGTACTGTTTGGCAGAGCTGTGTATATCTCAAGACTGGATGGACAGAAATGCAAATTATACAAATTAACTCATTCAGTCCCAACTGGACACTCTTTCTGTTTTGTATATTTGCTCTGAGTACTATTTTTCTCCTGCACTGTAGTTGATTTTGTATCACTCTGTATGCATAAATTCGAATAAAAATTTATTGAAAATAAAAAATGCAAATTATTTGACAGGTTTTTTTTTTTTATTTTTATTTTTTTTCAAATATTTTATTGATTTTCAAGTTTACATTGTCATTACCAACATTGGCAGATGTTACAATGCGTTTAAAGGTATTGCATGCCTTAATACCAAGATATTGTATAAAAGGTTATGTTAAATGAATCTTCTATATCTAGGTTTGAATAGAACTTGGTGGCTGGGGAACCATCGTACGAGGAATGTTCAGGTTTAGGATATGCCAATTGTTGAATCCCCAGTTTAGGACTTCAAGCTATCTGCCCGCCATCGGATAATGGAGGGGGGGGAGGGGAAGAGATAGGGTAAATGGGGGGGTGGGGGGGGAGTCATTCTTGTGGGCTCAGTCCTTTTATATCAACATCTTGTAGTGTCTTTGAGGCTGCAATTTACAGTACATATATACAGAATCACAATTTGTAATAATATATCTTGTTATGCTTTAACGAAACATATACCGACAAGGCAACTTTTGTGTAGTGGGCACCGTCAGTGTCTGGTCCTTTCCGACAGAAGGAGAGTATATCTTGGACTAGCAATTACTGTCTTCGATTTGGGCTCAATGGCCAATGGCTCCATTTTGAGGTGAAACGGTCTGCTTTCAGTGGATCGGGGGTGGAGAGGTCTACTTTCTCCAGGTTGTATAGTTTCTCCAAGTCATTATATACATCTTTTATTGTTGGGGGTAAATCTGATATCCAGTTTTTCAAGATTGCTCTTCTACCCGCCATATAGCAGGAGGTCAGCCAAGGTTTGTTTCTGCGAGCAATGCCTAGGTCGAGCTTTTCTGAAGTTTGCGTCCATGGATCGAAAGACCCAAACAACAGCAAGTATATGTTCCCGTGTGGTGTGAGGCCTATAGCGTTGGACACCATGAGCTCAACGCCTGTCCAAAAATGTTGGATGGCTGGGCATTGCCAAAGCCTATGAAGAAGCGATGGTTTGTGGTTCTTGCACATGGGGCATTTTGATTCTCCATTATGGTCCACGGGTCGTCGATATGGTATATAGGCTCGATGCATTGTTTTGTATTGCTGTTCTCTCCAAAATTCGTTAACCACATGGGCGCAAGTGGTGTTATAGCCTCCCAAGATATACTCGCTGGCGTCCTGAGAGCCTAGATCTTTGTTCCAAGCTTTCGCTGAGCTCTGACTTTCTGAGTTGTTTGAGAGGCTCAGCAGAGGTCTGTATATATCGGAGATACCTTTCAGACGGAGCTGGACCAAACGGTCTATAATTGGAGTGACGTGTCGCAGGGGCTTGGATGAATGCAGGCCTGTTACAAAGCTAATGGCTTGGTTAATGTACAAGCCATGATGGGTTGGTAGGTGGTATTCCGCGCAGGTTCTTTCTATGGGCCAAGGTCTCCCCGTGGAGTTGTTGAACAGTTGGGCGAAGTTAAGCAGTCCTTCTGCTGGCCAGGTGTTACAAATGTGAGTATGGTTTGCCTGGGGGAATAGAGGATGTCCGTGTATCGGTAGGTGGCTTGAGTAATACGGGGTAGTTCCCAGCAGTTTGTTTGTTTCTCTCCAGGCTATAATAGTGTCCTTTATCAGAATGTTGTTTCTCAGTTGTGCTGGTAAGTCTTTAAGGCGGCAGTGCAGTATCGCCGCAAGATCAGAGGGGAGGGCCTGTTGAGACTCTAGGTCATAGTTCGAATAATGGGAAGTTCGGGAGACCCAGTCCAACCCAGCTCTCAGCAGGCAGGAGAGATTGTAAAGTCTTATGTTGGGAAGATTAATACCGCCTTGGTGCTTAGGTAGGTGTAGTTTTTGGATGGCTATACGCGGTTTCCGCTCTTGCCATATGAACCGTGTGAGCGCTTTGTGCAATATGACTATGTCTTTATGTTTAACCAGGAGTGGAAGGGTTTGAAGGGGGTATAATAATTTTGGGAAGCTGCACATCTTGTATAAGTGGCATCTTCCATAGAAGGACAGTGGAAGAGCCGCCCAACGTTCTAGTTCTGAGGTAATTTTTTGGATTGTGGGGACTATGTTCAGGTTGTAGAGGGACGCTGGTGTCTTCCCAATTTTTATGCCCAGGTATGTGATATGGCTTTTGGCAATTGCAAATGGCGCTTTTGCTGCCCAGGGGTATGTCCTCGCGGGGTTTAGTTGTAAAGATCAGTATATCATCCGCAAATAGGGCTGTGCGGATCTCTTGGGAGCCTATCTGGCATCCGTGAAGCTCTCGGTGCGAGGTCAGGAAACGTGAAAGGGGTTCTATTGCTATATTGAAGAGTAATGGCGAAAGAGGGCACCCCTGCCTGGTCCCTTTGTTCAGGTCAATGGAACTGGAGAGGAGGCCAGCAGCCACTACCATGGCTTTTGGGGCCGAATACATTTGTCGTATCAGATGAAGGAAGGGTCCTGTAAAACCTAGTCTCATCAGGGCCATGTCTAGCCAGCGGAAGTTGACGTTATCAAACGCCTTTTCGGCGTCCAGCGTTATAATCGCTGACTCTTCCATGCCATTGTGCCTGGCCATCTCCAGTGCCATCATTACCTTCCTTATATTCGATGTGGCGGATCTGCCCTGTGTGAAGCCTGCTTGGGCAGGATGTATAATATTGGGCATTATGGTGGCGAGCCTTTTCGCCATGATTTTGGACAACAATTTACAGTCCACGTTGAGTAGGGAGATGGGTCGATACGCCCCCGGGTCCGTATGTTCTTTTCCTTTTTTATGTATAAGTTTTATATAAGCTTGGAAGCCTGAAGGTAGATAGGGGCCCCCTTCAAGTATATTTTGAAAGACTTCCAGAAGCGGCGCAATTAGGGTGTCTTCACTCAGCTTATAGAATTCTGGGGTGAACCCGTCAGGACCCGGAGCCTTGCCCACCGGGAGCGATCTGATGGCGTCTCTCAGTTCCTGCTCTAATATAGGTGCATTTAATTGTGTTAAGGACTCGGGGTCTAAGACAGGGAGGGCCACCTTAGTTAGGAAGTTTGCTGCTGTTTCCTCGTCAATCGGGTCTGGGCCATACAGAGTGGTGTAAAATTGTTCAAGGACCTGGTTTATGTCCTTGGGAGTCGTGGCCAGAGAGCCACTTTTAGTTTTTAGGGCTTTAATATGAGTTGGGGGATGTACTCCTTTGCACAGTGTGGCCAGTAGCTTTCCTGGCTTATTGCCAAATTTATGATACTTCAGATCCTGCTCCGTTTTATGAAGGCGCTCCTGGGTCTCTGCCCAATGATAGAATTGACTTTTGGCCTGTTTCCAGGCGTCTCTATTTTCTGAGCTATTGCAGGAAGATAGGATCAATTGAGCCCTTCTAAGTGCCTCACTTGACTCTTTAAAGTTTTTCGCTATTTGTTTTTTGTAACCTGCCGCATAGGATATTATCCTGCCTCTGAGCACTGCCTTACCCGCATCCCAGAATATGTGGGCGATTGTTTTGGGAGTAGTCTTCCCAAGTATTCCGGATTACCCTCTGTAATGTTTTATCCTTAGTTAGAAACCTAGGGAAGCGCCATATCGGGGGTCTCAGCTGTTGGTTTAGTCCTGGGAAAGTCACCGAGACTGGGGAATGGTCGGAGATGACCATAGTTTCTATCTGAGGAGAAGAGGCCTGAGGTAATAGAAGGGAGTTGAGGAAAACATAGTCGATTCGGGACATGGAGTCATGGGGAGACGAGAAGAATGTGAATTCTCTGGCCTCTGGATGGGTTAATCGCCAAACATCTATAATGTTTGAGCTTTCCGCAAATTTTTGGAGTAAGGTAGAGGGGACACGATCTGATTGCTGGGTGTTTTGAGGTCTCCCTGTCAGTCTGTCCTCTGAGGGGTTCATTACCTGATTAAAATCGCCTGCCACCACATGTGGAAGGTGCATGAGAGGAGCCATATGTGCTGTGAGCTTCTGAAAGAAAGAGGGGGGTTTGGGGCATAGACATTTGTTATGGCCCAGGACCTTGAGTCTGATTGGACAATTACTGATGTTAGCCTGCCTTCCGAGTCAGTGTGAACTGCCTTTACTTCGCCTTGAAAGTTCTTATGGAGCAAAATTAAAACCCCTGCTTTGCCCTTAACCGCCGGGGAGCCTATCACCCGTCCTACCCATAATTTGTGCATTCGTGAAAAATCGGATTGGGGAAGGTGGGTTTCCTGTAGCAACGCTACATCGGTTTTCAGTCTCTTTAGGTGTCGCAGGACTGCCATCCGCTTATTAGGGGACCTTAGCCCTTTGACATTCCACGACACTAGTTTCATATTATGTGGGAGTGCTGGTGAAGCCATGAACTGTGGTGTAATTCTGTAGTCTTGGATGTTTTGGGTGAGTGATTATCTCTATATGTTGCCTTGAGTTTGGGCACCGAAGCATTGAAAGAATGACCAAGGAGTGGAATTTTGGAGAGTGGGGTTGGGTCTGGGTCTGGGTACAGGGGTCTCCCCGCAACTGATATGTTGCGTTGAGATCCATTGGAAGACTGTACTTCGCTTCTTTCCGCATGTAACAACACCTTAACCAACAGCGTTATCCAGGCCAGGAGATGTGAGCATTTCCCCTCACCTCGAGGAGTGTCCTGTGTAATCGGAATTAGATCTGACTCCTCCACGGCCACTTGCGCCTCTCCCTCCCCCTCGCCAATATCAAGGGGGAGGGGAGGCGCCCCATGCGACACAACCCGGCCTGGGGTAAGGCTTTTAATAGCCCTCTGGGCTTGAGCTATTACAATGAACTTTAAGTTTGATGAAAACACATACTGTCAACAAATTAAGCACAATCGTGAATACTTTACCAACTGAAAACTGGGAAACGGTAAACAAGGCTCGGATGCCTGATAACTGGCCATCAGTCTCATACTTTATGTCAGGGTTTGAATGGGCTGTCTCTTTGTAGACTGATTCGGTTATTACTTCTCATAAGTTTAGTTTCGTTGGCCCCGAGTTGCAAGGTCCACTAATCGCATCTTTTTCGCTGGATCTTTCCGTGGGCTCCTTCTCTCTCTGGAATCCCCCGAGGGTGGTGAGGGTCGTGGTCCTGTCGTATCCATGGGAATTTGTAGGTGCGAGTGTAGAAATTGAAGCGCTTCTTCCGGATCCGAGAATGATCTGGAGTCTCCTTTGTGGTCAGTGAACTTCAACATTGCTAAGAATGCCAGGGTGAATTTAATTCTTTTCTCTGCAAGGAGTGCACAGGCAGGTTGAAAGGCTTTCCTTTTCTTTGAGACTTCCAAGGAATAGTCCGCGAAGATCAGGAGTTTGTGCCCCTCTACCTGCAGGGATTTCGAGTTGCGAAAGGATCGTAGAATGTTGTTTTTATCCGCATAGTTCAGATAGCGTACTATGACTGGTCTTGGGGTGCGCCTTTCGTTTGATGGTGCTCCCATTCTGTGGGCTCGTTCCACCGTGCATTGTCCTGTGATACCCAGAGCTGCAGGGATGCGCGTGGCACATATGTCAGGCAATGCTTCCTGTCGAATAGCTTCGGGGAGGCCTATAATGCGCAGGTTGTTCCTCCTACTGCGATTTTCTAGGTCGTCCAGTTTTTCGAGCAGGTATTGCTGCGTTTGTTTGAACTTTTGGTGGTCTGTGAAGGAGGATTGCACATCATCTTCAATATCGGAGATTCTAGACTCAAGTTCCCCTATGCGTTTCGTATGGTCGCCTAGTTCTTGCCTGAGTTGAGCAATTCCCGCTGTCACCGCCCTATCCACTGCGGCGGTGATGGAGGGCGTTAGGAGTGCTGCCACAGCCTGGGCCAGGCCCTCTAATTGACCATCCAAGGGAGGAGGGGGAGTTGGAGGCTGGATTACAGATTGTTGTTCTGCTGACACGGTGTTCTGTGCCATGGAGCTGGTATTCGGAGCTCCGTCCGCCATTTTAGGCGAGCCTTCGTTCGTTGCTGCAACGATCGAACGGTTCTGACCGGCCGCTCCACCTGCCGCGTGGGTCACAAATCGGTCCATCGGTCGGGCTGTCGCACAGTGATGGAACGTCGGCCGGGGGAGGTAATCGGTGGTCGGTGACTGGGGTTTTTTCTGGTTTTGTATGCCTGGGGGCCTGGAGCCACCGTTACCTGCTCCCTCACATGCGGCGCCGGAACCGGAAGTCTATCATAAATGGTTTTCAAAATGTTTTACAAATAAATATGTGAAAAGTGTGGCGTGCATTTGTATTCATCCCGCCTGAGTCAATACTTTGTAGAACCACCTTTCTCTACAATTACAGCTGCAAGTCTTTTGGGGATGTCTCTACCAGCTTTGCACATCTAGAGAGTGACATTTCTGCCCATTCTTCTTTGCAATATACCTCAAGCTCTGTCGGATTGGATAGAGAGCGTCTGTGAACAGCAATTCTCAAGTCTTGCCGCAGATTCTCAATTGGATTTAGGTCTGGACTTTGGTTTGGCCATTCTAATACATGAATATGCTTTGATTGAAACCATTCCATTGTAGCACTGGCTGTATGTTTAGGGTCGTTGCCCTGCTGGAAGAGGAACCTCCACCCCAGTCTCAAGTCTTTTGCAGACTTTAAACAGGTTTTCTTCTAAGATTGCCCTGTATTTGGCTCCATCCATCTTCCCACCAATTCTGACCAAGTTCCCAGTAACTGCTGAAGAAAAGCATCCCCACAACATGATGCTGCCACCGCCATGTTTCACAGTGGAGATGGTGTGTTCAGGGTGATGTGCAGTGTTAGTTTTCCGCCACACATAGCATTCTGCTTTTAGGCCAAAAAGTTAAATTTTGGTCTCATCTGACCAGAGACCTTCTTCCACGGTTGCTGTGTCCCCCACATGGCTTCTCACAAACTGCAAATAGGACTTCTTATGGCTTTCTTTCAACAATGGCTTTCTTCTTGCCACCCTTCCATTAAGGCCAGATATGTGGAGTGCATGACTAATGGTTGTCTCGTGGACAGATTCTACCACCTGAGCTGTGGAGCTCTGCAGCTCATCCAGTTACCATGGGCCTCTTGGCTGCTTCTCTGATTAATGCTCTCCTTGCTCGGCCTGTCAGTTTAGGTGGACGGCCATGTCTTGTGACATGCTCTTTCCATTTTTGGATAATGAATTGAACAGTGCTCAGTAAAATATTTAAAGCTTGGGATATTTTTTTATAACCCTGCTTTAAACTTCTCCACAACTTCATCCCTGACCTGTCTGGTGTGTTCCTTGGCCTTCATGATGCTGTTTGTTCATTAAGGTCCTTTAACAAACCTCTGAGGGCTTCACAGAACAGCTTTATTTATACTGAGATGAAGTTACACACAGGTGGATTCCAATTACCAATTAGGTGACTTCAGAAGGCAATGGGTTCCTCTAGATTTTAGTTAGGGGTATCACAGTAAAAGGGGCTGAATACAAATGCACACCACACTTTTCAGATATTTGTAAAAAAAAAAATTGGAAAACCTTTTATCATTTTCCTCCCACTTCACAATTATGTGCCACTTTGTGTTGGTCTATCACATAAAATCCCAATAAAATACATTTACGTTTTTGATTGTAACATGACAAAATGTGGCAAATTTTAAAGGGTATGAATACTTTTTCAAGCCACTGCATATTCATTTCCACATTGTATTATCGTTATTTCTAGTCTACTTCTATCAGTCTGAATGATCTTGAAGTTTGTAGACTTACATTGTAAAGATCCCCACACATTTACTACCTTGAATCCTGTGACACGTATTCACTATGTCCTGTGGGTAGGCACTGCTGTGTCACACATCTCACAGAGCCTGTGTTCCATCAGATTCGGTGACCTGTCAGATATGGTAACAGAAGTGACGTTCCGTCATCTGTGCATGCGTACACCCACCGTTGCATCACTTGTGCATGTGTACAGCTGTTATCAGGTTGCCTAATTTGATGGAACACCTGCACTCAGAAGAAGACAGCGGACATCTTACTACACCCAGCTCCGTCTTTAATGTAACAGTAAAGTTAGCAATAAAGTGAGTGTTTTGAAATGAATATAGTACATTGACATCTCTCATGCTGTTTACATGTTTAATTTGTAAAGGCTAAAGGTTTATCACTGAGCAGTGCAGGGTGTGGCAACATGGCCTCTGCTACCTTCCTACTGCTTGCGTCCAGCTCCTTTACACATTTTTCCACAAAATCACCATGACAGATGTCAAGATACTATAATTATTTATATACACTCAGTTTATTCCTACAATCACTCTTAAATTGCAGCCATAGCTGGGTGTACTAAGATGTCCGCTGCCGCCTTCTTTTCACTACAGTGTTCTGTCAGATTCGGCAAACTGGTAGTGGGTGTACGCATGCGCAGCTGACAGAACGTCACTTCCATTACCATATCTGACGGGTCGCCGAATCTGATGGAACACCTGCCTTCTGATCCTCAGAGATGCTGAGAGGAGTAGTTTCAGGAAGTGGAGTCAGTACAGAAACCACTACATACAGACAGCAAGGTACCATGCAGTGTTGCCAACCTACTAGATTGAAATGTACTGGCACAACACCCAAAATTTACTGGCACAGCCAAGTTTTTACTGGCATTTTACAAAAGTTACAAAATTACAGTTTTCGGTGCAAATTTCGGTATTTAGGCTACAAGCAAGTACACTGTGCAAATAGCAATGTGATTTAAGGTAGATATCAAGGTAAAAAAAACTATTTCTGTTATTTTCAATATAATAAGGGCAGATTATTTAGTCCATCAGTTTTGTCACCTATGTCAAATTGTAGAGATTTCCCCTTAATTTCTGTTCCATAACCACTACAGAAAGTGATGTGAAATCCCTGGTAGCCACTAGGATCACCAGAATTTATGTCCCCACTTCTAAAGACTTCCTGTCTCCATCACCCGCTGTTTCCATTACACCATCCTTCTATTACCTCCTGCCACTTATCCAGTGCACACCGCACTAAGAGAGAGAGACTCCTGCAGCCTGGCTCGCGGCTGTCTGTCAGAGTGAGCAGAGGCAGTGTGGGTGTCAAGCAGTCCCACACTCACTGTCCCGAATCTTTTTGGCTGGCTTGAAGAGGAAGCGTACTACAGTCACCACTGTCACCAGGAGGGCTGCAGGGTCAGCGAGAGCAGGGAGGCAGGCAGGAATCAGGAGGATCCATCCATCCGGAGCATCTGCTCCAGTCAGGTGCTGGCTGGCCGTGGTGTGGCGGGAAAATGCAGTAACCTCATTTGAGGGCGGATGGGCTGGGCAGAGGCACTAGCTGGCAGCAGGAGAAGTGGTCGTCCAACTCGTCTCAGGATCAGGATCGGATCTTCTCACTCGCCGCTCGGGATTTCCATAATTGCACATGCGCAGCTCTGACCGGAGCCAGTGGCCACCGTTTTTTACTGGCACTTTTTGACTGCTACGGACTTTTATGGACACCCGAAAAACTGCCCTGTTTTTATGGGCTGTCCATAAATTTACGGGCGGTTGGCAACACTGGTACCATGGGATATGTAATCCTTTGAAACGGAAAGTAATCAGCAGAAGGGAAGCTGCAAAGTATGCTGGGAATCCAGGAAGTTGTGGAAAGAGAACCAACAGACAGGCAGCACCTTACAATAAAGAAGGTTTTTTTTTAAGCAAGCTTATATTGTATTGTTAAAAAGAACTATTGTTTATGTTATTACAATGCGGATGTTAAAAATATGAACGTGTAATCAGCTTCAAATCTTCTCTCATGTTTCCTCTCTTTCCTCTAACTTCTATGTTGACTTAATATGAATGCTTTGATGTGAGCGACCTCTAGCCTAGTCTAAGCATGGTATTCCTCTGTTTAGCCATGATAATTTTTGTTTAGTTTTACAGGATCTGTTTTTATAGCATACCCTTTTTTCTATTCTTTTGGCTTTTTCTGGCACTTTTTGGTTTACAATTTTAGCCACTTCCTTACCGGGCCATAGACAAATGATGCTGGCAAGAACAATCTCTTGATCCGGGCGGACGTCATAGGACGTCCAGCGCTATTGTGATCGGGAATCGGCCGTGTCCCTTGGAACACAGCCCCTCCCCGATCAGGGAAAAAAGCCAATGAAATTGGCTCTTTACCACGTGACCGGCTGTGTCCAATTACAGCCAGTCATGTTGTTGATCCGCGTGCACTCCGCGCAGCGAACGGGGATGAGGCTTGTCCCTCAGACAAAGCCCAACCCCGATCAGGGTAAAGAGCCAATGAAATTGGTTCTTTACCACATGACCGGCTGTGTCCAATCACAGCCGGTCACATAATGTCAACAAACCACAGTAACAAGCTGTTACCGGGTTCTCCTCCTCACACACCGATCGTGTGTGAGGAGGAGATTGCGGTAACAGATTGTTACCGCCTACTGTGTACACCAAGCACACTGATTGCCCCCCAAGTAATAAAAAGTACCTGTCACCAACCCATCAAAGTACCTGTCATAACCAATCAAAGTACTTGCCACAGCCCATCAGAGTATCCCAGTACCTGTCACCAGCCCATCAATGTACCCGCTTACCTGTCACCTGCCCATCAAAGCATCTGAGTACCTGTCACCAGCCCATCAGAGTACCTGAGTACCTTTTACAAGCCCACCAGAGTACCCGAGTACCTTTTACCAGTCCATCAGAGTACCCGAGTACCTGTCTACAGCCCATCAGAGTACCAGAGTACCTATCTTCAGTCCATGCATCATAAAATATACATTGGGGTGTTTGCTTTCCAAAAGGGGGTCATTTTGTGTAATTCCACTGTCCTGGTGCTCCAGGACCTTCAAAAGTGTGATAGGTAGGAATGAAATTAGATGTGTAATTTATGCTCCTAGGTATTACTTCAATGTTGGACCTCTGTATGTGGCCAGGCTGTGTAAAAGTCTCACACATGTGGGATGAATAGCAGAATATATTTGGGGGGTTACTTTTTGCTATGTATATGCTGTGTGTTAGAAAAATGTTATAAATTGTCATCTTTGTGTAAAAAAAAAAAACACATTTTCATTTTCTTTCTACGTTTTCAGAAGACTTGTGGAAAAAAAAATGAAGCGTTCAAAAGACTCATAATGCCTCATAGAATATACGTTGGGGTGTTTGCTTTCCAAAATGGGGTCAGTTTGTGGGTAATTCCACTGTCCTGGTGCTCCAGGGTGTTCAAAAGCGTAATAGGTTGTTAGGATATTTTATGTGTAATTTATGCTCCTAGAACGCCTGATGGTGCTCCCTGCATGTTGGACCTCTGTATGTGGCCAGGCTGTGTAATAGTCTCACACGTGTGGTATCGCCATACTCGGAATGAGTAGCAGAATATATTTTGGTGGTTAATTTTTGCTATGTACATGCTTTGTGTTAGAAATAGCTTATAAATTGATCACTTTGTGTAAAAATAAGAGTTTTCATTTTCTTTCCGCGTTTTTCAAAGACTTGTGGAAAAAAATGAACCTTTCAAAAGACTCATGATGCCTCATAGAATATATGTTGGGGTGTTTGCTTTCCAAAATGGGGTCATTTTGTGGTTAATTCCATTGTCCTGGTGCTCCAGGGCCTTCAAAAGCGTAATAGGAAATTAGATGTGAAATTTCTGCTCCTAGAATGCCTGACAGTGCTCCCTGCATGTTCGGCCTCTGCATGTGGCCTGGGTGTGAAAAAGTCACACACGTGGCATCGCCATACTCGGGAGGAGTAGCAGAATATATTTTGGGGTGTAGTTGGAAGTATGCATATGCTGTGTGTGAGAAATAACCACTTGTTATGACAATTTTGTGTAAAAAAAAAATCATGTAATTTTCCCAAGAATTGTGGGGAAAAATTACACCTTTAAAAAAAGTCGCCATGCCTCTTACTAAATACCTCGAACTGTCTACTTTTTAAAAAGGGATTATTTGGGGGGTATTAGTACTTTCCTAGATATAAAAGAAGGGGGTGCGGCGCTTAAACAATGTATATACAATTCAAATATACATAAATAAATGTCCTTTAAATGAAAACGTAATAGTGACATTAGATGAAATGTTCCACAGAATAGGAAGAGGGGTGATCCTCTGGTAAATGAATGGCAATATAAGCACCGTGTTGGGTAATCTGAATGTGACATCCACAGGAAAAAAGGCTTTTCCAGATAGTGAGAGGTAAAGGCCACCACCAACACCGAACACACTGCCTCTTACCCCATATAATGGACCCGTCACGGAGGTCAGACAAGCATAAGACTGATGGCTAAGACCTTCCTGCTGTGATGATCATCCAAAAGCGATCTCCAAAACCCAAAGCAGCTTTCACTGACAACTGTGCTCTCCTTCACCCTCCAATGCTCTCATATGATGGAACATATTCATAAAAAAGAAACAAATATCTCATGGTGTAGTATGTTTCAACAGAGCATTTATTAAAAATACACATTGCGCTTACATCATTGTAGAGTGAAAGCGCCTATAGTAGTTCCAATGGGGAGCTGTGCAAAAATCCCACAACCAAAATGGTGATCGCGTCCTTTAGGTGTCTCGTCCCGTCCGCAAGCTTTAAGTGCCGCACCCCCTTCTTATCTGTGTTACATTGTGTTCAAACAATATTGTGCTGGCTGCTTTTTTGTATCTGTTTTCTACAGTACATTGGGATTTCGGCGCAGCAATAACTTTTTACTATTTGTACTTTCCTGACATTTCAGGAAAGTACAAATGAGAAAGTAAGAAATGAGATAGGCGATCAGTACATCAGGTGTGATCAATTTTCAGTGATTGGCACCATAGTTAGTGGACTCGGTAGCAGTATAGGTTTTGGCCCAAATGTATGAACAAAAATGACTTCTTTGCAAAATGTTATCATAGAAACTAAAAAAAGTGTTTGTTTTCTTTCAAAATTTGGGTGCCAGGTAGCAGCCAGGTAGGGTATACAGGGTGCCAGGTAGCAGTATACAGGGTGCCAGGTAGGGTATACAGGGTGCCAGGTAGCAGTATACAGGGTGCCAGGTAGCAGTATACAGGGTGCCGAGTAAAGAATGAAAGAGTAAACATGAAAGGACTTTACAGTCCTTTCATGTTTA
>BLSH010087961.1:640990-655501 GCA_018402905.1 Glandirana rugosa
ACATCAGGGTCCCCACAGGGCCCCCCTTACATCAGGGTCCCCACAGAGCCCCCCTTACATCAGGGTCCCCACAGGGCCCCCCTTACATCAGGGTCCCCACAGAGCCCCCCTTACATCAGGGTCCCCAGATCCAGATGCAGCATGTCACTTACCTCCCATAGCTTTGCTCTCTTTCCCTAAAGATGGGCATGCTGGGGGTTGCAGTTCCTAGGATGTGCTTCGGGACTACAGGTCCCATGATCCTCCTTTGTGTTCTTTTTTTGTTTTCCTGCCCAATGGTAAGGAGAGGGCGCCGTTCCCCTCTCCAGAGCACAGCAGCATGGGGAGGAGAGGGAGGGGGGATGAAAAGCCCGCAGCTGCTCTCTCCACACAGAGACACAGCCACTCCCCCTGCTACTGACCGAAGGAGGAGGGGGGATGGGCAGGAAACAGCCCTCTGCTCTACTCACAACAGCAGCGGCTCGAGCGGGGGAGGGGGAGAGGAGAGGGAAGGAACAGTTTTTCCTCTGTGGCACTCCTCTGGGCTTCGGCGGCTCCCCCGCTCTGCTGATCAGCCCAGTGTACAGCGGTGCTCATAGTAATGGCTGCGCAGCCATTACTATGACAGGCTGTAGGATGTCACAGTGACACTGAACCGGCCCACTGAGCCATCGGCCCACCGGGAAACTCCCGGTAGTCCCGATGGCCAGTACAGGCCTGCCGGCGCCTCCTGCAGGGGGGCCGGGCTGACTTTTTTTTTTTCCTTCTCAGCGGCAGGGAGGCGGCTCCCAAGCGCCCCATATGCACCAGCCGCCGCTGTGCATAATAGTTCTGAATTGCCGCAAATACAAGTATCATCTCTACAATACCTATAGTGAATGGATAACCCCAACCACCACACTTTGTGCTTTTCGCATATCTCCAGCTTACCCCTCTGGGAGGAGTTGGTTGTGGATAGTCACTAATACCGTTTAGTTATGGTATGATCACATTACAATGGCTTTGTCATTTCTCAATGTAACACCGTTGTTTGATATTCATTTGTAGAACTTAGGCCGGCCATACATGGAGCGAATTTCTGCAGGAAAGAAATTTGCATGATTCCCCCATCAACACAGACAGTGCTGACAGGGAAATCAGCAATTGTGTTCTCCCGGTGGGTGAGCGGAGGAAGCCATCCCCGCCGGGAAAAGACAGTGATTATTGCTAGCGACTATTGCAGCCACTAGCGATAATCGCAAGAAAATACGACAGGCTGGTTGTACCCAAATTGATTAATCGATTAACTGCTGAACCGGCCAACATTCGAACCTTGTATGGCCGGCATAACAGTCTGTTTAATTTATGCTCAAAAAAGTTGGACCTTATGCTATATAGTTCTAGAAGATAGATCTAAAGTAGATTGGTCAACTGGGTACATTCAGCCTGTCCATTAACGGTTCGAATCTGGAGATTCAAACCCTGTATGGCCGGCCTTAGTACTTTATTGTTTGTCTAAACCTTTTCAATAAAAATGAATGGAAAAAAAATAAAGTGTATGCTGCAACCATAGATTTCTTAAAGATGTCCACGACATCTCGTAGATGTAAACGCAATCACTAAAACCTCAAAAATGTAATGCAGTTTTGAAAGCTGTATTCAGTCTGTATAAATCTGCAGCTTTCATTAACAGAATACCTAGAGATCTCGTTTAGAAGGACCTTGTTCAGACACTTCCGGTTATGGTTATAGAATGACAACTGTCACAAAAATGTGCCTCTACATTGTCACCCTGATGGAGAATACAAGCAAACATTCTGAGACAGATTACCCAGGCATGGTCCACCATTATCACCAGAAAGCCAGTCCAGAGCAATGCGGTGCAGCCAATGCTGAAGTGCATGTAAACGGGAAGTAGCTGAAAGAGGCTGGAGGAGATCAGAAGCACGGAGATGCAAAAGAGAATAAAAGTGAAAACAGTGGTTTAAAAAAAAAGAAAAAAAAAAACAATAACTGGTTTATGATTTAGAGGACTATAACAAAGTAAATGTTGTCTAGTAAGGGTTCAGATGTACTTTAAAGTGGAACTAAGCCCATCAATTTACCAGTTTCCCTAAACAGTTATGTTCAAAGCATGCCATGAATGATAACCAACAATTGCTTGTATTCTCAACTGAACTATCAAGTCATCAAATGGCTGGTGTCATACAGTGCATCCGGAAAGTATTCACAGCACTTCACTTTTTCCACATTTGGTTATGTTATAGCATTACTCCAAAATGGATTAAATTCAAAAGTTTCTTTAACCAGTACAGAACCGCGATATAGCCATGGACGTCCTGCCTCGTGCACGCTCCCCGCGCGCACTCGCAGCCTGCGGCGGCGCGCTCTCGCGGCTGCCGCATGCTGCGTTGGCATGCCCGCGGGTCGGGCGGACTCGATGTCCGCCCGAGACCCACCGATCACTTGTAGCAGCCTCAGAACAGGGAACCGCCGATGTAAACACGGCGGTTCTCCGTTCTGTGAATGGGACATAACAGATCTACTGATCCCTGTCACTGGGATCAGTTAGATCTGTTATGTCTCGGCCAGCCCATCCCCCCCACAGTTAGAACACACCCAGGGAACATTGTTAACCCCTTCACTGCCCCCTGCAGGTTAACCCCTTCACTTCCAATGACATTTATACAGTAATCAGTGGACATTTAAATTTCTGATCGCTGTATAAATATCATTGGTCCCAAGAATGTGTTAAAAACGTCCGACATGTCCGCTGCAATATCGCAGTCTTGATAAAAATCGCAGATCGCCGCCATTACTAGTAAAAAAATAAATAAATAGTAAAAACGCCATAAATCTATTCCCATAGTTTATAGACGCAATTGCTTTTGCGCAAACCAATCAAAATACGCCGATTGCAATTTTTTTTTACCAAAAATATGTAGAAGAATATATATTGGCCAAAACTGATGAATAATTTTCTTTTTTATATATTTTTTTGGATATTTATTATAGCAAAAAAGTAAAAAATATTGTTATTTTTTCAAAATCATCCCTCTTTGTTTGTTTATAGCGCAAAAAATAAAATACGCAGAGGGGATCAAATACCACCAAAAGAAAGCTCTATTTGTGGGAAAAAAATGATAAAAATGTTATTTTGGTACAACATCGCACGACCGCGCAATTGTCATTCAAAATGCGACAGCGCTGAAAGGCTAAAATTGGTCTGGGCAGAAGGGGGGTTTAAGTGCCCAGTAAGGAAGTGGTTAAAATTCTACAAACAGTACCCCATAATGACAACATGAAAGAAGTTTGTTTGATATCTTTGCACATTTATTAAAAAGAAAAAAAAAAAATCACATGTACATAAGTATTCACAGCCTTTGCTCAATACTTTGTTAAAGCACCTTTGGCACCAATTATAGCCTCAAGTCTCGTTGAGTATGATGCTACAAACTTGGCACACCTATTTTTGGGCAGTTTCTCCCATTCTTCTTTGGAGTACCTTTCAAGCACCATCAGGTTGGATGGGGAGCGTCAGTACACAGCCATTTTCAGATCTCTCCAGAGATGTTCAAGTCTGGGCTCTGGCTGGTCCACTCAAGGACATTCACAGAGTTGTACCGTAGCCACTCACTTAGGGTCATTGTCCTATTGGAAGGTGAACCATCGCCCCAGTCTGAGGTACAGAGCGCTCCGGAGCAGGTTTTCATCAAGGATGTCTCTGTACATTGCTGCATTCATCTTTCCCTCAATCATGACTAGTCTCCCAGTTCCTGACGCTGAAAAACATCCCCAGATCATAATGTTGCCACCACCATGCTTCACTGTAGGGATGGTATTGGTCAGGTGATGAGCGGTGTCAGGTTTCCTCCAGACATGACACTTGCCATTCAGCCCAAAGAGTTCAATCTTTGTTTTATCAAAACAGAGAATTTTGTTTCTCATGGTCAGAGTCCTTTAGGTGACTTTTGGCAAACTCCAGGTGGGCTGTTATGTGCCTTTTACTGAGGAGTGGCTTTTGTCTGGTCACTCTACCATACAGGCCTGATTGGTGGAGTGCTGCAGAGATTGTTGTTCTTCTGGCAGTTTCTCCTCTCTCCACAGAGGAACACTGGAGCTCTGTTAGAGTGACCATTAAGTTCTTGGTCACCTCCCTGACTAAGGCCCTTCTCCCCAGATTGCTCAGTTTCGCCAAGCACCCAGTTCTAGGAAAAGTCCTGGTGGTTCCAACTTCTTCCATTTACGGATGATGGAGGCCACTGTGCTCATGGGGAACGGCAATGCTGCAGACATTTTTCTGTACCCTTCCCCAGCTCTGTGCCTAGATACAATACTGTCTCGGGGGTCTACAGACAATTCCTTGGACTTCATGGCTTGTTTTGTGCTCTGACATGCACTGTTAACTGTGGGACCTTATATAGACAGGTGTGTGCCTTTTCAAACCATGTCCAATCAACTGAATTTACCACAGGTGGACTCCAATTAAGTTGTAGAAACATCTCAAGGATGATCAGTGGAAACAGGATTCACTTGAGTTCAATTTTGAGTGCCATGGCAAAGGCTGTGAATACTTATATACATATGATTTTTTGTTTTTAATACATGTGCAAAGACTTCAAACGTCTTTCATGCTGATATTATGGGGTATTGTTTGTAGAATTGTGAGGGAAAAAAGGGATTTTATTAAAACTTACTGTAAAATCCTTTTCTCTGAGTTCACTGACAAACGCAGCTCTCCATTGACTTGTGAGTTATATGCAGATCCTATTAGGAGTTAACTAGGCAAAGAAGAAAGCAAGCTGGCCCCTCCCAGGGGGCTGTCCTCTCTTCCCATATAATCCCCCTACTCTGCTCAGCACATTAGTTCGTAACAAGTCGTACCGAAAAAAGCAGAGGGGTGGGTGCTGCGTCTGTCAGTGAACTCAGAGAAAAGTATTTTACGGTAAGTTTTAATAAAATCCCTTTTTCTCCTACATTCACTGACAGACGCAGCTCTCCATTGACTTGTGGGGATGTCCCAAAGCTGTGTCAATAAGAGGGGTGGGTAAACAAAAAACAACTGTACCCAACAGAACCTCCGAAGAGGCGCCAGACGTGCCTACACTGCCGCCTGTAAATCTTTACGGCCATAAGCCGCATCCGAAGATGCGGACACATCAACTTTATAAAACTTAGTAAACGTGTGCACTGAGGCCCAAGTAGCCGCCTTGCACACCTGTGACACCGAGGCCTGGTGTCTAAATCCCAGAAAGTGCTAACAGCCCTGGTAGAATGAGCCGTGACCGGGAAAGGAGGCACTTTGCCCAGGACAGAATATGCATGAGTCATGGTCTGTCTGATCCAACGAGAGACAGTAGCCGACGAGGCCGCCAAACCTTTGCGCGGACCATCCGGCAAAACAAAACGCGTCAGCCCTCCGAAAAGAGTCTGTAGTCGCCAAACACACCCGCAAAGCCCTCACGACATCCGATGAATGTAACTCAAATACTTTAGGATGTGAAGGATGCGGACACAACGAAGGAAGAACAATATCTTCATTAATATGAAAAGAAGAAACTACCTTCGGTAAAAAAGAAGGTGGCGGAAGCAAGACCGCCTTATCCCTATGCAGGACCAAGTAAGGAGACCTGCAGGACAACGCTGCCAAGTCCGACACCCGCCTAGCGGATGTAATGGCCACCAAAAAAGCCACCTTTTGCAGACAACAATCGTAAGGGAATATCCCTGATCTTCTCATATGGTGGCTTCTGTAGCACAGAAAGCACCAGATTCAAACCCACGGTGCCAAAGGCCTGACCGTACCTGAGGAGCCACATGGCGCACAGCTTGTACAAATGTACGAATCAACGAGTGAGACGCCAGAGGTCGTTGGAAAAGAATCGCCAAGGCCGATATCTGGCCCTTGAGAGTACTCAAAGCCAATTTTTTATTCAGGCCCTGTTGTAAAAAAGTTAGGACCCTCGACACCATATAGGAGCGAGGGTTCCAGCCCCCCGCCTCACACCAGGCAATGTAGGCCTTCCAGGTTCTATGATAGATCTTGCGTGAAGTACACTTGCGCGCCTTCATCATGGTAGGGACCACGGAGTCGTCGACACCCCGGTCCCTCAGCACCTGGGATTCAATAGCCAGGCCGTCAAAGGCAGCGACTGTAAAGCGGGGTGCAATATGGGTCCCTGAGACAGCAGATCGTCTCGCAGCGGGAGACGCCAGGGAACGTCTGCCGCCATTCTCACTACATCGGCGTACCACGGACGCCGAGGCCAGTCCAGGGCCACCAGGATCATCGGAATTCCCTCCGCTGCCACCCTGCGCAATAGGCGTGGGAGCATTTTGATGGGAGGATAGGCGTACAGAAGACGATACCGACTCCAAGGTGCCACGAATGCGTCTGTGGCCACTGCCAATGGGTCCTTCGTCCTGCACACAAAGGACTTTACCTTGTGGTTGAACTGAGACGCCATGATGTCCACATCTGGCGTGCCCCACTTGTGGCAAATCTAGCTGAACACTTCTGGATGGAGAGACCATTCTCCCTGATCCAGCGTCTGGCGACTTCCGCCTGCCAATTTTCTACGCCTGGAAAGTAGATGGCGGAGATTGCTGGAACGTGCAGTTCTGCCCAACGCAGGATGAGAGCTGCTTCCGCGCCCGCTGCCGCACTTCTCGTTCCGCCCTGATGGTTCACATATGCCACTGCCGTGGCATTGTCCGATTGAACCCGAATCGGGAGCCCTTGTAGCCTCGCCGTCCAGTGGGATAGACAGAGTCTGATCGCTCTGAGCTCCAGCACAGTGATCGGAAGGCGTGACTCCTGCGCCGACCAGCGACCCTGGGTCGACAGAGAGCCCAGTACTCCCCCTCAGCCCAACAGGCTGGCATCCGTCGTGATTATAGACCATGTCAGGGGAAGAAACGACTTCCCCCCCCCCCATCAAGACTGGGGTCCAAAGCCAGCAAGCCAGGGAAGCCCTGGTCTGACGATCCAAGTTGACCAACCGGTCCAGAGACAGAGGAGATCTGTCCCATCGAGACAGAATCGCTCTCGAAGTAGTCGAGTGTGGCTCTGAGCGTAAGGTATTGCCTCGAAGGCCGAGACCATGAGCCCCAGTACCCGATACAGAACCGTAATGAAGACTGCCGGTGAGACAGTAAGGTTCGCACAGCTGATTGCAGGGACTGCAACTTGGCTGGGGGTAAGAACACCTTCGCCTGTTCCATGTCCAGAATCAGACCCAGATATTCCAGCCGACAGGACGGGGTCAACGACGACTTCTGCAGGTTGATCAGCCAACCGAAGTTCTCCAACGAGGCCATGGTGATGGACACGCTCTCCTCCAGGGCAGAGGCAGACTCCGCTCTCAGAAGCAAGTCATCCAGGTAAACCACCACCACAATACCCCTCTGCCCCAACAGGGCCACCACTGGGGTCACCAACTTGGTGAAGACCCGAGGAGCCGAGGCCAGACCGAAGGGCAGAGCCACAAATTGGTAATGGAGATCTCCCACCGCAAAGCGCTGGCGTCGGAGACAAATGGGAACATGGAGATACGCGTCCCTGATGTCCAGGGACTCCAGGAAGTCCCCCTGATGCAGGGCGGCCACGACCAAGCGGACCGATTCCATCCGGAATTTTCGCGCTTTCACATAAAAGTTTAGCGCCTTCAGGTCCAATACTGGTCTTACCCCCCCACACCTTTTTTGAGGTTCGAGTAGAAACCGCGGAACCTTTCTGACTGAGGCACCGGCACTATCACCCCCTGTTCGGATAGTGCCTGAACCGCCCCGAAAAGGGTCTCCCGACATTGATGCGGGAGTCTTAAGTTCAATGGGAAGAACCTGTCTGGGGGTAGAGTGCTGAACTCTATCCTGTACCCGGAGGACACCACTTCCTGCACCCACCGGTCGGAAATGCAGGCAGTCCACCTATCTGAAAACCCCAGAAGACGTCCCCCCACCCGAGAGCCGGGTGGGGGCAACCCATCATGCAGAGGAGAGCTTATCCTCTGTCTTTTCGTTTTTATGTTGCCAGGGCCTCTTACCGGCCCCTGCAGCAGCTTTGCCGGCTCGCGGGCCCTTGCCCGCTGCCCCAGGGGCACGAAAAAACCTCTTCTGACCCGAGGAGACAGGTCCTTGTTTGCGGCGAAATTCTCTTCCCGCCCGTGAAATCCTTAATGATTTCTTCCAACTGAGGACCAAAAAGACGGCCACCCTGAAAGGGGAGGTCTGCTAAACATTTTTTGGAGGCGTGATCACCCGACTACAAACGCAACCAGAGGACCCGTCTAATAATGACTGCAAAAACAGACATCTTTTGATAACATAGGGAGCAGGTCTAGAGCCGCATCACACAGGTATTTTATACCATGATAGACATGTTCTGCCTTCTGCGAAGCTTCCAGCGTTCTGCCGCAGTCCAGATCATTCTGCAGCTCCGCTGTGCATTCAGAGAAATATTGCGCCGCCATGGCAGACGCCAAAGCCGGTCGCAAGGCCGAACCAGCCAAAATGAAAAGTGCTTTAGACACAGCTTCTGTCCGCCTATCGGCAGGATCCTTAATCGACGGCGACCCCTCCAGGGGAATAGTCGTCGCCTTGTTAAGTCTCGCCACCGGGGGGTCCACCGAAGGAGACGTCCACTTTTTTATAAACCTATCCTCAAAAGGATACTGGATAGTGAAATGCTTAGGCATGGTGAAGGAATGCTGCGTGCGCTGCCATTCCTGAGATCAAATGATCAAAAAAAAAAAGTATCATAGGGGTAAGCTCTCGGAGACCTAGGGGGCTTGGCAGTCCCACATACATAAGTAGACGTCTGCGACTCTCCTTCTTGGTTCAGTCGCAAGGATGTATGGACTCCAGAAATTATTGCAGACACTAGTGCTTTTTCATGTGCTGCTTTTGCCCCCTGGTCTTCTGCCTCCTCATCTGAGGGACAAAGTTCCCCCTCAGAAGCTCCACGGGGGTTCCCGCGATCCCCGACGCTACTTCCGGTGCGGAATCCTCCCCTGAAGAACAAGGGGGTGGGGGGGGCGCTTTCTTGGGGCCCCCGGGGCCTTGCTCGGCCCCCCCCCAGGAAAGAATTCTCCAAACACCGCCCGCAGCTGTTCTAAGGACACCAGGGACACTGACGCAGGTTGCGCCACATCTAAATCCTCCTCAGAGGGCCCTGCAGGGACATCTGCCATCACACCCAAAGATTGAGCCACAGCAGTGAGACCCCCCACCAGCGGCACCTCCACACAGTCAAACACAGCACCGCCCCTCAGAACGCCAGGTAAACCCAGGAGGACTGCACCCACCGCCACCAGCACCCCCAGGAAACCAGCTATACTTGCTGTTTGTTTTGCCCAGAAAACGTCCTGTGGACCGCCAGAGAGCCTGCGCTGTCAGCAGCAGCCAGCACCTGTCCCAGCAAAGTGAAAGTAAGAAAAGACGGCAGCAGCATGTTTTTCACAGCCTGGAAGGACTCCAATATGGCCGCCGAGACATCCACTAGAAGGCCAAGGGCTGCTTAACACGAGGCTCCGGCAAAATGGCCGCCAAGCATGGTACTGAAAAAACCCAGGGAAAAAGGCCGCGGCTATGGCAAAATGGCGTCGGATCGCCGCATGGCGGCCTAGGCGGTTTGCACACATAGTGCAAGCGGGGTGCAGGGCGGGGGGATGATGAAGGAGCGAAGGGACCCAGGAGAGCCCCAGCGGCCCTCCTCAGCCAGCGGCTACCGTGCATAAAAGTACAAATCGCCCTGCGGTCCCCCCCAGCGCCCCTAGGGAGGCAGGGGGGGCTCACTCACCACTCCTGAAGGGCGCAGCAGGTAGCCACCCGGTCGCAGACTTTTCTCCCCGGCTGGGGAGGAATGCTGCTGGCCACAGGCCCTTGGACCAGATCGAATCTGGACACAAGTGGGGATCACCCACTGGCCACCCGCACAGAATGGGCTGAGCAGAGTAGGGGGATTATATGGGAAGAGAGGACAGCCCCCTGGGAGGGGCCAGCTTGCTTTCTTCTTTGCCTAGTTAAATCCTAATAGGATCTGCATATAACCCACAAGTCAATGGAGAGCTGCGTCTGTCAGTGAACGTAGGAGAAATAATGAGTTTAATTAATTTTGGAATAAGGCTATAACATAAAATGTGGAAAAAGTGAAGTGCTGTGAATACTTTCCGTATGCATTGTAACTGATCACGCAGAACCATGCAGATCAAACAGAAGCTAAGATGGCAGCCTCCTTGGCTGTAAAGGAAAGGAGGGTTAAGTTCCATTTTAAGCTATGAAAATAGGTATTTTGGACGCAAGTGTAAATAAAAGCGTAAAAGTGAAACTTGGCCAAACTGTAAAATACACAGCTGAAATATATGTATGTTTACTGTTTAGCCTGCAAAGAAATTGTAATTCTGGACGCCCAGTCTTTTAATATTCACAGGCTTTTCACACTGCACAGCTGGGTAATGAAACTAAGAGTTTTGACTTACCATAAAAGCCTTTTCTTGGAGCAAACCCACAGGATGAGTAATTCAGTTACACAGTTATGGTGCTACCTTCAGGAGATTGGACACGGACAAACAAAGCTCCAAGGACAGCCTAGTATAAGAGTATAAGCTATCCCACTCCCCACCATGGGCCAGTTTTGTATAAGAACAAAAGCAGGAGTGCATCATAGAAACAGCGGGGAAGAACCTGCGTCCATTTAGGTGACACTGAACAATAGCCATATTCACCAAAAATAATCCATACATATCCATGCCCTGTAATCTATTTTTCATGAAATTATTTGTGCTTTTCTCCCTGCTTTTAACATACTCCATGAGCTCACTTCTGTTTGTTTTGGTCATGTGCACTGCTCTATATACACTACATATCCCATAGTCCCTAGTCCAGCAAGAGGGGGTTGCTCTACTTCAGTGAATTCCAGCTTCAAGGGGCATTGACCAGGTATGGTATAATATACGCATCTACATTGGTCCAAGTGGGACTATGTAAAAATATACCATGCCTGGAATTCATTTTTAGGAATATCTACTTCAACGTTCAGGGTCACTCCAAAAACATTAAGAAACACAGGATGACAAGGTACATAGGGATGTCAAAAAGCAGTCCAACTGAGGGGCACGCAACAGAAAAAAAAAAATTCTAACAGGCCCACGCACTAACTGAAGGGGCTCAAGAAAGTCCATAGAGTGAAGGACCCTATAGCCGAAGCTGGCATCAGATGAAGAAACTGTAGCAGAGAGAGCAGCACATAACACATCCAGACGATGGAAAGGAATCTCCCTGGATATTGTGGAGTAGGACACAGAGATGGAAAACAGTATTCTGGTGAAGGTGAAAGGAAGAAACCAGCTTGAGAAGAAACAAGGCCTTGTGCCTCAAGAAAACCTTGTGCTAGCCCAAAAACCCAAGATGCAGGGAAACAAATTTGTAAAGCTGAATGTCCAATAGAAGGGAGCATTAATATGTTGAAAAGATGGGGTCATGCAGGCATATCTGATGTCCACAGAGGCCAGAAAGTCCCCTGGATGGAGGAAAGCAATGACTGACCATTTCTGCACCCCAAGAAAGGTGTTAAGAAGCTTTAGATCCAGGATAGGGCGAATGCACCCTTTTGCCGAGGGTTCCCTTAGTAGGAGGTCGTCCAGGTATCCCACTATAGGAATGCCCCAAGAGCAAAACAAGTCAAGTACAGGGCCTAGCCTGAAAACCTGAGGTGCAGTGGATAGGCCAAAAACAAGAACAAAATTGAGAACATTGATAGCCCATTGCAATGCGTAGAAAGCATTGATGCATTAGAAAGATGGGGACATGCAAGTAGGTATTTTTAAAGTCTCCAAGATGTAAGGAAGCAATGACTGACCTGGAAGATTCCATGTGGAATATTTGTACCTAAAGGAAGGTTTCGAGAAACTTTAGATGAATAAGTGGGGAGAATGGCACCTTTTGCTTTGGGACCAGTTTTAGGAGAGTCTGCTCCAGTCCATTGCGCCCCCACAGTATTTTATTTGGAATTCCAAACTCAATTGTCTTCATGCTTGTAAGTGCAATTTTTTATTAAAATTTTACTGGTTAAACGATATTACGTTATGTAGCGCTTTTGTTCTCCTGTGAGGGTCTGTGCCTTTAACCATCTCGGATTTGTGGTGGGATGCTTGAATGTGAGGATCATCCCTTTAAGTAATGGTACCAAGGTATCTGTGGAATGGTGACCAGAATTCCTTAGAGGGGCGCACTCAGAAGTTGGGGAGCCTGACCCACAATTGATTGCCACACTTGTACCCAGATAGATTCTGGTAAGAGTATTTAATTCTCTTCAGGTGGAGGATCTCACTGCATGTTGGTGAAAGTCACCTTTTCTGTTCCTGCCATTAACTGTATCAGATAAACCCAGAAAGGAAGAGTGGATACATGGGCAGTCATTGAGTTTGGACACTTTATATGCACTTTTTTGGCACTTCTTATGCACTTTAATATCTGTTAAACATATACATTTTGGAGTTTGGATATTTTCACACTTTATGTCATTATTAAGTGTTTTTCTATATATATTACTTGTTTGTATGGTTATTCACGATTTTAAGGATGCTAACCAACTGATGGTTTCTAGCCACTAGGCATTTATTGTATAGCGCTGCACTTTATTTTTCAACTGTCTTGACACAATATGGGTTACTATTGTCGTGCTGGCTGCTGATTGGTTCAGAATTCAGTTAGCGCAGTACTTATATTCCTTGTTTGTAATTCCGTTTTAGTAAAAACCCTGGAACCTTACCTTTTTTGGAAAAATGGCTATGTCACCGTGAGAGAAGAACTGCACCAGAGCAGAGAAGAGTTGGCAGGTTTGAAAACACGAAGTGAAGCAGAGAGCCACCCCCCACAAACTCTGACATGTGGGGTGCCCCCTAATTGTGAGGAGTTGCTCATTGGTTTGGATTTGGGAGTTCGGGATTTATGGCAGATATGAGTTCCAGGCTTTGCCTTGGATACTTAGGCTATAGGAAAAGAACTCCTCTCAGTCTCTGGGTGCGTGCATGAGAACTTTGCCTTCTGAGTCAGCCAACATGGTTGATATTTTCCTTTTCCCCATAAACTCACACATAGCAGCAACGAATTTCTCCCTGGATAATAAGGAGCAGGAGTTACTCCAAAGAGGGAACTCTAAGGAATGTTGTGGCAGAGGCAGGGGAAAATAGTCTTGGGCTGTTAGTGTCAGCTTCTTTTGGCGGTACACTACAGACCCCTCTAACCCAGAACTGTGAGTAGATAAGCTGGCAAAGCCCTTGCACCTATGATCTGCCACACCAAGTGAGGGACTCACCAAACTCCGTGGGAGCAGCAAGGGTTAATAACTTTTCACTGTTATAAGGATTTGCTTCTATGTAAGGAGAGATGTCCGTTCTATAACACTAGCAAAAAACTGGAGCATCATGGGAGTAAGAGGGTTTGTACTAGGCTGACCTTACAGGTAGCAGCAGAACTCTATGCACCTGCATTACTCATCCTGTGTAACTTAATGTACAATTAAGGAATGCGGTTTTAAATAATTCTTCTTCCTGGTTATGCAATGTCTTTGCCTCCTTATTAGACAGTGACTCAGCATCATTACCTCTGTCCTGTGACCCCGACAGTAATGCTAAATGAGAAATTAGCAAAGTGATATTATGATTACCAGAGGTGTATGCGTGTCACAAACACAGCTGGCCAAAATGACAAATGCTTTAGCCTGTAAAACTCTAAACATACATGTATGCTGTTTGCCCGGAGTTTCACTTTAAATGGTTTGTTGGCCCTGTTGATGGTACCTTCAGGTCATGCTTTTCACATCTTCCTACCAACAGTGGCCCAAGGTTTCCCTGAATTGGGAAAGCGACAGTCTCTTTAAAGTCCAGCACTGGACCCACTTACACTTATCTTTGCTGTGGTCTTCTACTACTCTAGCAGTCAAATCCTGAGCAAACCAATGGTTGTCAGTGCTTAGAGAACATTGATTACTTCATCCTCCTCCTCACTTGCCAGTGTCTGGGCCTGGCCATTGCCTGTCAAGCCTGAGCACTTCATCATGAGAAGAGGTCCCATCCTCCTCCATACCTGGAAGCACTGGGTATTTTGCTTTGGCTCTGATGAAGCAACGGGGGGAGGAGACAGTGAGTAAAGCCAGCCATAGACGGTTCGAATCTCGGCCGGTTCAGAGGGAACTGCCCGAGATTTGAACCATGCATGGGCAGGCTGAATGTACCCAATTTGATTGATCAATCAACTTAGGTACAACCAGCCTGTTGGATTTTACATGCGATTATTGTCAGCGGCTGTGAACACAATGGCTCCACAGGAGGGATTCCCCTATCAACACTGACTGTGTTGATTAACACAAGTGTCGGCGACTGTTATTAGCGTACATTTTAGGTTGTCCGACCAACATGGATTCAACTAACTAGTTAGTTTAACCCATGTAAGTCGGACGGGTACGTACCAAGTTTAGAGCCCGTCAAGGGAGACTTGGCCGGCTCTAAGCTTGGCAGATACCGACCGAAATGAGTGACAGAGGAGGGGGGCAAC
>BLSH010087961.1:656088-668985 GCA_018402905.1 Glandirana rugosa
GTTTTTTTTGTAAAGAATGAAAAATGTTTTTTTTTTTTTACATATTTTTTAGTAAAAAAAGTTGCAAAAAAATGATTTTTTATACATTTTTTTTTTTTTGTAAAAAGTAAGAAATGTTTTTTTTGCAAAATGGTCGCTCTTCTTTTGTTTATAGCGGCGATCAGAAATGACGCAGCGGTGACCAAATACCACCAAAAGAAAGCTCTATTAGTGGGAAAAAAAGGACGCAAATTTTGTTTGGGTACAACGTCGCACGACCGCGCAATTGTCAGTTAAAGCGACGCAGTGCCGAATCACAAAAAGTGATCTGGTCCAAAAGTGTGAAATCCTTCCGGAGCTGAAGTGGTTAAATATAGTATGTATACAATATTTTTCAATGGCATAGTTACCAACAATATCTCCTCTAAATGGACACTAGCACTACAAAATGACAGTTACATAATTTGTCAGGTTGAAAAAAGACACAAGTCCATCTAGTTCAACCAAAAAATATATATAACCATACAATTCCATATCCACAATCCTTCACCCACAGTTGATCCAGAGGAAGGCAAAAAAACCCCAGCGAAGCATGGGAAAAGAGAACCCTCACCATGCCAACATCCAATTAGTTAAGATTAAGGATTGAGAGAAAATGAGAGCTCCCAAAGAAAAAGCTGGACTTTGTAGGCACACCAAAGGATATATATCAAATTAAAAGTAATATACTTTATTACAAAAACAAATTAAAAAGTCAATTACATACAAATAACATAAATAGCACCCTCACAAGATACGGACTGAGCACCACCCATATGACCAAGAAAAAAGGGGAGAAATGGGTTCTAATATGGTCCTTTGTAACCAATTAACATATATTATGTGGGTATAGACCAGTGGTTCTCAACTCCGGTCCTCAGGACCCACTAACAGGCCAGGTTTGCAGGATAACTGAAATACATCACAGGTGATATAATTTGCTGCTCAGCGATTGCAGTATTCTAGTCTGCATCTCCCCAAGGTAATACTTAAAATCTGGCCTGTTGGTGGGTCCCGAGGACTGGAGTTGAGAACGGACCATTTCCCTTACCCGGGGATATACTTCAGCGGGGTACCTTCCTTTTACACTCTTAGGGGATTACACTTTGCCATTAAGGTGGATTAAGGAATATTGTGTGTAAACCCACACCATAACAATCAGTCCTGGATGTATTTACATCAAAAACTGACATAAATTATACCATTGAGGATTTATCCATCTTCTCTTATCTGGCACTTGTCTGTTGACCTGCTGGCATAGCCATTGAGCCACTCCTTAGGGAATCTCCAGTCATACAGACTTGGTACCACTTACTACAGTTTGGAGTTACTTCACATACCTGGCTGCTTCCATGCTCTTCAAGCACAAACTGCCTGCCCAGAAAGTGTAACGTGACCCCTTATATACACCAGGGCTACACACTTCATTGATCTTGGCTCTTTTTTCTTAACCCTGTAGTACTCAGAGTTTGTTGTTTATGTCGTTCTATTTGTTTCGTATCCCAGCCTCTCAATCAACAAGGCTGAACAGGCAAGCATGCCATTCCATAAGTGTTGTGTGTCGGTTTGGGTTTTTTTTTTTTTTTTTACCATGCCTAATGATATTGCATACCAGACCAATTGATTATTACTTATATTTTACTATTGACAAGTACATGTAATACTATAACCTTTACCTTTTTATATTCATATGTGTTTTTCTTTTTATGTAACATTTAGCACCCACCCCATTATGTCCTGAAGAAGCTTTGTCTAAAAAGCGAAACACGTCGACAGATCAGGATGGAGTCATGGTTGGGTCTACACCCACATAATATATGTTAATTGGTTACTAAGGGCCATATTAGACCCCATTCCTCCCCCTTTTTTTTTGGTCATATGGGTGGTGCTCAGTTCGTATCTTGTGAGGGTGCTATTTATGTTATTTGTATACAATTGACTTTTTAACCGGTTTTTGTAATAAAGTATATTCATTTTAATTTGTTGTATCTCTATCCTTTGGTGTGCCTACAAAGTCCAGCTTTTTCTTTGGGAGATCTCCTTTTCCCTCAATCCTTAAAACCCAGCAAAGCATGATCCAATTTGCTATAGCGGGGGAACAAATTCCTTCCCGATTCCATGAGAGGATTTTCCCTGGATCAACTTCATATATAAAGGTTAGTAGCCAGTTATATTATTTACATTAAGGAAAGAATCCAAGCCTTTTTTAAAGCAATCTACTATTTCACATTTTCACAGTTCTGTGAAGAAACCTTTCCGTATTTGGAGATTAAATCTTTTTTCCTCTAGACGTAGAGTGCCTCCTTGTCCTCTGTGATGACCTTAAAGATAATAACTCAACACCAAGATCACTATATGGACCACTTATGTATTTGTACACGTTGATCATATCCCCCCTTAATATCTTCTCAAGAGAGATTCAGCTCCTCTAATTTTTCCTCATAGCGGAGTTCCTCCATTATCAGTTTGGTTGCCCTTTCTCCAGTTCCCCGATATCCTTTTTGAGAACTGGTGCCCAAAGCTGAACTGCATATTTCAGATGAGGTCTTACTAATGATTTGTACAGGGGCAAAATGATCTCTCTCTCTCTGGAGCCTCTTAACCACTTCCACACCGCGTGCAGTATATTTACTGTGGCAGTGTGGATGCGTCCCGCGAACCTCCGTAAATAGACGTTGATTTGCAGAGTAGCCGCTAGGGGGCGTGTGCGCATCGACGGAGTATGCCTGCGGCTCGGGCGGACCCGAGGTCCGAAGGCGAGACGCGATGAGTGGCCACAGCAAAAGAACGGGGAACCACCGATGTAAACACAGCGGTTCCCCGCTCTGTCAGTGGGGACATAAGAAATCTACTGATCCCTGTAACTGGGATCAGTTCGATCTCTTATGCCCATAACAGCCCAGCCCACCCACAGTCTAGGAGACACAGTTAACCCTTAGATCTCCCCCAACAGGTTAACCCCTTCACTGCCAGTACCATTTATACAGTAATCAGTGCATATTTAAATTTCTGATCACTGTATAAATGTCATTAGTCCCAAAAAAGTGTCAAAATGGTCCGTCATGTCCGCTGCAATATCGCAGTACCACTAAAAATCGCAGATCGCCGTCATTACTGGTAAAAAAAAAAATAAAAACCCCAGAAATGAATTATCATCCGCGGCCACTTTCGCGCAAACCAATCAAACGCCGATTGCGATTTTTTTTTATACCAAAAATATGAGGAAGAATATAAATCGGCCAAAAATTTGTATTTTAGCAAAAAGAGAGAAATATTGTTTTTTTTTGCAAAATTGTCGCTTTTTTTGTTTATAGCGGTAAGCAGAAATGACACAGAGGTGATCAAATACCACCAAAAGAAAGCTCTATTTGTGGGAAAAAAGGACGCAAATTTTGTTTGGGTACAACGTTGCACGACCGCGCAATTGTCAGTTAAAGAGACGCAGTGCCGAATCGCAAAAAGTGCTCTGGTCCTAACGTTGTAAATCCTTTCGGAGCTGAAGTGGTTAATACAAGAAAGGATTTTACTCACTTTGGAAACCGCAGCTTGGCATTGCATGCCATTCATTATTAAGCTTATGGTCAACCAAAACCCCCAGAACCTTCGCTACAGTTGGAATCGGAATGCTTAAAGCGGAGTTCCGGCTGAAAAATGACTTAAGATAACAATACCACTAGAATATTCATGCCTCGTGCAATGTAACAAAGGCATGCTGTAAACTATGCCCAATTTTCTATTTGTACAGCATTGTTTTCTTGCTTTGTGAACTTTCTGCACAGCACGGCCATCTCCAGTGTGGGCATCTGAAGCCTCAGTGTCCTTCCTGGATTCCATGCATGCTGGCTACCCAGCATGCACCTGCCGATTTCGCGCGTGTGCAGTGCAATCTTGGTCAGCTGGGCATGGCACACTTTTATAAATAAGGTCCCCGGCCATTTGTGCCAAATGTAATGTAATGTACAAGCGATAGTGGATGTAACATAAAATAACAGAAAAAAACTTTAAATATTGGTATGTCACAAAGGGCTGTAATAAAAATCCCAGCCAAAGTCTGTAAAGAAATGTTAATGTTAAATTTTCTGGTATTCTAAAAATCAATCAACACATTTTCTTTCTATTCAAATATTTTTTGTCCTTTTTTATTTTACATACATTTTGCATCCTCTAATAAGACACGATACAAAAGAATTCTGTATAACTTAGACAACATAATCAATAGACACCGAAAAAATAAAAACGAGAACTCCGTAAGATCCACCTTGGGAACAAAGGTGATACAGAGTGGTGATCGGAAATAAGATACACACTACTCAACTGGGCAGGATCTGGCTCCACATCCGGTCAGGACATAAAAAAATTAAATAAACGTGGCCCCGTCTAAAGTTCATGGGGTGGATGTTTTGAAGCTAGACCCTCTGCCGGAGGAAGATGGTGACACACCGTACGCATCTCCCAAGTCTTCTAAACGTCAGGACACACATTCCCTTTTACTGTAGTACTCACACACTCCATTCAGAAAACGTTATCACTCAGGCTCCATGGCGATAGGCATCTCTGTGCCACAATTTGGAAGCGCTGGTTAGACTGGAAAGGGCTGTAGGCAAACATTTGCTTGATAAATAAAGATGTACGATAATTATTTTCTTCTGTAGTGTAGAATTTCACCTTGCAGAACAAATCTGCAAATGTAAGTGTCCCGTTCTGAGCCAGATATACGCCATCATAATTGTCAATAGTGGAGATGTTTTTGCTGAAAAATTGGTAAGTCCTAGGATGCCATTAATTGTATGGCTTAGTTGGCCCCTCTCCTTCTTTAGACCGGTTTCTCTAGTTTATTGATCACTGATATGTCCTAGCATGCTTCGTCCAAAATGTCCTTTCACTGTTCATGGGAATGGTCCATAATAAGATATTCAGGAGGCAATCTTTACTCTTGCAATGCCAGCTTCCAACATTGTGAATAATTTTTTTTTTAAATCCCCCCAAACAAAAGTGCTAAGTACAGCTGAATAAAGCTGAAATACAGTAGGGAGGAATGGAGGTTTGGGATTAGGGTGTGTAGTGTGAGTAAATCCTTCCATTGATTCCGTTCTACTTTTTGCTTCGCATTCTGCACACATTTCATTGGAGAACTCTAGACTGCAAAATTCAGTATTTCATTCACCCGCCTTTTATTGGTGCACTGTTGGACCAGGGTTTCTCAACCAGGGTTCTGTGGAACCCTAGGGTTCCTCCAGAGGTTGCTAGGGGTTCCTTAAGCAATGTTCAATTTCTGCCTCTCAGACAAATTCCCAATGATACCATTGATCTTTTTAGCTATCTGTAAGGGGTAATTCTTCCCAATGACCACAAGTGTAAGGAGCATTCTTCCCACTGACCATCACACTAATGTATCATGAGTTGTACATTTTTAATTTTTAGCAGGGGTTCTCCGATACCGGAGAATTATTTTAAGGGTTCCTCTGTGTTGAAAAGGTTGAGAAAGGCTATGTTAGACTATTAAGGGATTTTGTCATATGTATATACCTAACAGATCATTTGAAATATTTTGGCAATATATGTTAGACTAAAGGATCTTACTCATTTGGCTCTTAAAGTGAATCTGTTCCGCTTTTTTAAAGTGGCTATTAAACTATATCTAAAGCCAAATCTTATTTTTTTCCAAATCTGGATAGAATAGGGGATGGCTAAAATTGCTATTCGTTTTCTTTTGCTATCGATGTGTCATTAGGAAGATTTCCCTTCACTTACTGCCCGGTAGACTGAACAAGTGGGAAAGATATGAAGTGGGAGGATATCTTTCCAATGTTAGAAAAATCCCATATTAAGATAGGGAACATGTGTCCGCATTGGAAGATTTCCCCTGCAATCTTGTTTTGGTGGCAACCAAATTCCATATTTACCCTCACTTTCATTCCTGGTGACATTGGTGATCAGGACTATCAGAAAGAATGCATCTCACTACTAGGGACACAGACCACAATACAAAAATCAGACAATGTTTCTAACTACTCTGCCCAAATCTTAAAAAAATGCCTTTAGTTATACTTTAGGCTTCATGCACACAGAACGTTTAAAAGAAGTCCTAAAAACGTCAGTAGCTTAGCAGTGATTTTTTCAGGTTTTATTAGCATTATATTACCGGCGTTTTTGCGCGTCTTTTTGCATTTTTAAAGGGCTAGCGGTTTTCCTCAATTGATCTAAAACGTCCAAAAATGTTGGAGACCGGCGTTTCGCCATATTTTTACATCTGAAAAACATCTCAGAACCCACTGGTCTTGGGGTTTTTTTACAGCTCAAAAACGTCCCTGCCAAAAACAGTTGATAACAGCCTGTGTGTGCATGAACACATAGGATAACATGATGGCAATTTTATTGACTGTAGAAAAAACATCTGCAGCTAAAAACAGCTGCTGTAAAACAGTCAAAAAACGTCCTGTGTGCATGAGGCCTTAATATTAGGTACCCCAGATGCTTGCAAGTCACTTCTGCTCTTCGGTTGAGTGTTCTGAGGTCAATAAAAACCCATGGTACTACAGAATGCAACTACCAACCAACATTCCTGGTCACTGTTTTAGGCCCTGACCCCTGCTTCTTGGATACCTCAAAATTAGTTAGTAAACCTACCTGTCACAATGATAGGCATACACTAAAGCATAACGCAGAAGGGTCAGCAGCACCAGTGACCAGGAAGCTTGGTCAGTAATTGCATTATAGAAAGAACCAGAACTTGGGGTCTCAGGAAACCCTTCCAGGGAGCAGAGGCCATTTTAGATATCCCCCTTCCCTGCAGGTTGCTTGAGATTTTCCATTTATTTGCCTAAATATAGGTAGTGTTACTTATGTAGAATATATTTGAAAAAAATCAAATATGAGAAAGAATGTAGTGTTAATACAAAAGCACAAGGCAGCATATAGCCCAACACTGAGATCTGTTACTGTTTAAAATCTACCAACTATAGGAAGCCAGTTTAGGCACAATCTGCAGACTACACTACAACCAAATATGCTTTTCTTCTATAGGGGACCTAAATTGCACAGTAGCGGGCATTTCACTAAGATAGTACAAAGAGCAATAAGGATGTACAGAGCAAATTAGCCCAGAAAAAACAATCTGAAATCTAATAACTAATCTGAGTGTACAAAACTGAATTCTGATTAGTTGCTACTGGTGACTGTATGTACTTCGTACATCATCTAGATTGTAAGCTCTAATGAGCAAGGCCCTCTGATTCCTCCTGTATTGAATTGTATTGCAACTGTATGTTGTAAAGCGCAGCTCAAACTGTTGGTGCTATATAAAACCCGTATAATAATAATCATCATTATTGCTCTTCGCACTGTCCTACTGAACATGTCAGGCAGAGAGTATTGAATACCGGTGGTTGATTGGCGAGTGCCTTTATTATCCCTCCCCAGTCCACTAGTGTAAAGTAGCTCAACCCTTTTAAAGCAGAGCTCCAAAAGACAGCATACAGTCTTAAAGTATGCAAACTGCCTGTTGTAAAAAAATGGATAAAATATCTGATAATTTGGGGTACCTACACTTTGTGCATTTTAGACTTTAAAAAGGATGAACAAATAAAAAATTGCAGCCCTCAAAGAGCTGAAGAGCCAAAAGACATCTGGTAAAATTACACAATCTTTGCTACTTGTATCCTTATTATTGTTTTAGTTAAGGAATTTTAAATCTTAAAAGATAACTAAACCCAAAAACAAAAATGTAATATACTGCAGCTTACCAGTCATTAGATGTGGCGTATGCATTAGTTTTCATTCTTCAGGCAAAGAATATTTTCAGTAAGTTCAGACATATTTGTAGTCCAGCCTAGGTGGCATCCACGGCTCCTGCCACAGCATAGGTGTGCGCAGCCTATTGCATTAGGGTGTGCACCCAAAGCTGAAACAAATGCGTGGGTGTATATATCTATATAGATAGATATTTATCAGTAGGGCAATGTCATTTTTTGATTATTTTTTAACAATTTTTTTTGGAGCCTCATTGGGGGCTATGGTGAAATATCAGGGGTCTAAAAAGACTGATATCTCACTTTTGAGACTGAGAAAAGGAACTGAGCACAGGGATTCCTCAGTCTCTTTCTCTGCAGCCAAGCAGCAGGGGGAATCTGCTCAGCACAGGGTGATTAGGGTGTGCCCAGGCACACTCTGTGCACACGCCTATGCGCCACAGATACAGTGGAAGAGTGAGTGTAGCCACCCAGGGACAGGAAGTGTGTTACCTGCAGGATTACCAGGGGACAAGAAAAAAGAAAACTGATGTAGCCACCTTATCTGAGGACTGATAAGCTGCAAAATACATTTTTGTTTTCGGGTTTGGAAACGCTTTAATTGCTCTTTTCCAACTTCAGTACTAAGTGGACACTTTAAGATTTTCTGCATTACACACACAGTGATAATATCCAATGTAACATATCTGAGATTAGGTACGCTTTCCTGGTTTGCCTGGACAAATCAATGACAGGAACGAAGCTATAGCTCTAGTTGCAATAGTTTTGATGTTTTCTTTGTCTGTACTAAGCCTTTAGAAATATCATTCATACAATGAGTGCTGGTCACATATTAGCAATGCACATTGAGCGCTCCATATAGGTGCTTAAGTGCATGACACCTAAATTAGCTGAAATACTTTAATAATACTGCTATAGAGTACAATTGCTGCCTTTTCCAGAAACAATTATTATAGCTCTACAGCTGGCAGATTACGTTCATTTGGAAATGGTGGAAGACAGCAGTAGTCAAGGACTTCACCTCCCATTTCTAAACTACATTTCCCATAATTCTATGTTCAGCATTGCAAGTATGACAGCCCCATATGCTCCATCCAGTATAGGATATTGGTTGGCTTTTTATCTGCCAATAAAAAAAGCAACAGACAAATGTTTGAAAGTCTGCTCCAGATTTACATTTGTATTTCTATGAACAGTAAATTACACAGAACTGTTATTTGATGTGTTTTATGAATGTCAAAACTAACATTTTTACTTGTGGATGCAAATGCCAAGCATGAGATTTCATAACCTTGCTTGCAAAGGATATGTACCAGTAATAAATATTTAACCAGGTCCATCCCTGGGCATATTTACATAACTCAGGTCAATGCCATTTAAATGAGTGTAGTGCATTTCTTCTACAGGGCCCTATCTCATGAAATGCTCTCTATATTAATCAGTCTATCCAGAAAAACTATAAAGCGCATGGTGAAGAGTGCCCCCTTTTTGGGCTATACCCACCAACAGTCACATGGTATACAAATTCAATAAGACAGTGTTCTGTACAATACTATGTGCAGTGTGCATTGCACATGAATATACACAGCTCTGTACATGCATATACACCCAGCCCTTATCTTGATGCCCTGATCTTTAGAGCAGGCATTCTGTATACAGAGCTCTCCCTGAAAAATATGTTCCCTCTCCCGTAGTGCAGTAACTAATCCTAATTAGTGTCTCTTATGTAAGCTTTTAAGGAAAAAAAATAAATGCACTCAACCATATAACCACCTCAATTATGATGATTTTTTTTATCTTTTGCATATCAGCTAGTTGAAATGACCCAGATGCACAGTTGTAGGGGGTGGGGGTATAAGGAGCAGTGTGTGTGTGCATTAAAGGAATGGAGCCAAGTGACAGTGGTGACTCAGGTGCCTGGCAATAGTTTCATAAAATAAATAATTTCTGTAAATTAAAAAAAAAAAAAATATGTATATATTTATATATATAAAATCTCACAATGCATGATGCAGCAAACAGCTGGTCTAACCTCACCCTGAAAAATGCATTTACGCAAAAATTTTTTTTGTTCCTATATTTTTTTGAGGGGTTACATTTAGAGGAACATACGCTTTAAAGCGCAGCGAGATTATGACAAGGAATCTGAAGATGGGGCCTAGAATGTCTCTCCTAATATGATTCTTGTAAGAATATTGCAATCACATCCCTGTAATCAGCGGAGCGTGGAGAGAGCTTCCTCCTCAGCTAATATGCTCCCTTCTACATGATGAGTAATCATGTCCTATTAAACAGCGGTACAGGCTGAGGGAACTCAACTATACAAGTGTAATGAAGCCAGCATTCTCTGAGGACAGATTAGCTCCAAGTGATTTGACACATAGCATCATTGGAGCCTCAAACCTGACAAACTCAGTGCCTGCGTGTGATTTATGTGGAGCAGTGCTTGTCAGATGAGAGCAGAGCCTAAGTGTTCTGCTGGGGTAGAGGTGAAATGTGCATATAACTGACAGCTCTCTACCTCCTTTCCTTTTTTTTTTCTTCCTGCCTCCCAAAATGCCAGTGAAGGCTCAGTCTCTTCTCCCCCTTGTTCTGTGCACTCAGTGCTTTTACACCTCCCATGTCATTCCTGACTCCTCCCCTTGCGGTGCGAGGAGTGAGCGGTGCTTGAGTCTGTCTCCTTTCCGTATGATTTTTTTTTTTTAGATTAGGGTGGGCATGAGGCCTCCACCTCCCGCGTTGCTGTTGTTGTTGCGGTTGTTTTTTCGGGAGAGGTTTGGCGTGGCCATAAGCACAAACTGTTCATCAGGGCAGCCATATTGCAACAGGAGCTCTCGAACCTCGGGAGTGACAGCTTGCTTAGCATACGCTAACGCTGTGTTCCCATGGAAGTCCCGCGCCATCACATCCACACCGTACTGGGGAAACAAAACAAACAAAAAAAATATTTAGTATATATACACACAAGCAAAAAACAGCAGTGGGAACTATGAACTTCATTCAGCTGGTAATGATACATGTAGATAAAATAAGTTATCTGTCTTGTTTATAGAAACAAATCAGATCTCTAATCTAGAATTTAATCTAGAATTTTTCTACCTGTACTACAAATATACCATCCTGAGTCTGGTTGGCAACAATGGCCAACATAGGCACTTAAAGTGGTAGTAAATGCCTTTTGTTTATGTTTTACCTACAGGTAAGCCTACCTGTAGGTACTGTAAATATCTCCTAAACAAGCACCGCTTAGGAGATAGTTATTTGTGAAGCCGCCAGTGACATCACTGGCACATGCGCTCTGAAGGAACGGCATATACCCATGTCATTCCTTCAGAGCCCTGTGCCATAAGCAATGACATCACTGCTGCTCGTCCATTCAAAGGACTGGAACCTGTGAACCCGGAAGGCAGACCGGGTGAAGATGGAAGCCTTATCAGCGGTGATAGCTTACCGCTGGAGGGCTTCAATTTAAGGCAAGTTTCACATAATATGCTACTATGCGATATTGCCTTGCAGGAGGAAACGTTTTTATTTTTTTTCCCCTCCCAAGTTTACTACCGCTTTAACTGCCCTGCAGATTTATAAGGCCTACTATCTTGTTGATAGATAATACAGGCTTCTTTACTTTTGGTTGAAAAATGCTTTAGGCTCCATGCACACTAGTGTTTTTTTCTGCTCCTAGAAGCTGTTATTAGCACTTTTTTTTCTGCTCCTAGAAGCTAAGTGAAGTGTGATGCACACTACTTCAGGCGATTAGCATTTTTTGAGCTTCAGCATCTAGGAGCAGAAATAAAATGTTTTTGTAGAGTTTCCTGGAGCGTTTTTCCAGCAGAAACGCTCTTAAAGTTCCACTCGTTTTTTGGTTTACTAAAAGTCAGCTACAAAAAGTGTAGCTGCTGACTTTTATTAAACAGTAACTTACCTGTCTCCTGGCCCAGCGATGGCTGTGCCCGAAGCCTCGTTCCTCTCTCCCTCCTTCCCGCGGCGCCGTCATTGCAAGTGTGGGCACCGGCCGTGGCTTCACGGCTGGGCACGCACTGCGCATGCTCGAGTCGCGCTGCGCGTTCCTAGTGGCCAGCCAATCTTCTGGGACCTGTGATGTGTCCCAGAAGATTGCCAGGAGGGAGGGGCCGCCTAGGTGGAGAGAAGGAGTCGCCTAGGCGGAGCGTAAGGTGGAAGAGGGACAGGGAGTCCCTCTGAAATCCAGGCACACACTCCCCCCTCCCCCAAAATGACATGCCAAATGTGGCATGTAAGGGGGCGAGGAGTGCTTAAAGCGGAAGTTCCATTTGTGGGTGGAGCTCCGCTTTAAACTCTGTTAAATGCTCCTGATATTGGTTTTTTTTTTTAGCTTTTTTCCCCCCTTTTACTGCAAAAATGCCAATGCTCCTAAACGCTACTACAAAAAGCTATTACCAGCGTTTTTTATCCAGTGATTTTTCCAGTGTTTTTTTTAACCTTAAAAAAAAAAGCTAGTGTGCATGGAGCCTAAAGGATAAGTTCACCTTTGGGAACATGCTACATGTTCCACACATTTTTAGGGGGAACATGTAACATGTTCCCACTGCTGCAGCCTCTCCTCGCCGCTCTCTCTCCCTGTGACAACAGTATGGGAAGAAGTTGCCAGTACTAGCGGTCACTTTTTGAAAACAGCATGGCTGTGCAGGGTTCCACTCACACAGCTGCGCCATTAATCCACAGAGCTCTGTGTATGAATGAACTACAAGTTCCGACATCCTTTGCAGCTGTCAGCTTGTAGATTTCATTGAACTACCATGTTAAACTTCCTGGCTGTAAGATATATGGGCAGACAGCTCACACTGACTGTCTGCAGGAGCCCTGCATGGCATTAGTTGTCTGCTGATCGCGGGTGCAATGCTTTGCAGGCACCTATAAAAAAAAAAAAAATTAAACAATTGTAAATGCACATTTTTTTTTTACCTACAAAAAAATGTGCATTTATTGTTTCTTTAAAAAAAGGTGAACTTATCCTTTAAGCACAATACCCCAAGTAAAATCCCCCCCAAAATGTTTTATCTGATTGTATATAGATGCTGTTCGGCTAATGATTTTCCAACAGTGTCCCTCTCTCTCGCCGCTCCTCTCCGACGTCGTCACCCTTGTACAATGT
>BLSH010087961.1:688580-704107 GCA_018402905.1 Glandirana rugosa
AAAAAAAAAAAAAAACCCCCCCCTCTTTGAATGCACAGTTTAAGCAAACCTGCCAGGTAAAAAAATAAAAGGCCACCATGTAGCAAAGGGGGCTGCAGGGCACATGCTTCGCATTGTGGGCATGTCAGGAGGCAGCAGAGAAAAAGCAGTACACTGGTTTACCCAGTAATTCGCTGTGCAGGGGGGGGGGGGGTGTCAGCATAAGTCTGACCATTGGAGTACAGGCAGACAGGGTGGATAAAAATCAATGATTTAAAAAAAAAAAAAAAATCTGATTTTATTGATTTAAATCAATTTTTTTTGATTTTTATCAAATGTATTTTAATAAAATGCTTTTGGAGTAAAAATCTATCCAAATATAGTTTTCTATTTAGGATACATTAATAATTTAGTTTATTCAGCATGAAATGGAGCTTAGTTATGTAGCATGAGGCTGTATATTCTGCAATATTTACAATTTTGGTAAACTCATTCAATGAATCCAAGTTCTGCAAGCTGAGATAACATGCACTGCATTGATGCATTCACAGTAACCATGAAATAAAACAAAGTTCAGGAATATTCTTTTATCCCATTGTTTTGCAAATCTATGTACACTACAAACTGTATGATTGAATCGGTTCCGATATAGCTGTTTTACTAACCTGACAGCTTATTATTCTAAATAAGAAACCTTCATTTGTTTGCAAATATTAAAGATTCTAACTACCAGCAAGAATAAGTCCTTACATTTAAAGAGCACCTGTCGTTTCAGATCCATCATGGCAGCGCCTGCTAGCGGGCATCAACTCACCTGCTGCTGCCACGTCCCTCACCTTGTTGTGTCCCTGCCACATCACCAGCTGTCCCATTAAAGTGAATGGGACTGTCAGTGAGTCAACAGTGGGGCAGAGGAGGAGCCGCTGTGGGACAGAGGTGACAGTTGCTCTTTAAAAATTATGATTTAAATCAAGTTGATTTAAATCAAGCCTTTTTACTAGTGATTTAAAGCAACTTGATTAAAATCAAATCCACGCTGCAGACAGACTGTGCTTCCCATGTAGAATACAAAGAAAAAAATGACTACTCAGGAATGGATATGCTTTCATGCCTAGCATGGTCAGTTTTAAATAGGAAAGCAGGGGGAATAGCAGGATCACCGGGAAGCATTTCACACAAAGGAAGTGATGCAAGGAGAACAAGATACTTTTTCAAATGTCCAGGGTAACACAGACAGAGAATTGTTGGGGTATCATACACTTTAATGTGAATTATTGATTCTCAAAGACCACAAGGAGGCCTCATGCACACAGAAACATATAGATCCTTCCAATTTTTTTTTTTATGGATTTGAAAACCGCTCTATTATAGCCAATGCATCCATGCACATGGCGGCTTTAGAGCCATATTCTACAGCAGCATTAAGATTTGTTTTGGATTCAGATTAGATTAAAAATGACCCAAATCCCACATCTGTAGACAAGTATTTTTTGTGTATTTGAAGCTGTACACGTGTAAATGTTTGTGGTAACATTCACATGCACACTCCTGAAGCTGCCTGCCTCCAAGTAACTTCGGGCACTAGGTGGCAGGAGCTAGCAGGCAGACGGCTCCAGCTGTCCTTTGTTACTGGAAGGCAGGCACTGCCATTGGCTGAGGTTGCTGCTCAGGAACATCATGAAAATAATAGTGTGTAATCAGCAGATGCCACTGCCTGCCAGGGTGCCAAAATCTGCTCTCCATACAAAAAAACCTAAGATTTTAATGCCTGCATTCTGAACGTTGAAATTTAATTTCTTTACAAAGCTTACAGATACAGAGATGAATGAGGGCTTGTTTTAAAGTGTGTTTACTGCTGTTTCAGAATATAAAAATACATGCAAGATTTAAACACAGGTTTAAAACTGTGACGCAAGCCGGCCATAGACAGAGTGATTTTCTTTCCTGCAACCACAGGTTGCAGGAAAGAAAATCGCTCCAACCCCTCCCATGGAGCCATTGTATTCTCCCACGGGGGGGCATGGGAAGTCGTTCATGCTGGGAGAACACAGTGATTATGTTATAGCTGCTAGCAATAATCTCATGTAAAGTCCGACAGGCTGGTTGCTCCCAAGATAATCGATCAACTTGGGTACATTCAGCCTGCCCATACATGGTGTGCGCCCATTAACACCTACTGTGTTTGCTGTTTGGATGGCATTCTGAATTTAATTTATATATCTTGTCCCAATTCCTGTAACTGGACAGCTTGGTCTGGTCTGTATGTGTTAGCACTGGGTCCATAATTATATGGCGGTTACATGTAAAATATATGCATGGCCTTACTGTGGCTGCTCCGCTCTTAAATGGGATTACATTTCAAATCATTCCAGACAGAGCTAGAAAAAGCTTATATAACAATCTGGCTATAAATAAGAATAGGTCCTTTTTTTGCAACTTTAGTTTCAGCTGACCAGCAGCTCCACGTTTCTATTACTCTTTAAAAAAAAAAAAAAACGCTCACTTTACCAACACCTACCTAAGCGAGGGGCTCATTTGTGTCCAGACATTTCTCGGCTGCCCAGCACCTCCCCCCTCCCCTGATAATAACAGTGCGAGAGGCTGCAAGGAATCTCTGCGGCATTATCGAGAGAGCGCAGGAAATTGGGCAGCTCGTTAGAGAAGCACAGAACCAATCAGGACAAAATTATGCAGTCATGTAAGAAATAATATCTATTAGGCTAATTTAATCAGTGCATACTTTACAGATGGATTAGAATGCAGAATCCAATTATATCAGACATTGCGGCTACACTGGACTTGCAGCCCCTTATACGAGAGAAGGGGACAAAGGTAGGGGGTAGGAAACAATCGGGGGGTCTGGAACGCACAGTCAGAAGCAAGACATGCAGTAGATGCACATTAACCCTTACATCGGGGGGAGCTTTTCCAATTATGGCACTGAACTGCTTCACAGACTATTTCTTGTCTTTCATGGCAAAAGACATAGTAATGGGAAGCCATCATCAGCTTTGTGATAGGGTATAACAACAACTAAAGGCTAACTTTTATGTTGTTTTTAATTAATCTCAACAGTGAAATAATCACTAAATGGAATGAGCAAAAACTACAAAAACTGGAAAATATAACAATGCAAATGTAGGAAATGAGACTTATGCCTCGTACACACGTTCAGATTATCGGATGATAAAAATCGCTTTTGGAATAATCATACGATAGTCTGATCGTTAGTACAGAGCTTTGGACAGCCGATCACGACAGTCTGTCCAACAATATCCGAAGGGACACACACGAAAACTTTGCTCGGACGATAGCCTATCGAACGACAATGCTATAATCAGTACACTATGTATCTGATAAAAATCGATAGACAAACACTACGCATGATCATGAACGTAGCTACGGAAACAGGATCATTTCAGATACAGAACTACACAAACAGGAAGTTTTTCTAGAATTGTACGAAAAAAAATCGTAGTTTTAGTACAGTGCTTCAACTAATGTTGCATTTGATTTATGTATTATACAACTAAAAGCAAAAGATTAGTCGTGAGATAATCTGAACGTGTGTACGAGGCATAAGGGCGCTTTCACACTGACGCGGTGCGGCTTTCCTGAAGCGCAGTGTATGTGCATCTTTGGTGAATACCTGTGCTTTGCCATAGACTTCTATTAGATCGGGCAGTTATGGCGAGTTTTCTGCAAGTGTACCAAAACTGTACATTGGTGCGTGTCCAGAAAATGCACTAACACTGCCCTAATGCAAGTCTATGGAAAGCGCAGATAACAAAAACTGCGGGTACACTGGGCTGTACCCGCGCTGCAGGAAAGCCGCACCGCCTCAATGTGAAAGTGCCCTTAAGGGATGATGTTCAATTTAAATGACATTATCTATATTGAAGCTGAGCTAAACACATCAATTTGATTGATTACTAAAACCATTATATTCGAGGCATACAGTGAATGAGAATTGTCACAGTTGCTTCTACTCTCAACCAAACTATCAAGCCATCAAATGGCTGGTGTCATAACTGACCACATGTGCATTACCATGGATGAAACAGAGGTCAAGAAGGATAGGAGGGTTTAGTTCCGCTTTAACCTTAGCATTGTACGGACAACTAACAGTGATCACATACCCAAAGATCAACTTTTTAGCATAGATGATGCTAAATTCAGCAAGGCAGTGAAGCTGTTCACATATCTGGACACTTTTATATCAGACATGTGGTTGACTGCTGGATGGAAAAATATCATTTATTCAGTTCTAAAAAAAAGGGAACAATTTATAAAAACGGAAAGGTTTGAGAAGGGGAAGAAGTGCCATATCCCCACATCCTAGCTGTTATTTTAGTATTGCAGGTAAGAACTTTCCTGTAGTAAAGTAGATTGTTGGCAGAAATACAGTAAAAATCTACTCAGGATTGGTGCAAATTCGTTACATCTCACAAAAACATTCAACAGTATATTACTTATCCCTTTCTTGAAATGGGACACAATATTACCCTGGACTGCTAACCTGCCTTTTGAATAGAACAGAAACAGGATGGGTAATCCGCAATTGATCATCTCTTTCTGATTTATGGCCGATATCTGCACCCATCTACTGCACAACAGTCACATGTCTAAGGGCAAGTTCACACCTTTGCCATTGTGTTGTATACATGTTGTGCTTTAGAATCTTTAGACGACTTTCAATGGAACCATATGAAAGATGCTGTGAGCAGGCTTTCTTTTTATTGTACTGCACCTAAAATGCACTGTTGTGAATGGGTCCTTAGGCCTGGTTCACACTGCTATGGGATTGAAATTGTGCGAGTTCATCTGAGCTGGAAGGATTTCATACCAGCCTGTCATTTCGACTTCAGGGGCGCGGGTTGCTGTACAGAGGTCTATTGAAATCTCACCCGAAGTTGCCAAAAGTAGTACAAAAACTACTTTTGGGAATCGATGCGGCGCCACAATGTCGGTGTGTTGCACTGATTCGGACGGTGCCATTGCCGGAAATTGCTGCCGATTTGGCATGCGATTTGACATGTCAAATCTCATGCCAAATCGCATCAGTGTGAACCTAGGCTAAATCAATGTCCTGAAAGTCAGGTGTCCTTGCAGTGCCAGAATACTCCACTACAGAACACCTCCATTACCACTATGGATGTGATATGGTACAGCTGTACCCAAGTAAAGGGCAATTTCATATATTGTAAATATTTATTATTATTCTTAATTAGTCAAAAACTAAATTATGCTGGCCACAAACCTCCAATAACTCAGACTGTTTTGAAATCTGATTGAATCTACCAATTTTCAACTGCTCTTAATACTATCATGATCATTTCCGACTTTGCGCAATCAAATTGTTAGAGAAAAAAAACTATTATATTAGTCAAAGACCATTTTCAAGATGATTTTACAGTGGATGGAGCAACTGACCAATTCCGGAGTATACACTTTTGATTCTTTTTTCTCAATGGGTTTTTTGCTAGTGAATGTAATCAGATTTGTGCAGGCAAACTTACTGTTTGTGCATCATCAAGTAGTTATTTCATATATGAGGTCATTTAAAACTGTTGGGTGGTTGTGTGAAAAATTGATTTATGACCAATTTTACTTTAAAGGAAAAACCATCATTAGAGCAGTTTATTTCATCATTCTAAACTTTGACACATTTACTTTAAATATTGCTGAATTTAAGCATGTAATAATCATTGTAATAATCATTTTCATTGCACATAAACCTCCCAATTTCGGGATCCCAGACATAATCCTAATTCATACAGTTATCCCTCGCAACATAAAAAAGGTTCACAGCTAGACAAACTTCTCATTTTATGTTTTCAATAAGTACCAACTTTAGGTCTGCTGCAAATTTATAAACAGTTACCTGTGACTAAACCATAGTCGGTAGGTAATAGGTTTTTGTCGTGGTCTCCTCTTATGCCCTGGGAAATGGAAAGTGACCGTTACAAAGAGCGGTGTAGTCACTACAATACATGCATTACTTGCAGAACTAATTGTGGCCACCAGATGGCTCCTTCTTCTCTTTCCTCAAACCCAATCGTTATTATTTTAATCTGTAGCCTTCTACTAATGCAATAAAAGAAATGTTCCTGGTCTGTTTTCAGCCTTTTCAGTATTTGCTCTTATACATAAGCAATGTTTCCTATATTTAACATAATGACTACAACTGAACATACAAGGTCACTTTTCAGCAATGAGTTTACAAAATCCCGAATAATAAGCAAATGTATCCTAAAAGCGAATACAATTTTCAGGAATGTTAGTGTCAGTTCACGCCCAGAATCGCACAGGAGTGTGCTATACATTTGCGTGTGATTCACATGCAGTTCTGTGCATTGATTCTGAATGGGCTGCAATCGCACTGCACCACCAGTGGATGCACTACTTTTGGAAACTCACTCCAACCAGATTGCATGGTACTTCTGTAGTATACAATCCAATGCGGGCAAACGCACTACGTTTGCGACCTGTGTTTGGGGTGTCATTAATTTAATATTGGCACCCGCTGCACATCGCAACTGCAGTGCGTTTTAAACATGGTTCAGAAAACGTTTATGGAACACAGGTTTCCTGTACCACGTTCTGATCAGAAAAAACATGTAAGTTTTATAGCTGTACTATAATATATATATATATATAGTAATTCATTGTAGTATGTTCATTGTTAAAGGCTTGTCACATTTATTCACAATGTTGTCACCAGAACAGAAACTGAATATATATAGGGTGTTTTCTGTGGAGCAATTTATGGCTATTTATTCCCCTTGTGGGGGGGGGGGGGGTGAAACAGGGGGTCAGAGGTTGAGAAAGGGGAAGTTATAGGGAATAGAAGAAATAAAAACTGAGGGGGGCTGATCTTTAAGGCTGGGTTCACACTATTGCGAATTGGCAATAGCATGAGATTTTGACCGGCTCTCTATGGAGCCGGTTCACATATCTCCGCTGCGGCTCCGGTGTGAATTTGCACTGGAGCCCCGAGCGTCTTTTGGTCTGTTTCAGGTCCCAACTCAGCCAAAAATTGGGACTGAAATGGTGAACCAGGACACACCGGACCCCTGCTGGGAGAAGCATGCGACAATAGTGTGAACCCAGCCTAAAGTAGAACTCCAGCTAAACAGAAAATTATACAGTTGAAGTGTGCAAAAACCGGTTCCCAAGTCCCAAAGCTGGACTCCAGCCATAAACTCTCTCTTACAAATATATTTAACAGCCACAAATCATAAATACACAAATGCTTTTGCTAATCAAGTTTTTACCTTGTTAAAATTGGCAGTAACATCATCACTGTGATGAACATGTCCAGAGCAGAAATGTGGGAGTGGGCCAGCAGGCTCCACCAATGACAGACCTACTGCAAAAAACTGCAGGAGGGGGCGGAGACAAGACCAGCCCCCCTGCACAAGAAACCAGAGCAGCAGTGACTGGTCTTTATAACAGGAAACTTCTGCATAGAGTGAAAGTTTCACACCGGATTACTGCACACATCTGGAAGAAATACACAAAGCAGACCAAGATTCGAGTAAGAATACACATACCTTGTGGATTTAGATAGTATTTGCTGACACTGGAGTTTACACTTTACCATGGTGGTGACCACTCTCATGTGGTCTGTATCACTCTGGGGACTGCCTGACATGACATTTTTATAGCAGCTTACAGAATGTCTTTTTTTCCAATATGTAGCATAATAGGGGCCTTAGGATTTCCATACATTTAATACAACACTCCACCCCCCCCCCCCTCCAAAAAAGCAGGATTATTCCTCATTTTGAGAAAGTGGGTAGTGCCATGCAAATCATTCCTATATACCCTTGGACCATATGTACTGTATACCCAGAACTGTATAGTATAGATGCAGCCTAATATAAGCCTAGGTATTCCAAACTTATATAGCGGTTTCATGTTTGCTGGCCATCATCAGTGTACTGCATAGAAAGGAGTAGGGCTTGGGGACAAATGAATGATATACATGGCTCCGCCCACTATCCCAAAATGAGGGATAATTGCCTTATTTTTGGTACTAGTGATGGAATATAACAAGCGTATGCCTTGCTTCCAGAAAAAGCTATAGGTTTCTGGTTCCTTTTAGGTGACTTACTGGAATCTGTTGCATTATATTCTATTTTTTTTCAAAATGACACCTATTTTGTCACTGTTCATAGAAGAATTACATGATGTTTGGCACTGTCAAATGTCTAGTAATCTGGATTTTTTTGTGGTTATACATATTAGGGTTCTTTGTCTGCTCCTGGCCTCAATCAGAGTTGTACAGACAGTGCAGAGTGGATACAAGCAGATGGCACAAACAACACACTGACCCTTAAGAGTAATTTAGACGTGTTCAAATTAAGACTTGTATAGTGGAGGACTTTGTGTAATGACATGTACACAGCAGACATACCTTTCTAACCACTTACAGGTGAAAGTGGTTGTAAACCCTTCCACATACCCAGGGAAGTTACTGGCCTCAGGTGATACACAAAGATTTAACAAATCCTCCTACATAAGTTGTTCCTGTTTATTTGCAGTCTTCTCTTCTCTACATCTATTCAAAGTCCAGGACTTTAAAGCTTGTCTGAGCCGTCAGAAAACAAAGGGCAGGGATGTGGTATTACACTCTGCAGAGCTCAGTGAGGAGAACTCTGAGAGCTGATTGGAGGGAAGGGACACAGCCCCCTTCACAGAGCATCAGAGCTGAGGCTGTCAGTCAGCTGGTGGTCCCTCCGTCACCTTTTCTCTTGGCATCAGGAAAACTTGGCGGAAGTGATTCATGCTGATAGTAGAGGAAAGAAGCAACAGACAGAAATGACACTTGGTGTTCTTAATCGAGACAAGTACACACTATAGAGGGGTATGCTTCGTTTACATTTCATGTCTGAGGTTTACAACCACTTTAAGTAAATAACATTGATAATCTCATTACAATGGCATTTGAAAGTCAGTGGGATATATTAGGTAGCAAGTAAACATGTTGTCCCTGAAGTTGATGTTTTGAAAGCAGAAAAAAAATGGGCATCACAGCTTGCTGCATATGTGGCTACATAGCCGTAGACCGGTCAGTGTGCCCATGCTGACCCGTATCCACCTCCAAAAGTGCCTACAATGGGTACATGGGCATCAAACTGGACCACAGAGCAATGGAAGGAGATGGCCTGGTCTCATAAATCATGTTTTCTTTTACATCACATGGATTGGCTTAAGTCCTGTCATGTGGATGTTACTTGACATGTACCACCTACTTAAACATTGTTCCTGACCAAGTACACCACCACATGGAAAGGGTATTCTCTGATGGCAGTGGCACCCCCTTCAGCAGGATAATGTGTTCTGAGGAACCCAACAAATAAGAGGCGTTTACTTGACCTCCAAATTCTCCAGATCTCAATTCAATTGATGTGCTGAAAAAACAATTCTGATCCTTGGCCCCACCATGCAACTTACAGGACTTAAAGGATCTGCTACTGACAGCTTGCTGCCAGAGACCACAGCACACCTTCAGAGGTCTAGTGGTGCCCCATGCCTCAATAGGTCAGGGCTGTTTTGGCGCCAAATTTAATATTAGCTGGGTGGTCAAAGTTATGAAAGAACGATGTTCCCTTTACACGCCTTGGTAATCAAAATTCTGCACAAACTGGCCTGAAGGTTGTGGGAAAGCACCCATAACTGCTCTACACTACAGAAGTCTCCACAAGATAAATAGTCCAATCAGTTATGTTTAACAACCTAAAGCGTTTATTAACCCCCCCAAAAAAAAATAAATAAAGATCCTGTTCCTATAAAGCAGCCGTCGAGAGATGGAGATCTACTTGAACAATATTAACAAAGTCAAAGATCACGGGGCACAGTGTCGGGCCCCCCCCCCAAAAAAAAGCCAAAACATTAAGACTGATCTCTTTTGTTTTGTAATAAGTGTTACACGAGAGTGCTGGGTTTAGGAGTGTGTTATGCAGATAATGCAGGGTTCACAATTGCATTATGCTCAGCATGAGGCTCAGCAAGGTTCAGGGGGGCGTTGCGGTCAGAATGCAGGGTTCAGGGGGGCGTTGCGGTCAGAATGCAGGGTTCAGGGGGGCGTTGCGGTCAGAATGCAGGGTTCAGGGGGGCGTTGCGGTCAGAATGCAGGGTTCAGGGGTGTGTTACAGTCAGAATGCAGGATTCAGGAGTGTGTTGCGGTCAGAATGCAGGGGTACGTTGCGGTCAAAATTCAGGGTTCAGGGGTGCGTTGCGATCAGAATGCAGGGTTCAGGAGTGCATTGCTGTCAGAATTCAGGGTTCACGGGTGCGTTGCGGTCAGAATGCAGGGTTCGGGGGGGGAGGGTGATATAGGACACTGCTATGGGGGTGACCCTGCCCATGACAGTGTCCTCTTGCCCCCTTCAAATCACCCCCCCCCCACACACACACACACACACAGTGGTGTCTCCTGCCCCCCCATTGGCAGTAACCCCCCCTTCTCCCCTTTTGTCTCCCATAGCACAGTACCCATTTCACAGCAGAGACCGGGAGGCAGCGCAGTTCTAGACAAAGGGGCGGGAGCTGGCAGTGACTTTCCACATTAGCAAGCTGGTGATTGGTTGCTTAGGACCACTCTATGTGCTAGCAACCAATCACCAGCAGTTTAACAATAAAAGTTTGTTTGACCAGCTCCTCCTCCCGCCCTCTGTACTGATCTGTGCTTTCTCCTGGTCTCCACTGCTCACTGATCACAGCTGCAGAGGAGGGAGGGAGAGAGTGACAGCGTAACATAGATGGAGAGGCGGAGCCGCGTAGGAGGCTTGAGGCTGGGAGGGAAGACGAGGACCGGGACATAGAAGGCGGGGGTCGGCGGCGCAGGAACCTGTTCACGGTCCTCCTGTTACCTGCCGGCAGTCGACAGGTGGACCGTGATCGACGAGTTGCCGTCCCCCGCTATAAAGCATGTTATACAGCACAGTGCTAGTTCTGTCTCATTTGGCCCCCTGTATCACCTGGCTGATCCTGCAAGTTAAGGCCCTCCCCTCTCTGCACTGACTCTGACATATCATGGCTTCCAAGCAGTGTCATCGGAGTCAGTGCATGTCTTCATCATCCGCAGCCTGTTCTGTGTCTCCTGTCTGCTTTCTCTCCCCCCCCTCCCCGGTTTCATAGCTCCGTGCCTGCGCCACCCCCCCATGTCCAGCTGCTTAAATCAATCGTTTGTAATACAATCCGCTCTGTTTATTAACGTAGTGTCCCCCTCTGACTGTCCTTTATGGAAATAACGTATGTACATTGTATACTGAGCGCTCATGTGCGCTGATTGACACGCCGCTTTTCTCCTCTCTCTTCCCAACAGATGCAGTGGGCGGGGCCGCCTCTCTCCTCCCCTCCTGACTGACATCAGCAGGGGTTCCTCGGCCCTGCCCACTGCATCTGTCGGGCAGAGAGAGGAGACAAGTGGCGGCTCAATCAGCGCTGATGAGCACTTGGTATACAAGGTATATACAGAATTATTTCCATAAAGGACAGTCACAGGGGGGACACTACATTAATAAACAGAGTGGATTATGTAAACACGTACTGGTGGATTAACAACCACTTTAAGGACCGGAAGGATTTACCCACTTCCTGACCAGGCCATTTTTGCGATGTGGCACTGTGTGCGACGTTGTCCCCAAAGAAAATGTGTGTACTTTTTTGCCCACAAATAGAGCTTTCTTTTGGTGGTATTTGATCACCTCCGCGATTTTTATTTTTTGCGCTATAAACAAAAAAATAGCGAAAATTTAGAAAAAAAATGTTTTTTTGGCTATAATAAATATCCTAAAGAAAAATGTAAAAAAAAGTCTTCACCAGTATAGGCCAATAAGTATTCTACATATTTTTGGTAAAAAACAAAAAAACAAAACCCCCAATAAGCGTATTGATTGGTTTGCATAAAAGTTATAACGTCTACAAAATAGGGAATAGATTTATGGCATTTTTATTATTTACTAGTAATGGTGGTGATCAGCGACTTTAAGCAAAGCTGCGACATTGCGGCGGACAAATCTGACACCTAACGGACATTTTTGACACTTTTTTTGGGAACCAGTGACATTACAGTAATCAGTGCTAAACATATGCACTGTTACTGTACTAATGACACTGGCAGGGAAAGGGTTATCAGGGGTAAGGTGTGTCCCTGTTTGTGTTTCATACTGTATGGGGGACTGTGTGACTGGGGAAACACACAGATCTGTCTTCCTGCATAGCAGAAAGACAAGATCTGTGTTATCTCCCTTGTCAGAACGGAGATCTGCCTTATTTACACAAGCAGATCCCTGTTCTGTCACTGCGGGGAACGATCGTGGGTGGCCGGCGGACATCGAGTCTGCCGAACCTGCCGATTGGCTCCCTGCTGGCCACAAAAGTGAGATCCCACTCCGACGTACAATGACGGCCACTGGCAGGATTGTGCCACCTTGCCACAGTACAATGACGGCGGCTAGTCGGCAAGTGGTTAACCACTTGAAGACCAGGCTTTTTCTGGCACTTTATGTTTACAAGTATAAATCAGTATTTTTTGCTAAAAAATTACTTATAACCCCCAAACATTATACATTTTTTTTTGTAGCAGAGACCTTAGAGAATAAAATGGTGATCATTGCAATTCTTTATGTCAAACGGTATTTGCGCAGCGGTTTTGCAAACGTAATTAAAATGTGAAAGATGACGTTATGTCGGGTAAATGGATACCGAACATGTCATGCTTTAAAATTGCGCATGCTAGTGGAATGGCAACAAACTACTGTACTTTAACATGTCCATAGGCGACGCACTAGAATTATTGCTTTCACTCTAATGTTTGTGGCCATACCTCACGTGCGTGGTGTGAATGCCGTTTACATATTCGTGCACGGCTTATGTATGCGTTCGCTTCTGCGCATGAGCACAGAGTAATGGGGGCCCTTTAAATGTTTTGTTTTTTTCTTCTGGGGTCAAAAAGACCCCAAATCTCTCCTTTACCTTTAAAAGCAAAACAACGACAACAAAAAAACATATATATATATATATATATATATATATATATATATATACACACACACACACACACAGTATCTCACAAAAGTGAGTACACCCCTCACATTTTTGTAAATATTTTATTCTATCTTTTCATGTGACAACACTGAAGAAATTACACTTTTCTACAATGTAAAGTAGTGAGTGTACAGCTTGTATAACAGTGTAAATTTGCTGTCCCCTCAAAATAACTCAACACACAGCCATTAATGTCTAAACCGCTGGCAACAAAAGTGAGTACACCCCTAAGTGAAATTGTCCTAATTTGGGCCCCCAAATTGTCAATATTTTGTGTGGCCACCATTATTTTCCAGCACTGTCTTAACCCTCTTGGGCATGGAGTTCACCAGAGCTTCACAGGTTGCCAATGAAGTCCTCTTCCACTCCTCCATATCAACATCACGAAGCTGGTGGATGTTAGAGACCTTGCGCTCCTCCACTTTCCATTTAAGGATGCCCCACAGATGCTCAATAGGGTTTAGGTCTGGAGACATGCTTAGCCAGTCCATCACCTTTACCCTCAGCTTCTTTAGCAAGGCAGTGGTTGCCTTGGAGGTGTGTTTGAAATACTGCCCTGCAGCCAGTCTCTAAAGGGAAGGGATCATGCTCATGCTTCAGTATGCCACAGTACATGGTTCCCTCAATGAACTGTAGCTCCCCAGTGCCGGAAGCACTCATGCAGCCTCAGACCATGACACTGCTTGACTGTAGGTAAGACACACTTGTCTTTGTATTCCTCATCTGGTTGCTGCCACACACGCTTGACACCATCTGAACCAAATAGGTTTATCTTGGTCTCATCAGACCACAGGACATGGTTCCAGTAATTCATGTCCTTAGTCTGCTTGTCTTCAGCAAACTGCTTGCGGGCTTTCTTGTGCAGAAGAGGCTTCCTTTTGGGGCAACAACCATGCAGACCAATTTGATGCAGTGTGTGGCGTATGGTCTGAGCACTGACAGGCTGACCCCCCCACCCCTTCAACCTGGCAACAGTCATATGTCTATTTCCCAAAGACAACCTCTGGATATGACACTGCACGTGCACTCAACTTCTTTTGTCGATCATGGCGAGGCTTGTTCTGAGTGGAACTTGTCCTGTTAAACTGCTGTATGGTCTTGGCCACCGTGCTGCAGCTCAGTTTCAGGGTCTTGGCAATTTTCTTATAGCCTAGGCCATCTTTATGTAGAGCAACAATCCTTTTTTTCAGATCCTCAGAGAGTTCTTTGCTACAAGGGGCCATGTTGAACTTCCAGCGACCAGTATGAGAGAGATAACACTAAATTTAACACACCTGCTCCCCATTCACACCTGAGACCTCGTAACACTGAGTCACATGACACCAGAAAGGAAAAATGGGTAATTGGGCCCAATTTGGACATTTTTACTTAGGGGTGTACTCACTTTTGTTGCCAGTGGTTTAGACATTAATTGCTGTGTGTTGAGATATTTTGAGGGGACGGCAAACTAACACTGTTATACAAGCTGTACACTCATTACTTTACATTGTTGCAAAGTGTCATTTCTTCAGTGTTGTCACATGAAAAGATATAATAAAATATATACAAAAATGTGAGGGGTGTACTCACTTTTGTGAGATACTGTGTGTATATATATATATATATATACACACACACACACACACACACACATTGCAGTTGGCAAGTGGTTAACAATGTAAAGTCCATGTAAACCCAAACTGGATGTCATTCAGTTTTCTAAAGCCCCGTGTATCACATACACACGCCGTGGGCAGGCTTCCTGATTCACACAGACGCCTAAAGTCTCCAGCGAGCGCGCATGTGATTGTGTAACGCAGGTGAGACACTGAAGAAAGGAACAGAGCATTATCACCCAATTACAGGAGGTGTCTGCACAGTGGCCTTCATTGCAGTAACACAGGTATTATTTTAATGACTGGTGCAGCTTTAAAAATATTGTAAATTACTTTTTAAATTACATTAACATGTTAGAGACACTGAGATTTAAAGTAGAACTCCAGCCACAAATCACAAAATAAAATAAATACCAATTTAAAAAAATAAAATAACAAAACCAGCTTTTGCTACAATACTCTTCTTGAGCCCTGAGATTTTCCCCAAAGTACTTTTTTTCTGCAAATAGATGTCCTCAGTCTGATGGCTAGCATCATTCAATCCACTTCCTCTGAGCCCAGGTTTTCCTGGACCTGCTCCCAACCTGTGAATGGGCAGTGGAATGAGAAGTAGCACAGTAATTAGCTCATCTCCCTGTCAAGTCTGTTTTCTCCTATCAGCATGCATCTTGTTTGCATATGAACTGATTGTCTCCTTGTACTCCTCCTTCCTCACATTCCAGCTCTACTGTACAGGGACTGCAGGAGGCTATCAGGTACTTTTCACTGCTTTTATTAATAAAATACATGATGTATTCATGAATAAAGAGCTGTATTCTATGTGCCTTTCATATCTGTCCCGAGTTTAGCTTTAAAGCCGTTCTAAAGGCATTTACACTTAAAAGAATACCCCTC
>BLSH010087961.1:704130-776607 GCA_018402905.1 Glandirana rugosa
CCCCCCCCCCCCCCCCCCCCCCCCCCCCGGTCGGTCATCCAACCGCACTTATCTAGGTTGTGGATGGGCTTAGCTGAGCGTCTTCTCCTCTGCATCTAACTCCGTGCGTCTCCTTCCTCCTCCTCCTAGGCATCCAATAGGATCACCTGTCCTTCCAGCCAATCGGGTGGCGGGTCTCAGGACTTGCTTCCTGATTGGCCGGGAGGAGGATCAGCGTGATAATAGCGAATATGCCCCGAGCTCACCCTTTTTTTGAAGCCTATTAGAGCCTCTGGCTATAATCACGTGCTAAAAAAAAAAAAAAAAAAACACCTCCCCATTGGAATCCATGTGTTCGGGACCCTGCATGTAGATCAGGGGGCCGGACACATGGATAGGGGGGGTCGGCACTTGTGCGCCCCTAATGGACGGACCGCTACTGGTCAAATGGTATTAGTCTGGAGAGGATGGAAATCTTCCAAAGTATTGGTACACAATTTGTCTCCATGTAAAAGTGTGTCAATGAAAGCTACTCCTACACAGTCGTAACAATGCACAATATGAACAACTGCGTGCCAAGCTGGTTGTGTATGGAGTGATGGATGGGCCCTGAGTGATCAGCCCTCTAAGCTGTTTCAACTCCTCGTAAAAGTACCTGCATTTGTCTCATGTACACATCGCTATCCTAACCTGAAAATAACAGTATTGTGTTACAAGTGGTGGAGTGAGGAGTTAAGTATTCCGGGCAATGGCCCTCACACATCAGGACAAAAAGCTCCTCGCACACAGGGGCATTTCTCATTACGGACACTGTGTAGGAATTAATCAAGGTGAAAATTGCAATCAATCTCCTGCTGAGAGGAATAGCTGGCAAACTGTGCCCACGTGATGAACAAATTTGACTGTATAGGCTTAGTGAATCAAGTAGAAGCAGAGAACAGAAGCGGGCAAGTTATAGCTTCTAAATCGTGTCTCGGAAGGCACAGGTGAGGAGACTAAGATGTCATACTGTTTCCTTTTGTGACCTGTATATGTCCAGCTGACACTTCATTACACTATCACCAGCCCTGTACTGTAACATCCTGTACCCAGAGGCTGGAAGAAATCCACGCTGCATCTAGTGAGTGCTTATTATTCATCATACAAGACACCAGTTATCACTAGGACATTGCAAAACAAAATTTTTACACCAGAACTGTGTGGGGATTTACACCGATTAGCCATAACTTTATGATTACTGACAGTTTAAGTGAATAACATTGATTATCTCTTTACAATGGCATCTGAAGGCAATTGTCTATGCTGTGAAGATCGGTGGGATATATTAGGCAGCAAGTAAACATGTTTTCCTCAAAGTTGATGTGTTGAAAGCTGAAAAATTAAGCATTGCCGTTTTTGTGTATGGGGTTGCATAGCTGCAGACAAGCCAAGGGTGCACATGCTACCCGTATCCACAGCCAAATGCACCTACAATGGTCATGTGAGCATCAGAACTAAGCCAGAGCATGGAAGAAGCTGGCCTGGTCTGATGAATTACATTATTTTTACATCATGTGGATGGTCGGATTGCATAGGCATTGCTTATTTGGGGGAAGACATGGTACCAAGATGCAGTATGAGGAGAAGGCAAGCCAGTGGTTTGCAGCGTGATGCTTTGGGCAATGTTCTGCTGGTAAACCTTGAGTCCTGCAGTTCATGTGGATATTACTTGACATCTACCACCTACCAAAACATTGTTGCTGACCAAGTATACCCCTTTATGGAAACAGTATTCCCTGATGGCAACTGCCTCTTTCAGCAGGATAATGTGCCCTGCCACACTGCAAAAATGGTTCAAGAATGGTTTGAGAACACAGAGTTTAAGATGTTGACTTGGTACCCAAATTCTCCAGTTCTCAACCTAATCAAGCATCTGTGGGATGTGCTCCCACAAGATGGAAAACAAGTCCAATCCATGGAGGCACCACCTTTCAACTTAAAGGATCCGCTACTTACGGTTTGGTGCCAGATAAAATAGCATACCTTTTAGGTCCAATGATATCCATGACTTGGTGGGTCAGGGCCGTTTTGGCGGCAAAAGTGGAATAATATTAGGTGGGTGGTCATAAAGTCATGGCCAATCGGTGTATATTTGCCCACTTAATTTTCCTACTGCCCGACTCTGGTGACACTAGGTGACAGATATAGTTTGATGGACCTAGAGGTGTTTGCAGATACTTGAAATAGCCTTCAAAATCTTCCTGTTATGAACTTCAGGCTGTGCGGACGTTCCATTAGCCCTTTCAGCACATTTTTACTTGCCTTGACACTACCAGGATGTTTCAGATTAGGGAGGTTGTTGAAGGTATGTGCAGGAACTATTATAACTGAAGCTGCTTGAACCACTTCGTCTTGTAAAAGAGTATCTTTAGAGAGAAGGTATTGTTCTGTATCTAAACGCTTTCTGAAGGCTTTAAAGAATACCTTTAACACACATGACTAAGTACATACATGAATCTAGAAAAAAGAGAAACCTATTTCTTTGCATTCACCATAAAATCAATTTCTTTGCCCATTAAAGTGGTTGTAAACCCTTACAAATACCCAGTGAAGTGATTAGCTTCAGGTGATGCACAGAAATGAAATAAATCCTCCTACATAAGTTGTACCTGTTTATCTGCAGCTTTGGTTTATCTCTTATGTACAGTTGTTCAAAGTGCAGAATTTATACAGCTTGTCTGAGCTTCGAGAAAGCAGGGGGTAGAGAACTGAAGCTATACACTGTTGAGCTCAGTGAGGAGAGCTGATAGCTGATGGGAGGGAAGAGACGCACCTCTCTTCACAATGTACACAGGAACAGAGCTGAGGCTGTCAATCACAGACCATCAGGAATGACAGGTCAGTCTTTCTAAAAGGAGCAGTAACTGCTAGGCAAACCCACAGCGTGATTTACACACAGGCAACAGGTATCTCCTGATGAACTGAAGCCAGGCAGAGGGACATGTGTGCTAGTTGAGGTGAAAGGTCAAAACTATCTTAGAAAGGAAGCATCTGAACACCACTGATCACTGCTAAAACATTTTTTCAACAAGCCTGTAGAGCGGGCCTGACAACACATGGATCGAAATTCAGCAGGTTTTGGCTGAACCGACCAAATTTCAATCCATCTGATAGATGCTTAGGAGAGATGAACAACTTCCTTTATAAAGGAAGACTGAGAACAGTGGATGTACTAGAAAAAGTTTTCGCTGGTTTGGAATCCCTAAGGCTAGGTTCACATATATAGGTCCACACCTAACAACCGTATTTTAATTTTCTCCATCAGGTCATCCCCCACAGTTACTACCTTTTGTTCCACTTGGCCCTGCTTCTAGATTTTAAGCGCTAACGAGCAGAGCCCTCTGATTCCTCCTGTATTTATTTGTATTGTAACTGTACTGTCTGCCCTCATATTGTAAAGCGCTGAGCATACTGTTAGCGCTATATAAATCCTGTATAATAATAATAATATGCAGGTGCAGAATCTGGTGCGGTTTCCATTCAGCGGTTCAGGTGCAATTCAGCTGTGAATTGGACACTGAAATCGCATCTGAACCGGACTGAAAAACGAACAGGACCCTTTTATATTTCAATGTTTTTATTGTTTTTTGCATAGAAAACAACATTGTACATGCCATAATGAAAAAGAGTAAGAAAGAACAAAATTTGGTATACATAAGGTAAGATGACTCAGGTAGTAAAAGTATAACAACTACATTAGAATAGGCAGTCATGAAGTATAACAATAGCTTAAAGCGATTGTATCCCCATAACTATGATTTTTACCTACAGGTAAGCCTATAATAAGGCTTACCAGTATGTAAAATGAATAGCTCTTAAACCTGTACGGTTTAGGAGATATTCCCCCCGCATGCAGCTGCTGACGTCAGCAGCACAAACGCGCTCTGAAGGTCCGGCGAATGCTGCCAGAATATCAGAGCTCTCTGCCAGGAATGAAGAACTCCCACATGCATGCTCCGGCCGCTCACAGCGCCGGAGCAAGCGAACCTGGAAGACAAGATGTCAGCTCCCTCAGTGCTGACTGAGTCAGGCTACGGGGGACTCGTTCTAAGGTATTTCATAATGTGCTAGTATGCACATTGGTTTACAGGTTTACTACTGCTTTAAATGTCATCGTAGAATTATATTGGTGCGAGGAGCGCCTATCCCCTAACCTCATACACCCCAATGGGAACTGTGTCTCAGGGAGTGCATCCTAACCCCAATACAACTTCCATTTTTATTTGTACTAAAACATAAATAGAAATAATTATAAAACCGTGACAACTATATGTTCACACCAGAAATGAGAGCGGTTGAATGCCACTCTGTTTATAGTAATCGTTGAGAGAAATGCATTGCCTAATTGGGTTTGTCAGAAAGAGTAGTAGAGTGGCCTTGTAACGTTGCATTGGATTGAGAGTACCAAGTCGCACAAGGATTCCAGATATTGTTGGTGGATTCTAATCTACCTTGTGACCTAGCGAAGCTAACTTCATAAGTGAAGTGTGCTTGGGTCAGATTAATTATATCATCAATTGAGGGTTTTAATTGTGATTTCCACTGTCTTGCGATGGAGAGTCTAGTGGCCAATAAAATGGGAGTTACAACTGTCCTCAGGTTTCTGGGGATTCCCTCTATTCCAATGCTTAGGATCGCCAGGCCATATGAAGGGGGTAGCGTGAAGCCCACGACTTTAGAGATCAGATCAAATACTTTTGGCCAAAGCTTAGAGGGTTTGCTACAAGACCAGAAGATGTGGTGTAAATTACCAATCTGTCCGCATTGTCTCCAGCATTATGGAGAGGTGTTGGGATAGAATTTAGAGATACGGAAGGGTGTTAAGTACCAGTGTAGCATGAGTTTAATTGATAATTCTTATTCCCACACATTTAGTTACTGCATAGTTCATGGTCAGGGCTTTCTGCCATTGTTCTGTTGTAAAGCTTCGCCCAAGCTCTCTTTCACAAGCCATCAAAGGCAGGGATATAGAAAATGTTGTCTTGTTATTAAGGGTAGCATAAAATAATGGAATTCCTGCCTTTGAGCTAGTGCTGGGTCTGAGAAATCTCATTATTTGGGTAGGTACACTGCATTTAAGGTTAGGATATTTATGTAGAATAGATGCTATGCGATAGTAAGTGAACTGTTCTGTTTGTGGAAGGGCAAATTCTGCACATAATGTGGGGGTGGTTTTTACTGCGTCATTCTAAATTAGATCTGAGAGGTTGTTGATCCCTTTCTGTGATCAATTAGGAAATTGATAAATCCAGGGTGAGAATAGGTAGGACTGTCAAAGGAATTGGGAGATCTATCATGAATTCTGATTCCCTTGATAGTGTAATAAATATTTTCTAAGCTTTTAAGGTGGCTCGGACTGTAGGGGGGACAGCACTGGGTATCTTTTGTAGGTGTTGGTGCATATGGAGAAGGGCTGCTAAGTCCCCATTGCGGTTTCTATATGCTGCCATAATGATTTGTGTGAGTGGTTAAACCACTATTTGCTTTGGGCTAAGTTTGCTGCTAAATAATAGTCATAGATATCTATGTGGCTCAACCCTCCTACTGCTCTAGTTTTGATTAATTTACTGAAGGCACACTGGGCCTTTCTACCCTGCCAAAGGTACAAATTTACCATAGATTGTAGTGTGTTGAAGTATGATTTTGGAACTGGAATATGTAAAGATGTACAGAATTTGTGGTAAAATCTGCATCTCGATCGCCGCTAGGCATCCTGCCCAGCATAGTTCATGTTGTGCCAAGCATGAGAGTAGTTCCTTAAGCTTTCCTATCCAAGGAAAGTAATTAGTTGGATGAAGGGAGTCTGAGGATTTAGTAAGCATTATACCTAAGTAGGGAATGCCTTCATCTTTCCAAGGAAATGGGTAGGTGTCTTGTATTTTTTCCCTAGTTTGCTCATCTAGCCCTAGGTCCAAAATGTGTGATTTTGATTCATTCACTTTGTAGTAGGAGACTCTATTAAAGAGCTGAAGAACAGGACCCTCTTAAAACTTGCACCGCAACCTGCCCGCATACCAGTATATGTGAACCTGTCGGGTTCACATGTTATGCAAATCATATACGGTTCAAAAGGCATCCAATTTGCACATATGGAACCTAGATAGGGACAGCACTGGTAGAATCCTCAGATTGAGTCTCAAGTTTTAAAATGGTGTGTACCGTGTCAGAAATTGTCTTCTTTAAGTTTGAAATGATGACAGAACATTGTGATTTCTCAGGTGTAGGTTTATCCTTTAAGAACTACAAATACTCAGCATCAGACAGGGTGTCTTGGAGGCTGAGGGCTCAGAGGCCACAGGCAGATTGTATAGGGATTATGCAGAGAAAGGTGTGGAAGTACACGTATGGCCTACATTTTCAAAGTCAGCATTTAAATATGCTGGGGCCACCTGAAACAGTGGGACCATCCCTCATGTATCTAGAACCAGGCATGTTGAGATGTAAGGTGGAATACAATGTGCCTCAGGGTACAGAGCTATTCCAAAGATTCCTATGAATCTGGTGGGTGAAGGTCTCCAAGTCCATGCCACCTAGTGGACAAAATGCATCAGTACATCCACCCTGCACAGAGGCCGGTTCACACCATGCCCTGATGTCTCCATGGCTTCTCAGTGTCTCACACTGCAAACCTGATTGCCTGCCGGCGCGGATGGGACTTGCCGTGATGGTCTAATTCCCTTACCAGCACACACCCACACCCTTGGATCCAGTGGCCGGCCAAGGCTCCTGTGTGGAACCACAAGCGTACCGAGGCTACCCTAAGTGTGGCAGAGGCTACCTGCAATTCCCGTCAGCTCACTCTCCAAAATCTGAAGACTTGGAGGCCGCAGCTGAGTGTACCGAGGCTACCCTAAGTGTGACAGAGGCCTCCACACTCCTGCAATACCCCTGTCAGCTCACTCTCCACAAGCTGGAGGTGAAGTGAAGATTTCATTACTTCACCACTGTGTGGATAACAAGTGGGATGCTGTGGATTGCAGCCTTGAACCACCGTTTTTTTTTTACATACATCACCCCCTTGATCCTGCTCTACCATCCAGAACTGTGAGTAATCATGGCTCAGTACACCCCCCCCCCCCCCGCTGGGACCCACATTCTTTAATTCAGTGTCGTTCCCCCCCCCCCTCCCCCAGAAGGGACCGTGTTGAAAGTAGACTGCCATTCGCTATTGGGACCCTATTCCTTCCCCTCACCCCTCCTTTGTATTCTGGATACTTCCCAGTTGGGACTCTGATGCTGATAGTCCCAGCGGCTCAGCCATCCTTAGCCAAGCGCGACACACAGTGCCACTAAATATTTGATTTTACAAGTGCCACACAAAGTAACAGGCTGCTGGTGAAAGCAGATGTCCACATTAACAGTGTATGGCCTATAATAGGCTGACACGAGTGCGGCTTCCTGCATTTCCACCTTGCCTGACCTTTCACTGTTGCGTATACCTGTTTACAAGTTATATGTCAAATATTGTGTGAATGAACACGGGCTGTTTATGCTTTTAAGCGACAATGTTTGTCACTTTTTTTAATACTGTGTAGTCTGTCATGCTTTTGCTATTTAACCTTTTTGTGAAAATTTATACCAATAAAGTTTACTTCATATAGGTTGAGACTGCAGTTGCTTTAATCCTTCCTCCACTAGTGAACTTCTTTTGGGGCCCTTCCCCAGCTTTTTTGTGCTTACTATTTGTGTTCAGGAGTTGAAGGGAATAGCACCACTGGATGCTTTGGGCAAGTCAGTCCCCTACATTACTCAGCTATATCTGGCTGTAGTAAATATTCAAGCCTCCAGGTGCTTTTTTGCTGTTTTTCTGATATTCCCCAATCACTGCCGGCAGGCAGCAGAGATGAACCAAGGAGAGTTCCGTGTAAGCTTTAACCTGCGAAATGCATGGACAATGGCACCCAGCATTTCTAGTAAGCTGCCAGTTCTCTGCGCTCAGCCCACACGGCCTACTCACAAAATAAGTCTGTGCCACAGTTCTGGACTTTGCAAGCACTCTGTGCCTAATTTAGACAGCACACTCTGGTCTGGAAAGTGTCACGATGCAGTGCCCAGTGCCCAAGAGTCACAATCAAGGCTGGTCCCTGATCAACAGCTACTTTTTGGACTTCTCAAACAAATGTCACAAAACTCTGTAAAAAAACGGTATATCTAACAGATCAAAAGGGGGCAAATAAGAGACGTTCTTTGTTTTAAATACACGTTAAAGTTTTTTTGTGATAACCATTTATAATTTTTGCTATTGTTTTAAAACTAGAGGTAAAATAGCCATTCAGGGTAATGTAAATTATTATTATACACAATTTATATAGTGCCATCAGTTTACGCAGCGCTTTACAATGTAGAGGTGGGACAGTACAATTACAATACAGTTCAACACAGAAGGGACAGGAGGGCCCTGCTCGTAGAGCTTACATTCTAAAGGGAGGAAATTAGACAGCCTGAATGGTTAAAGCCTAACTCTGGGGTTGTTGCAAATATGATGAAGTATTACCCCTCTCCTGTTTAGTGTAGGGGGTTGTAATAGATATGAACACTTATCCTGCATCCTTTTCCCATGACAGCTGGAGCTCCAGTTAAATCCTCTTCTGACCTGGAACATGAGAGATCCCTCAATGTTAGAGCGTACAGTGCGGGACACCTGGCCCTGCATTGTATGTGATGGCGTCAGTGAAGGGCCATACTACCAGCAGCTCTGAAGGACCAGCCTTCCAGTAGGAAGAAAACTTCCAGGACCATGGAGTATGGTAAGCAATAAACTCTATTAGAGTCAGCTAGACTATATGAGCAGTACATTAATCAAAATCAATTATTCTGCAAATATTGTATGAATTAGGATAGACCTGTGATAAGCATGTGAGGTCTTCCTGGGAAAAAAAAAGGTCAACAGTCACTGGACGTGAACATTAAGTGCAGCCTGTGATCCAAGACTCTAGTAATCAGATTTGTGTAATAGGTTAATATTGCAAGACAAAAGGATCTTAATTTATCTGAACTTTTAGTGCCCAAATTTTCCAAACCCTGATGACACTGTGACCCCCCCCCCCATCAATGAAAGAGTTAAAGCAGTAAATGCTCGCATCGCATCCCCACACAAACACAGCATCTGCTGCCCCTAGACAATCCAGCTGTCCAAACTTTATTGGCAGCAAAATGTCAGATTCGTGCAACAAGCGCACGGGCAACAATCACATGCAATCACTCCAACACACATGACACAGGCAAGGCTTCCTAGTCTAAGAACAGCAACGGGGGCACGCTGATCCGGCACAGCCCGTCTGACTCTAATACACCTTGAGTTGCAATTAGTGGCCCTGTCATTTTCGGCCGCTGCTGCCAATTAATTAAGCCTGTCAAACGGAAAAACAGCGGCACTCACAAGATAATTAATATCGGGAGAGACGCGGCAGCTCGGAGCTGCAAGAATGTACCCTGGAGAAGAGGAGAGAGAACGAGGAAAGACAAATAGAAACCAGAGGAGAGACAGCGAGAGACATAGACTGTTGAAAGACAGAGACATATAGGGAGCAATAGGAGACCACAGAAGAGACACAAAGCCAAGAAAAGGAGAATAAGTGGAAAAGAGCAAAAAACAATAGCAACGATCACGCAGAAAGGTCAGTATATGGTAACCGGAGAGTCGGAATAGCTAAAGAAAGCCAAAATGAGAAAGGATATTATTACAAATAATAACTAAAGGCAACTCTCATGTTTTAGACACAGTGGGATTGTAGATGGGGAATAGGACCCTACAAAGTATTGAACAGAGTATGATGGAGCAGGTTGTGTGAAAGAAGAACAAGATAGCACGATGCGAGAGGAGTGATTGGTACCAGCAAACTGGCAGAGAAGAAAGTTAAACTGCCCTTGTTCTAATTGTTAAATTTGATGGTCCGTGGAGGGGGAAGGGGGAACGCTCTGATTAAAAGCTCCCCACGAGCCCGGCAGCTTCTCGCAGTCTGGGCAGCTGCAGTGTCAGAGCTGGGGAGCTTATTCATATCATTAAGCCCCAGAGAACTTAATTGAAAGAAGAGCCAGGCCTGGACCTTGACACGCAGGAGGTCAGAGTAATTGCTGCCGGACATATTTAACATTAAGATAATCAGCCTATTAATTACCCTTCGGATCATTAAATCAGCCAGTTGCAAAATGAAATTCCTGCCTCTATTACTCAGCTGAGAGACCACAGGGCCTCCACTCACCATCTATCAGTTTGAGGTTGAGCCAGAGAAGGAGAGGGGGGAGAGGAGAGAGTGCTGGAAGGAGAGAAGACACAGGTGAGTGAGGATAGAGGGAGAGAAACAAGGTGTGCAAGAGGCTGGCGCAGGGGAAAAAGGTGACCGATGACTTAATGATGCCACCGTACAAGACAGACGTCAGATGGGTGCCAAAACCAGAGGGCATGGTAAGACTATACCATGAGGCTTCTAAAATATCTGTCTCAGTGTAGCCTTTCTATTTTCAGCTTTGTATAGGAGACCTGATGCCAATGTGAAGCAAAATGGAAAGGGTTAAAGCGACATCAAGACAAGAGCTGGCCCCTTGGACCATAGTGTGGAGATCACAGCCAGCCATGAGGTCCTGATTACAGCAAGTTAACGAGGTGAGGTGACCCTGGCTGGCAGAGACAGGAGCCAGGGTAAGTAAATAGGGGAGGGCAGGCGTGGAGAGGACTGGGGGTGGGGTGGGGGGCTGCCTGCTCTCCACTTAGCAGGATAATAAAGGAAATCATCCTTGATTATCAGTGCTAATTTGGACACTGCCGGTAGCTTGTTATGCGAGCTCTGAGTAGCATTTAATTAATTCAATTGCTTGTTAATGGGGGAAGTGACATGTGGGGAGCAGATGGGTCTATGGGTCAGTGTAGGAAGAGCATTGTCCTGTCACATAGCCTCCTGCTCCTCTCCCAGCCCATGAGTTATATGTGTGTGATGTGTCCTCAGCATACACCACTCTGATTATTTTCCCCTATATTTTACAATGTAACACATCTAAATACTGGCGTGACAAACACTGCAAACATTAAACACATTTTTACCGTCAGTGCATTATAGATTTGTAAACAGTTTCGCACCTTTTCTGATCTGATATGTTGTCATCTACTGTCTATTCAATCTAGAATTCTATATATATATATATATATATATATATATATATATATATACACATATATACATATACACATACACACACACACACACAAACATATTTTATAAGAGATAAGCAATGCATTTTTACTAATATTTCCTAAAGTTACTTCTGTTTACTATATCTGCGATATTAGTGACATTTGCAATACATGCCTTTATTCAGTGGTAAAGTGCAATATCCTTGAGCAACCAATCAGAACTAGCAGCTGAATATTGCATTGATATTATGCTTTACAAATATATTTGCCTTTTACGTCAGTAAAATAAAACCTTACCAGATGCAACACATTACTACACACCGTTGTATGTGATAGGTCTTTATTGAAGAGTGACTGTAAAAGCAATATACCGGGACTTTTTCAAGGTCTCTCCCTTCTGTATATATGGATGCTTACATTTTAAGCTTTCATTTTTTGCACCTTCTGCAAGGAACATGATCAGATGTGGAGGTGGTTTTCGCTGTTGGAGTTATGAGGGCTGAGATGAAATAACACAAGGCGAGGAGAGGGAATCCTTTATCAGTCTGGTGCCCCAGACACTGTGTGGAAGTGTGTTTCTGGACACTGCTATATGAACTGTTACACTCCCAGGTAAAATAGGGGACAGCTTATTTGGGAGATGGGTTGGCTGATGAGTTCGGAGGGGGCAGCTCTAGGCCCCTCCTGTCTCTTTGCAATGTAAGATCATGCAATATTGATTTATTCTTAATTGATATGCCAAAGAGTAACAGAAAGAAGTTACAGCCAAATTAGATTTGTTAGCTTTGTACAAATAAACTAAAATGTAACACTTTAGTGCAAGCAATATTAGTTGTATGCACTTTACTGATTCGGTCAAAGTGTTACTAAACCCAGGACCCTGCATTTACTATATCTGGTCTCCTACAGTACACAGAACATGGAAATGCAATTATTTTAATAAGGCTACGTTCACACACGTCCGGCTGCAGTTTGCAGTCAGTTATTAAAAGGAGTTCGGTGCAGCTTTGTTCACTGGTTCAGGTGCAAATTTTTACTTGAATTCACACCTGAACTGGACTTAAAATCGCACAGGGCTCTCTTCAAAAATGGACCGCGGTTGCCCCTGACATGTGTGAACTGGCTCCACTGCAAGCCGGTCTGGTTCACCTGTTATGCGAATCACGGCTCTAAACTCATCCAATTTGCATATATGTGAACCGAGCCTAAATATAAACTGCTAAATACCTTTTCTCATCAGCAGCATATAGCAGTCTTGTGACTTCTATCAGTGTCCAGCCAAACACTTGTTAAATGTTGTAGGAGGAGTTTTCATTCTCCTCTGACTGTCCTATGAGGCTGCATGACTCCTGACCCTCTGTCTGGACATTGCCAATCTAGCAATACCCATCAAATTGAGCATGTGCAGAGTGCTTCCAAGGTTGTGTACTATCAGGAGATGGATTGGGGACTATGGAAGAAGGGGAGGATCAAAAGAGACAAGCTGAAACAGCCTTTTTACACAATGCGCATGATTAACCCCTTAGGCTCCACAGTGAATATAACAACCATGCTTTACTGCATATACAGACTGATTTGACTGTTGAGGGTTTAGTAACACTTTAAGAGCATATGCACATAGTAAGCCAAATACACACAACCCTAAATGGAATAAAAGCTGAAATCCTGGCAGATATATGCAATACAAACAAGTGCAGTAATATATGCATTAAAATAACATTAAAGGATAAATTCATCACCTGTTTTTAGGATGGAACATGTAACATGTTCCAGCATCTGTAGCCTCTCCCCCCGAACCCCACTCCCTGTGCCAGCGAGTGAGGCATCTTCTCCCCACACAGCCGCGTCATTCATTCACAATTTCCTGTGAATGTATGCCTACAAGTACCGCCAGCCATTGCGGCTGACAGATTATAGTTCTCAGTCATCTATGAGGGTGCTGGTTAGAGCGGTCATAATCCATTGATCCTCCTGCTCTCAGGTAATTACCTGCCTGTATGGGGTAAGGGCAGACAGCTATCCTGAGAGTCTGCAGGAGCCAGAGATTGCACCCTAAGTCTGCTAATCACACGTTCAATGCTCTGCAGGGCCCTTAGAAAAAATACATAAATGCACATTTTTTACCCCCAAAAAATATGCATTTATTTTTTTCAAAAAGCGATCCTTTAAACACACTTTTAAAAGCAAATGTAAATATCTGAATTTGCCTTGGTCATGTGATCCCCTGCATAGCAGCACATATATGGGCAGCCAACCACACAAGTAGTGAATGCAAATGTGCTGAAAATGCCAACAGGAGGACAAAGAGTAGCAGAAGAATGACTAAAGATGAGCTTGGGCACCCTCCAAACTCAACTCTATTCAAAACATGAATGTTGCACTATTTTATAGTCCAGTCTGCTGCAGGCCTGGTCATTCACCACTTCCCTGCAGCACACAAACAATGGGGCGGAATGCTAGTGGCATTGGTGTCCTTACATGGACACGCGCATATTTAATTAATGACATGGACACTATACACTATACGTGAACTTTCATGTTTGGATAGAGATGAGTTTGACAGATACCTGAACTCATTTTGAGTGATTTCTGCTGCTGCACCATTGTCCAATCAAAAAAGTGTGGATGTGTGACAGTGTTACTTCACACTGGTTTGCTTCAAAACTGCCTATGCGTTAATGACACGTTTTTTCAGCGCTTTTGCACCACTTTTGGTGTGGGTTTTTAAAGGACATGTGACTAAAACACTAAGAAAAATTCTTAGTGGGGGCAATTTTGAGGCGGTTCCCAATCATTTCAATGGAAAGGAGAGTAGTTGGTGTGTTTTTTTTAGCTTCCCAAACATGCTCCAAAGCAAGCAGAATTTTTTCACCGCAACGAAAGCACATCGCCCCATTAAGAAAACATTCATTGATTCTAAAGGGAAGTATTTTTCTTGAGCTTTTCGGGTGCTTTTTTTTTTTTATTAACACGAAAGAAGCTCCTCAATGTGAAAGGGCCCTTTACCAAACAGTGCTGCTGAAGCATTGAACCAGAAGAATACACTGAGCTGGAGGTCAGCTTTAAGTTCACCACACACCACACGCATACACAATACAATTTTACTGCCTTATTGTGGTGGTCTTCTTTAAATTGCACTATGATTATACTGTGTATGTGCAGATCATAAGCAAAATGCACAGAGCCAATCAGCTCAGCTCTGTGCCTTGCAATTGCTGTACTACTATTTACATATGAGAGCCTTCCATATTATCTCACAATGGAGGAAGCACAGGAAAGAAAATCCCAAGTATGAATTCTCATTCATTTTAGGTAGACAGCAGCAGATTCAAGGGAAAGGGAATGGGATTGGGGGAAATAAATGTTATTGTAGGATAGTTTTTTTTCCAACCACTTCTCCTCCCCTGTACATTTCCATCTCCATCTCCCAACTGCATGTGATCTGCACATTAACCCCTTTAACAACTCCTCCCTCTGTGTATACCTGTACATTATTGATGTATCTAGTGCAGTGCACCATTACCAAGCCACATGTTTTGACAACCTCAATAACAGCATTTTTCTTCATTTACAAAAATTGTAGCAAAAACTGAGATCATTAGGGTGTCTACTTTCTACATTAGGTCATTTTGGGAGGTGTCCTGGTATTTTTATGTTATATGTTTTATAACAAAAAGTGAAGAAAATGTTAATTTTTTTCTTCCTTAAAGCGGAGGTCCGAGGGCTAAAAAAAAAATTAAAAGTCAGCAGCTACACATACAGTAGCTGCTGACTTTTAATATTAGGACACTTAACTGTCCTGGAGTCCAGCGATGTCGGCACCCGCCGCCGATCTTCGGATCGGGGAACGGGTGCAGTCGCCTCCATCGCGGGTAAGGGAACCCGGACGTGTAAGCAGTACAGCTTCACGCTGGGCACCTTACTGCGCATGCGCAAGCTCTGCCGCGCTCTGCTACTGGCCAGGCGGCCAGTAGCAGAGCGAGCAGGGAGGAGGGAGCCGGGCTTCTGACGTCAGCGGCCGCCGGCCAGAGCTCCCGGAAGTGTGGAAAAGGACACCTGTCTAAAGACAGGTGTCCTCTTCCCCCTCCACCCCGAAAGGTGCCAAATGTGACACCTGAGGGGGGGAGGAATCCAACCAGCGGAAGTTCCACTTTAGGGTGGAACTCCGCTTTAATATAGTAAAAATTGAAAACCCAGTGCCAAAAAGCTGTATTTGTCTAAAAAAAATGGTATAACATTTGTTTGGGTACACTGTTATCAGTGTAACATTGTAATTGTCAAACTATCACAGTGCTGAAAACTGAAAAATGGCTTGGTAATGAATGTGAACATAACAGGCTGGTACTGCAGTGGTTAAATACATTTCTAGAATGGACTGAGCAGCACCAGATGATAACAAGTAGCATATGTTACTGACCTGGGGCTTTCTGAACATGGCTTCACGTGTCCTTGACTGCTTCCTTCCCATATGCTGTTGGCCAGCTCATTCCCAATGGCGGACATGACTTTTATGAGTTCAGGTGGCCAGTCATCAAGGTCTAAGGAACGAACACGGGATAGATGGGTCCCCAAGTTGCGATGAATTCCAGAACACTCTATGCACATCAGGGCTCCAAGGTTCAGGCTGGCCCAGTCTGGGCCTATGAAGATTAGAAGAGATGATTAGCAGGGGGGGCACAAAACAAATAAATGTATTAATGCCAGATTTGGCAATGACTTTAAAATGAGAAAATGTTGTTTTCACACATTGATATACCTAGTCTAGTCCAATAGTTTTAGAAGGCTCATCTTTATAATTTCCTGTGTCTGTTGCTGTTGTTATTGGGTGTATATATGGTGTTATTTGGTAAGTTTTAAAATAAGAAAGGATACTAAATTAAGCCTATTTCTCAGAAATCACATCTTGGATTTATAATATATTCTATTTTTGCAGAATACTACAAAAGTGGGAGAACTCCAAAGTGGCTTTAAACACTCAAAGCTCCAAGAACAATGGGTTGGGGTGTGGGGGGGGGGGGTCTTACTGCTGAAATCCCCTAGAGCCATAAGAAACCAGAAGGTAATTTCGACCATCACAAAAATACCATTTTGTGAAATGTTGTGGGTGGGCTGTCCACATAATAAAAATGTACTGTATATTTATTCTGTTTACTAGAGTAACAATGATCAAAGTGCCAAGGCCTGAGAATCATTAAGAATAAATCATTTCTCTCTATCAGTGTAACATGGTTACATAATATACAAGGTTGGAAAAAGGCTGATGTGTATGGAGTTGAACATCTCACAACCCATGTAGCTTTGGTCCAGAAAAAGGCTATACAAAATGGCACTTCCAGACAATTTTGGCACGTCAGCGCTATTAAAATAATGGCATATAATAAGAAACACCTTCATTGGCTTTTAATTCACTATATACTATATGTGGCTTGCTTCTAGTAAAGCTGGGAATAAACTAGTGGAATTTTGAACGAAAATTTATAGGAAAATTCTCAGAACATTCGAACATCATTCTAAAATCATTCAAGATAGTTTGCTTTTAACATTTGATTTTTGAATGGACTGAATGAAAACCACACACATTGGTAGAAATTTGTACATTTGAGAAAAATATTCCACCCTGTGCCTTATAATTTTCTCATTACTGCAGTCGAAAACTAACAATGATTTGACCCCACTAATGATTAATCAAATTAAATTTCATTGGTCTTACAATTAAATATGCTGGACGAAATTCTAGTAGTAAACACCCAGCTTTAAACTCCATTATAACCGCAATTTGCACCCTTCCATATAATGCAGACTCAAACACCCTACATAATGTGCCCTTATATATACTGAATTCATTTTTACATCAATAACCTATAGGCAATGTTTATTTACACAAATTAATCTGTGAGCTTAAGCTGGCCATATATGGGTCAAAATTCAGCTTGTTCAGCAGAGACCGGACAATTTTGATTCATGTATGGGCAGGCTGGTTGTACACAAGTCAGTCAATTGACTTGTGTACAAACCAGCCTGCTGGGTTTTTCCCAAACGATCAGTGCCGCCAGCTATAGTTAGCAACACTGATCATTGTATTCCGACTGCGGGAAGTCCACCCATCACAGTGGGAAGGATTCCCTCATCCACTCTGAATGTATGGATGGGGGAATTGGATCATTCTTATTTGTTCAACCTGCTGATTAAATTTAAAAAAAAAAGGAAAGAGAAATGATCAATGTATGGACTGCATGTCCAGCCATGGACAGGACAGATATCTCCTCCCAAGTAACTGACTTGACAACATCTGGATTTTATCTGCACTGGGTGCCACCAATTGTGTGATTCCTTGATAGACACCCCCCCCCCCCCCCGATATAATTAACACCTTTCTGCCCTCTCTGAAGACCCAGCCAGGACACATGGAAATGTTCTTAAAAGACAGCATGCAATAATAAGCACTTCAATATGGTAAGCGCTCCTTATGGCCTCCCAGGAGTACCCCAACATATCAGACCCTCCCCTAAGTTACACACTGAGTTATCAGATTGGCAATCCTAAGTGGTTTATTTAGCTTTACTAACAACTCAATCACTTGAGATGCGTTGTCAAGCACTCTGCTGCATTTTTGCAGAGCAGGCAAAAGGTATGGAGATGAGAAAATCTTTGGTGTTAAACAGGGTCCATTCCCACGACCTGGTGTACATCGGGAAATCTCAACCTCCTTACCCGTCTTGTGTTATGGGTGCACTGACCCGCATTTTGTTATTAAGGCTTCATGCACACAGGGCGTTAAAAAAACATACAAAAAACGTCAGTAGCTTATCAGTGATTTTTTCAGCTGTTATTAACGTTATATTACCGGTGTTTTTGCACGTTTTTTTCACATTTTAAAGGGCCAGCGGTTTTTTTTTTTTGTTTTATTTTCCCCAATTGATCTAAAACTACCAAAAACGTTGGGGATCGACGTTTAGCTGCGTTTTTGCACATTTTAACGTTTTTACAGCTGAAAAACGTGTCTCAGAACCCACTAGTCTTGGGTTTTTTTTACAGCTCATAAACGTCACTGCTAAAAACAGTTGCTAACAGCCTGTGTGTGCATGAACACATAGGATAGCATGATGGAGGGTTTATTGACTGTACAAAAAAATGTCTACAGCTAAAAACAGCTGCTGTAAAACAGTCAAAAAACATCCTGTGTGCATGAGGCCTAAATGTCACTCAACAGACTTTAAAGTGTGCACACACAGTGGTGTAAATGAGCCTAAAGCCTAGAATAGTTGAGTTGGGAGCATTCTGGCAATCAACAAACTATTATGTGTTATTTAGAAGAAAAAAATCTACCCTGCAGTTAACTTATCTACAAAGAGCTTACTGCACTTAGCTATCCAATTAATGTATGTACTATGATAACTTGATAACTATCTTATTTTCTATAAATAATAATACATAGTTAATATTTAATTGTAAATTTTGCTAATTACTAATTTAGTAAATTCTATTTTAGGCTTATTTGATTTTTAGCATATATGGAACCTGCAATTGCTGCAAACAGAACATGTGTTTACAATCCCATATACAACAGTGCCCTCTAGGGACCGACTCACCATGAAATCAGCAGAAAAATGACTTAATCATGCTCTTCCAAAGAAGGCATCTAACATGTATCTGAAGAGACCTTCACATCTCCGTGGGTCCCTACGTACTTAGGAATATGGGAGGTTTACTCTCTGATGACTTTGTACTTGGAGAATGTGAGGTTAAGAATCCCAGCAGTCTGCTTATCCGGAGGAGGCCTGCTAATGTTTGTCTATTTGTAGGAGAGCAGGAAGATAGTTCATTGTGCATTCTCTAGGGATCTATACTTACTTGGTGCATCACAGTCCACACAATGAGAATTTCCTGGTAAATTGCGAATTGACTGTAGCGCTAAAGCTTCATTCTGGCTGGTGAGACGAGACTGAAGGGGAAAAGGAGCAAGAAAAGGGTCAGATGGTAGAGTGCGAGTACTCAGCAAAGCGACAGCGTTCATTGATAGGAATAACAATTCTGAACATCAAAGCTGTGAATTTAATGTGACTGCAATTAATCAATGATCCCATTAGAGTGTTTGCCAACACTTACAAAGCATGTGCGCAAACAAAAGTGTTTATCCCATCGTTTTATCATGTTGAAATAATAATATACACAAGAAGCTATAAGGGCTCATGCACACTGCAGCTCAAAGCAAAAAGCTGCTTTTCCAGGCATCTGAGCTTAAAGAAGTTTGTGCTTTTTTTGTGCTCTTGTGCACGTTTTTATTGAGCTTTTTTGAGCATAAGTTTTTTTTTCACAAATCCTCCTAGATAGTAATTTTCTTAACCACTGTATAAACAAAACAAAAAGCTGGAACAAACGTTTTCAAGCTTTTATGAGCTTTGTCAAGCTTTTGGAGCTCTTTGGGGCACTAGCTCCTCTCAAAAACGCGAGTTGGGTGGGGTTTTTTTTTTTTCCTGTAGGAGCATATGCCTGAAAATGCCTGAAAAAGCCAAAGACATGGACTTATTGGCTAACATGGAGGGCAGTTTCTAGGGAGAAAAAATAAGAGCTCAAGAGCCTGTAGGAGCAGCTTCTTTGAGCTTTGTGCTGCAGTGTGCATGAGCCCTAAGGTTCCCTCTACAAGAAACATTTATATTAAACCGCTAGTGTCAGGATGTCTGTAGACCGAGAGATGCTCATCCACATCCTCTAAAATGACAGTGCTATACAAATAATAATTAAAAATAAATAAAAAATGTATTTAAACTAAATAGATTGTCCACAGATTAGATGCATTTTCTCTTTCTGTATAGAAGATATTTTTGGCAAGCTGATTGTATAGGACAGGGAATGGCAGTATGCTACAAGCAAATTGTATATTTTATACATACTAGCATTGACAGGCCTTTAGAGGAAATACCGTATGTCATGGGGTAAAGCAGGAGTGAGAGGCCTCCCGTAGAGATAGCCATTCTCTAATTTGTGGACTGTATACTAGTTCTGGATCAACTATTTCACTTCTAGCATAAGTCCGATGCTGCAACTGTTCCCCGCCGGGTCTAAGCCTAAGAACCGGGCGATCACGTGATGGCTGATCACTCAGTTTTAGGGTCCGCACTGAACATGGCGCAGTGACTGTCAGTGCTGGGCTGTGGAGGGGGAGGGAGTGGCTGGGCTCAGCCACTGAGCTGTGCGCTAAGAAGCTGAGCCAGCCGCCAGTCAGAAATCTGGGTGGATCCCAAAATTATTGTCGGGTCAAATCCAGAGACTGGAGCAGCCCTGTGACATCAGCCGACAGCAGACTTTAGCCCGCTGTCAGTTGATCCTGGGTCACGAGTGCAAAAGTTAAGTGTAACAGAACATATCTAGCAAGTAATTAAAACACATACTGTAGTATATTCTATTGAGTGTATTGTCATTTGTATCTACAATCTGCATTTAACAGCTGAAAGAAGTTAACAGAAAATGGCGAGTAGGATCTGTACTTTTCAAAATAAAGTCTTCTATATATGAAGCCAAAATGGAGTGCTTATGTGAATTCTTTGGCCTACAGAGGCCTCCCCCATGTATGAAAACTGTACTAGACTCAATACAGATAACCATGCAGAAAATATCTGCCTTGCTTTAGGACATATTAAGATGGTTTACAATTGCATTTCCATGCATATTCATTTTTTAAAACACTAATTCTGAGGAGTTTAGAGCAGGAAACAATGCACGCCATTGGATGTGTAGGTTTTTTTTCCATAGCCATATTGCTTGTTACATAAGCAGGCTCCGCTTCCTGCTTTGCAGGGCTACATAACAATGGTGATGCTCTCTTGCAATGCAAATCTATGAGTCAGCCAACTGATTAAAACAACTCACTCAGTGTGTGGCAGATATCTCAAGTCACCCAATAATGGAAGCAAAACACAGAGCTCTCTTTAGGGGTTTATCTACATATCCCAATATTCAATCTAAGGCCAAAAACAAATTTTAAAGAAAACACGACAGTAATAATGCATTTGCTACAGGGGGCTATGGGAACTGACAAGATGAAAGACATTTTACTATTTTAAATCAGAAAAATGTCAGTGAGCAGGCAAATGTTATCTGTGACATATCCTGAAAGTTAAATTACTTTATTTTGACAGCCATTAAAATTCTCCAAGTACATATTTATTGAACAATAATAATTAATTAAATATCCTGTTAATGGATTCTCACCTTGTTCTTACTACTTTCACAGGACTGTAGACTGGCAAGAATCTGGCTCTCTATGGCCTGTACCCAGGCATCCCGCTCTTCATAACTCGTAGCTTCAAAGTGCCAACTCTGACCAGTAAGAGACACAATGATAAACTCAAAGTTCTCCTCTTGTTCTGAAACAAAGCAAGGAAGGGAAAGAACATTAGTCAGATGTCAAATCTTGTTTATGCCTTTGAACCTCACATAACACTTTACTTTTTGTGAAGTAGAATGTCCCCAATGAAGTCCATAGCAACAGAAATCTATTTTCCCTAATCCATACTTGATAAAATATGGCTGGATGCTATAAGCAACTTTTGAAAATGCGTGTTATTCATGTTCTTCAATCAAACTCAGTACACTGAGCAAACTAAGAGTATTAAAGTGAATGTATAGTCCTTAAGGTGGGTTTAGATATTCATTTAAAGAGACCAGCTTGCTGTAGACAACCTTGTTTCCATCAAGTGTTTCTAATATGTATTGGGGCAGCCATATTTGTTCATTACATACACAGGCACTGCTTTCTGCTTCACAGTGATACACAGCGAATGTACATTACTGCTATTTCAGACTATTCAAGATTTGGATCTGCCAACTTCAAACTAAAAACAATGCACTATTTATAGGGATACTATAGCAATCGTACTGTATAAAGCAGAAAGGTCCAGCAGGAGGTTGGACAAAAAAAAGCCTTCTGCCCATCAACACTTACCTTTATACCCAACACTTATATTTATACCCTAGTGAGCACAAGCATGTAACCAACAGCTTAATAGTACCATGAATGCTCCCACTTAAAGCAACAGAAGAGCAGGAACCAGTAAAAACAGCAGCAATCAGGCAAGACTTTCATTCATCTCAAAAAATGCTTGTTTGGCGCTACCTTAAAGACATTAGATTGTCACCTAATCCAGCCAAAAAAGGCAGGAATGGAACGCTATCATCTAATATCTACAGCTCATGGTTCTGTGGACTGCGACCAACACATCTCAGAAAAGATTAGACATCTTAGAAAATCTTGCCAGTTAGCTACTGTTTCCCCTGAGATATTCTGGTGCCAAGCATTTGCAATTAGGCACTCAGCACCAAAGTTTTCTAATGGTTTCTGCACATCTGTTTTTAGGTGGCTAAAGCCATTAGAGAACGTTTGCATGATCCAGCCAATTATGGTTGCATCAGGGAACTCCTGTATCCCCATGGCTCCTCCAAGAACTAGAATCCAGAAAGACTGACTGACCAGAAATGCATTTCCCAGGGCAACCACTATTGCGTCTCCTTGTAACATGGTGGTAACTAATGCATTCTCCTCTCATTCCTTAAAGTGATATTAAAAGGCAAATTTTTTATTATTAAAAAATAACAAACATGTGATACTTACCTGCTCTGTGCAGGGTTTTGCACAGAGCAGCCTGGATTCTCCTGTTTTCAGGTCCCTCTCCAGGGCTGGTCATTCCCTCCTACCTAGTGCCCCCAGAGCAAGCAGCTTGCTATGGGGACTCCCGAGCAAGCTACTCTGCGTGTCTATTCACACACAGAGCCGTGACTTGGCCCTGCCCCCTCTCCTTACTGGCTCACTGGCTGTAATTGACAGCAATGGGAGCCAATGGATTCCCCTGCTGTCTCAGCCAATGAGGAGGGAGTGTCCCCGGAGAGCCGAGGCTCTCGTGCACATCACTGGATCTCGAAGGGGCTCAGATATTAGGAGGGTTGCTGCATATAGGTGTTTTTTTTTACCTTCATGTATAGAATGCATGAAGGTAAAAAACCTTGAGCCTTTACAACCACTTTAATAGACACAAACATAAAGTAAATATTAGCCCAATGCACACTTTATTCAGTGGCAGTGTTGTACATGCAAGACTGGCCATCATCCAATGTTTGTAGGTGGCTTAAGAGACAACATTCTCTAATTTAATATAACTCCTATCAAAGGTATATAGTATGGTTGTAAAACTGGCCAATCAACATCTGGGCCTGCCAAAATCAAAGGTATGAGGCCATAGGCTCTATGGCTATGGACAATTTAAGGTAGATACAAATCCTAAGTGGACATATAGTTTTTCAAAAACACTGTGTATCAGAAACCATTGCTATATATTTTCTTTTGGAAAAATCAGATTTTTTGTACTCAAAATCATTGTCTTGGGGTCATTTGAGGGATACAGGCAGTCTTTCGTCTTCTGGTTACACTGCCAAGAAAATTTGGCACTGGCAAAAAGAAAAAAATCCTGCCCAGGATAACCCCTTCTACTACCAGCATGCCGCATAAACTCTGTAATACCGCTCCATGTCGGTGCACTTACATCCGCCCAAACACCGGGTGCCAGTCCGGCTCGCAACTGTAGGCTTCAAATTAAGAAAATAGAATACCCTGGGGTAGTTTCATCTCTCTTGCTGCATTGTATCTGATTTTAGGGATTTTCTACAATAAAGAAGTAGATTTTGACTAGAGCGCAGTAATCCTATTTTTTTTATTTGATATCAGCATGCCCCAGTTTTGTAGCAAAGGAGTACCGAGAGCATGATCATAAATACAGAGGAGTTGGAGCTGTGTCCTTTAATGCACTCCAAGAAAAGGCATTTACAGTGAGAGTACAAAAATCCTGTTTTCTTTCTCGTCCACTGAGGGACAAGTCTTTCGCCTTCGGGAAGTCCTAAAGCAATCTAACTGAGGGGTGGGCAACACAGCAAACAAATACTAACAAGTCCCAGAATACAACAGAGAATTGGAAAATGCCTAAACCTCAAAGAGCCGCTTAAAAGACCTTTCGCCCAAAGCTGGCATCAGATAAGGCCAAAAAGTCTCCTTGGTATAATGGGTAAACAGAGGAACAGAAGGCAGACAAATCTGGCAAACAATTGCTTGATGTCGAAACCTCTAGTGGAGTTCTTACAAGCAGGTTTCATAGTCCAGCAGCTTACCCAAACTGCCTTATGCATGTGTCCTGACAGAAGGCCCCTGCAAGAGATATGCCTGGGAAGCTTCTATCTGAAAGTCACTACTTCAATATGTATTCTATAATTAAAGATTAACTGCAGCCATGGTGAGATCTCTTTTAGGGATTTTGACCAGGCAGACATAATTTGGCAAAGTAATGTCACAGAGAATCTCGGCTGGTTCAGCAGGAATCTGCCGAGATTCGAAACGTTAATGGGCAGGCTGAATGTACCAAGTTAATCGTTTGATCAACATGGGTACAACCAGGGTGCTAGATTTTCTTGCGATTATCGGAAGCGGCTGCAATAGCTGCTAGTGATAATCACTGTGTTCTCCTGCCCTCCCCCGCCTTGAGAAGACAATTGCTGATTCCCTTGTCAGCACTGTGTGGATGGGGGAATCGTGGTTGCAGTTAAGAAATTTGCACTGTGTATGGCCTGCCTAAGCCCTAGAAAGGATTACTAACTGCTTATATGTCGGGCCCTTAAGGAGACTGGACATATCCAGATTCAAAGTGGGGATAGACAAATTTTGTACAAAATCCTCCCCAAATAGGAACCTGGCTAATAAGCAAATGGGGGGGGGGGGGGGAGCAAACAGCTTTTAGGAGTATTTACAATCTCTATAGAGAAAGAGTTGGAAAAAATGGGTGCAATGGAAAAGTATTTGGATTTTTTTTTTTTTTTTTTTGCCACTTCAGTAGACTGCTTTTAAAGAGCGTGTTCATTATAGTGTTCATACACATTCTTAGCTTTGTCTTCATCATAGTGGCTTGCTTTCCACAAATAACATACACTTTTCCTCGTTTCCTATCTGTCGTCTATGATCCAGATTCACTCCTCTTCACCTGTCGCATCCCTCTCATTCTCTCCCTCCACATTCTTCCTTGCACCTTGCACCACAAAAACCTTCTTCATGACCCCTCTCCTATCTGACCCGCCCTCCTCCGGAGGTCTCCTCTCCAGCCTTCTCTCTACTCTTAATTTATCCTATTTGCCACTTTCTCCATATCCTCCTGTGCTCTTCTCTGTTACCTTGCTTCATATACACATATTCTTCCTTTTCCACCGTCTTTTCCATTTCTTTTGACCATTCTGTTTTTGTAGGGGGGCACTTCGCTACCCAGTTTTTCGCTATTAATTTCCTTGCTATAAATAAGCTTCTTATAATTGGTGTTTGTTTTGCTAAGGGAATCACAATCCAAAAGTATTTGGATTAGGAGCTTTAGGCCTCATACACACGGACGTTTTTTGACGCCGGCGTTTTCTGGCGTTTTTTGCAGCTCTCCATGTTAGTCAATGGCCCCATAAAAACGTTGGCGTTTTTGAGCTGTAGATGACGTCGGCGTTAGTGAGCTGAAACTAGAACCCACAGCCATCGCGTTCTAAGGCTGTAACGTTTTGGCATTTTTTGACGCCAACGCCATAATATGCCAACAAACGCCACCTAATATTATACCGGCGTTTTCCGGTGTTTTTTGACGTCAACGTTTTTAGGTTGCAAAATAGCAGAGGGATGATTTTTTTAAAAAACGCCTATTGACGACGACGCTCACTAACGCTCAAAAACGCCAATGCATAACGCCGAAAAAGGCCGACTTTTTTTCCTTGACGTCGGGCCCGACGTTTTGTTTATTTTTTTAGAAACGTCCGTGTGTATGAGGCCTTAAAGTTTATTTCCACCTTTGCAGTCACATTTGAGTAAAACTTTGTGTATCATATTCCACCGCGCACAGCTGCCGGTGTGCACTGACCAATAAGAGTCTCATCTTTCATCTTGAAAGCAAGAGACTCTCATTGGTCAGCACTGTCACATGACTACACTAACCAATGGATAGTAGCCATTGCAAAGATTATGCTTCTACATAGCTTTCAGGGCGGTGTACGGATGGTTCAAGTGTACGGAGATGCACATCGGCAACCTTAGGCGGTGGATGATGTTACACAAAGAAAGATAAATGCACGGGGGGGGGGGGGGGGGTAGGTTGTTAGGAAGTTTTTTTGGTGCAAAGGTGGAGATACCGTTCAAATATTTCTTACCCTCTAGATGTTTCTCAGGAGAAGACCTCATGGCAGATTGCAAACATTTCTGAACAATGATCCAGTATCTCTGTCCCTCACACAGACTGGGGACACACTGAGCTATCCCTCTAACATACAATGCAGGAGGCCAACTACTAAATCATTAACTCTTTGTTAGGACAGACTGTGTTCAAATCTAGTTTAAAACTGATAAGGAGATCTGCTATCTTACGCCATATGAAAAAGAACGTGCAACAAATATAAAGTTGGTGTTGGTTGGTGTTATCTCAATTTAGCAGCAAAACTTAAAATACACTTAAAGCGGAGGTCCGAGGGCTAAAAAAAAAAAATTAAAAGTCAGCAGCTACACATACAGTAGCTGCTGACTTTTAATATTAGGACACTTACCTGTCCTGGAGTCCAGCGATGTCGGCACCCGCCGCCGATCTTCGGATCGGGGGACGGGTGCAGCCGCCTCCATCGCGGGTAAGGGAACCTGGACGTGTAAGCAGTACAGCTTCACGCTGGGCACCTTACTGCGCATGCCCGAGGCTTTGCCGCGCTCTGCTACTGGCCAGGTGTCCTCTTCCCCCTCTCCCCCGAAAGGTGCCAAATGTGACACCTGAGGGGGGGAGGAATCCAACCAGCGGAAGTTCCACTTTAGGGTGGAACTCCGCTTTAAGGACCCAAGACAGAACTGGTAGAAGTAACAATCTGATCCCCTTTCAAACTTGACGCCAATGCATTGATAAAAGCCAAAATGGTCTCCTTTATTTGGTAGGTATAGTGGTAGACTGACTCCTCAGGGGCAAGCTCATCAGCTAAAGACTGCAGTAATTCATATGGCTCCAAAGCTGCTGGGCCACAGGTAAATCAGATATAATATCTGGAGGGGAAGATGCAAGGAAGGTGCTTGTGGCCCTTGCGGTCCCCAAATAACTAAATGATTTTGGAACTGGCCACGCCCAACTGAGATAAGGAGGACTTCAATGATAGAACAAACTTTAGGAGTAGAGGGATGCATGATTCCCAGATTCAGACATCGATACTATTAGTAGGTGCATTGGAAGCAGCCTTGGAGCCATTGTGGAATGAGAGCTGGGGACACCCAGTATAGTGGGACTGCTTGCCAGTGTTGCCAACCGCCAGTAAATTTACTGACAGTTTGTAAAAATCAGTGATTTTTACAACTGTCTATAAATATCAGGGTCTGATAATTTGTCATGCTGTGCTGAATTTTTAAGTGTAAACCAGGCAAATTAATTGCTATAGGTATTGCCAGTGTTTCCATATTGTGTTTAAATATCAATTGTCTTCGTTTTTAATAGGAGTTCTATTATTTTTAAGTTGCCAGTGAAAAATGTGCTCCGCCAGTAAGTTTTCCATGTTTTGCCAGTAAAAAACGCTGCGGGAGGTTGGCAACACTGCTGCTTCCCCATGTCTAGAATCAGACATGTTGCATTTGGGTGGCATCAGGGCAAGATAAGGCTCAGGCTCAGTATGAGGCCGCAGACACTCATAAAACCCAGGCCGTTGGTAGTAGATGAGGGTTAAATAGGCAGAGGAGTCCAAAGTCACTGTAGGTAGGCAGCAGGAATGGATCAGAGATTGGAGTTTCAAGCGGCTTCTTTATATGCAGTAGCAGCAGTGGGGAGATGTCTCCTCCATGCTGTATGGTGGGAAAGAGATTGAACACGCTACTTCATAGGATGTCAGTGCTCAGTACTACATGGATACCACAAACTGGATGAAACAAAGGAAACTGTATAAATAAGGTAGCTCACACTGTTAAGTCTGGCCAGCTTACTGACAAAGTCCGTATTCAGAGACAAAGCAAATACTGAGGCAATGCCAGTGGCTCTGGAAAGTGGCTAACTTTAAACAGAGTCTAGAAAGCGCATCACATGAAACCCAGTAACGAAACATCACTTTCAGGCTATCCCTGCAATGTGTTGCCTAGTGAATTCCAGACATGGCACTCCAAAAGCCAGACTGAGGATGGCTGAAATCAAAGGTCAGCTTTAGCAGCAATGTAGAGAAGTCTTGTTTAAAAAAAGAAAACATTTCAAGAATAATGAAAAACCCGGCTAGCAAAAATAGGTTAATCACATCCTCTGTGATACAATAAGAAGGGTACCCAGGGCTGGCCAACAGTATTTTGCATTTGCCACTGTCCAACCATCCTGTAGGCAGCAGTATAAACCATAGGTTAAAAACATCCTGTGTTCCTTGATGGACTCAAAAAATAGAATGGAATTTTACAGTGACCACAAAAATCTTCTTTTTCTGTCCATTTTCATATACCATATTAGACCAATGCTCGGTAAAGCCTCATCCCGCTGTCCGAATACAGTGATCACCAATTGGCTGCAGTGTTGATCAAACAAATTTAGCAACATTCCTGTTCATGAGAAGCCAATCATAAGAGACCTTTTCTGGTGGTAGTTCCCTTAAGAGCTACCGGTGCCTATTTCAGGCAAGCATTTGTGCCATTGTCAGTAACAATACCGCCATGTGCGGCAAATTCAGGTAGTTCTTACTACTGCCACTTTAAGAATATATCACTATGACAAACTCTTAAGGAATTACTACCATTTCTCATATTAGGATGTCTGTGCTAGAAAGTTGTCATGTAGGTGACAGCTTCCTGCACAGTGCTGTACCCCAATAGAATTCTAAAGGGTGTCTAAAATATTCTTTATGATTTCCCCTGTATAGTGGTCTATATCTGTCAATGAAAGTATAAAACACATGTGGGTAATAGCGTCACCCCACGCAAATATCCATCAATGCTAAAAGAAGAAAGATTGTCAACAGCAATCACTTTTCTTTTGTGTCACTTGAGCTAAACTGGGGAACCAAAGGGAGGATCGGATTTGTTGCTGTGGACAAGGAGAATATATCAACATACCAATAACCCTTAATATAAAATATCACAAAAAAGGGTCATCTACGAGTTGTGGTCTAAGGCTCTGTTCACACTGCCGCAACCTGAAATTCGCAAGACTTATGGTGAGACTTTGCCAGGAGTCTTGAGTACTACTGTTAGAGAAATAACCCTTTCTGGACGTTTTTGGCCCTCCGTGCGCGTGTGCGCGCGCTAATGGCGCCAATAGCGGCCATTTAAGCGGACAGCACCAGGAAACAAGTGCTGTCCGTTCTACAGCGTACTAGTGTATTCCAGTGACCTGTTTTCCAGTCTTCCTGCATCTGTGACCCGGCTTGCCTGACTTCTGATTGAACTCTGCCTGTACCGAACCTCTGCCTGTCTACGACCACGTCTCTGCCTAACCCTCTTGTACCTCAGCCGCATGCTTGTTAACGACCCTCCCTGCACCCGACGACCCGCTTGCCTGCTCCCTTGTACTGCAAGCCTGCCTAATAAAGACCCGGCCTGCACCACCACTCTTCTGTCTGCACGAGCTCCTGGAGGATCCTCACAACACCATCTGCATCCGCACCAGCCCTCGTGCCCCCCCTGTGCTCCGGAATCTCCTGTCTCCTCTATCAGTTGTTCCCGAACCAGGGCCGTAAGAGAGGTTGCCCTTTGCACAATCAGACTCCACCACCAGGTACATGACAACTACTTTGTGGCACAAGTCTGATAGAAGTCGCCTTGAAGTAGTGCATGAACCTTTTTTAAAGTTGGTGCGACTTCAGTAGGGCTAATTAACCACTTCAGCCCCGGAAGGATTTCCAGCTTTAGGACCGGAGCACTTTTTGCGTCACTTTAACTGACAATTGCGCGGTCGTGCGACGTTGTACCCAAACGAAATTTGTGTCCTTTTTTTCCCACAAATAGAGCTTTCTTTTGGTGGTATTTGATCACCTCTGCGTCATTTCTGATCGCCGCTATAAACAAAAGAAGAGTGACAATTTTGCAAAAAAAAAAAAACAAATTTCTTACTTTTTGCTAAAATACAAATCCAAAAAAAAAATATAAAAAAACATTTTTTTTCATCGGTTTTGGCTGATTTATATTCTTCCTCATATTTGTGATAAAAAAAATCGCAATCGGCGTTTATTGATTGGTTTGCGCAAAAGTGGTTGCGTTTACGGATGATGAGAATTAATTTCTGGGGTTTTTATTTTTTTTTTATTTTTTACTAGTAATGGCGGCGATCTGCGATTGTTAGCGGTACTGCGATATTTCAGCGGACATGTCGGAACATTTTGACACTTTTTTGGGACCATTGGCATTTATACAGTGATCAGTACTATAAAAATGCACTGATTACTGTGTAAATGCCATTGGCAGTGAAGGGGTTAACCTGCAGGGGGCGCTCTAAGGGTTAATAGTGTTCCCTGGGCGTGTTCTAACTGTGGGGGGACTGCCCTAACAGGAGAAGGGAAGTGATCACACCTTCCATGTAGAGGAAGGCTGTGATCACAGCCCTTCCCCCTCTCACAGAATGGAGGTCCGTGTTTACTTACACGCACCTCCGTTCTTTCACTCCGGGGGGGGGGGGGCATCGCAGGTGGCCGGCGGAGATCGACTCCACCGCACCCGCTCCCTTGCCCTCCCCGGACACAGTGAGGCGCTCACTGGGCTCGATCTCGCGGCCGCCGTCGTATGATGGCGTTTTGCGTTATCGAGCCACACTGTCGCCGTCAATTGCTGCGGTCGGCAAGCGGTTAAGACCGCTCTCAATGACTAAAATGGGATTTTACATGTCACGCAACTTGGGGTCTCACAAGCCAGGGCAGTGTGAACTGAGCCTTAGGCCTCATACACACGGGTGTTTTTTACAGCCCCTTTTTTAAGCGTTTTTTACAGCTCTCCATGTTATTCAATGGCCCCGACATTTTTGAGCTGTAGATGGCGTCGGTGTTAGTGAGCTGTAACTAGAACGTGGGACCAGCGCGTTCCGAGGCTGTAACGTTTTGGCGTTTTTGACGCAGACACAGCAAAACGCTCATTAACGCCGCGCCGATGTGTACTGCCATTTTTGGCGCCGACATTTTCAGCTTAAAAAATAGCAGAGGAACCGTTTCTTTTAAAAAAACGCCTGCTCTCACTAAAGCGCATTAACGCTCACTAACGCTGAAAAAAACGCAGATTTTTCCCTGAGGTCAGGTTTGACGTTTTGCTTATTTTTTATCATACGCCCGTGTGTATGAGGCCTTATGTCTTTATATTGTCTAAACATCTTGCATTTTGTTACAAGATTTCAATCACTTGCAGCTGATAGTTTTAACAACTAATTACACATTTTTAAGCACATTCAAAATCTACTAAAGGGATCAGTAAGTAGTTGCTTTACAACAAATACAATTTCCTATGTAGCATAGGATTGGTGTGTGTGCATCTATATACTGTATGCAAAATAAATATAAAAACACACATATAAAACTAAAAATGAATATACTTTTTAAATGCATATAAGGTGGTGCATTAATGTTCACACAAGGAGCTTGATGCAGAATGAATTTACTCTACAGCTTCAGCCATTATGAACACAAATACAACATAACACAGAATATATAGCCATGTATAATCTCATGATCAAATATGTAATGCAGTAAGAAGCAAAAGATCCACACAGCATACACAACACAAAGCAAAGCAGAGGATGACAGATTTGCATTCATTGTTTCAGGGCATCTGTAAGGAAATAAGTACAGAAATTGCCATTTGTGACTCTGAAGGCAAAAACGAGATTACAACTATTGCCACTCACGATGTTCTTTACCAAGGAGACAGCACAGCCTGAACTACTATGTCCCTGCTCCCAAATAGGTACACAAACATCTCAATACTGCTCCATTGGACCACTGCTGAACTTTGGTCTGGGAGAAAAAATGCAAACAACTGGCCTATTCATGGTAGGGCCAATTTCCGATGAGTTAAAGAAAATGCATTGCACTAAGTGACTGGTGGTAATAATGAAAGGCGGATGTTGTCTCAGGGAACATGATTAACTGTACTGCAAATTTTTTTATTTATTGTATACATATATATATATATATACACACACACACACTATATATATATATATATATATATATATATATATATATATATATATATGTGCTAAAATTGGGGGGTTGTAAGCGATGAATTGTAAATGAAGTACTTGATGAGATGAACAAGTTGACTGCTGCACTGTGACAATGATATTAACGCACCTAAACAAAATACTATAGAAATACAAAAAGAATATCATGCCATCTTTACACGCATCAAGCAATGACTTCCTTTGCATTTTGTTGCATAACCAGGACATCCGAGCTGGAAGATTTCTCCAAGCCTGCAATTCTGGGAGATGTAATCGCAGGTCTGAGTAGGGAGCAGAAAGCCATAATTCCCAGCAGTGGTCACTGACTGTGGTTTTTGTTCCCCAAGACAAGATGGGGCTGAGGCACTGGATATGAATCCTCTACAAATAGAAACAAGGTCCTTTGTGGAGGCAAACAGCTTGGGTTCAGCGATTCTCCACAAAGTGGGGCCCTCAAAAGTCCATATAAGTTGCACCAGAAAGAGTGCCAAACAAATAATCTAAGAGTCCAATGTCTTATTCAGTCAGGGAATGGCAATGGAAAGGACAACAAACAGCAAACAAAAATGTTGGCCATTTATTGTCCTTTCACTGAGACCCCTTTCACACTGAGGCTCTTTTGCGCTAAAAATAGCCCCTGAAAACTGCTTGTCATTCATTTCAATGAAGGCTTTCACACTTGGGGGGGGGGGGGGCGCTGGTGGGGTGGTGCAAAAAGCCCTGCAAGCAACATCTTTGGAGCGCTACAAGCACCTTAAAAAAAAGCACTTCAAAAGCGCCACAAAATGGTTCTTTTTAAGGTCATAGTGTAACGTGACCTTAAAAAACGCACCGCTAACGCAAAAGTGCTTGATAAGCGCTGCAAAAGCGCCCGGCGTTTTATGGCCAGTTTTTTAAGCATCTCAGTGTGAAAGGGGTCTGAATCAAAATATCTTCGTTGGACTCTTGATTGTTTGGCGCTCTTTCTAGTGCAACTGTGGGTCCTGCTCTAAATAAGGCAGCATTAACATCTGAGCGTTTTGTAGCTCAAATATGCCTGAAGCTACAAAATCAATGTTTCTGAATGGAGATGGTTCACATCTCCACTCAAACGCCTGAAGCCAAACGCCCGACGCTCAAACTACTCCTGGAGGTATTTTTCTCACGCGAATCCGGCGTTTCTGACTCTTTTCTATTGACATAGAATCAATAGAAAAGCGGCAAACGCGCATATTAGCATGACATTGGGCGTTTGCAAACGCCCGATGTCGCGCTACAAAACACTTCAAATTTGCCCGAAAACGTGTCGCTCAGGTGTGAATGCAGCCTGACTGAGGTCTGATGGAGTGAGATTCTTAAATCAGGGCTGTCAGCCCAATATATATGGTTTGAACCGCATACACTGGATACTGAACTGCATACACTGGATATCAGCAGCAAGAATCACTGGATTTTTTTTTAACTGGAATGACAAATGTATGCAAACAGTGGCGGCCACTTGGCCTGCACAAGGTAATGACAAGCTGAAAAAAGCCATCGCTGTTCACATATATCAGACATCCCAGCCACAAGAATCCAGTGATTTTTTCTGGAATCTGGTGTATGCAGGTAATTGCAAGTGAAGGAAGCCTAATGGCGAGATCTTTGTTAAAGAAAAACAACTAAAAATTCCCAGCCTGCCTGCAACACATCAAATTGACCCTGTCTAGCAGTTCATGTTAAAACCAAGGGGTTTACTTTGCACACATTTGAAAATATATGCATAAGCTGCAGCAGCCACGTCAGGGCATCCCAGTGTACTACAGTGCTAAATCTAGTTTTTAATGTTACAGAGAATGCAGCAGGATACTCTAGAATATGGAAAGGTGGACAGGAACACCTAAAACTTTCTGGTGTGAATTCCAAGTAGATGACTTACTCAGACCCTGGCCCCACCTCTAAGTAAAATATCACTTGCGGGTGGACTGGCCTTTCAAAGCTCAAACATGAATGATTGCTATGGGTAAATGTAGGAATACTCTTCCATTGATCTATACTGGCAAAGGCAAAGCACAGCGCCCAGTCTGTGATTGTGATCAGCATAGGACCTTAAGAAAAGCAGATCATATAGCAGGAACAAAAGTATGATGGTCAAAGGTTTTTTTTGTATGTTCCATCCAAAACTATTTGGTGGCACTGGTGTGGATCTCACGGTTTCCATTGCCTCTACTGCACAGTGCGGTTGTTCGCACAGGAGGGTTTTTTTGAATGTATAGCCCATGGAGGCTATTAATAAAGCTACCTCAACGATTTTACACTATGAGGAGTCTGTTCTCCATTTTTTTCTCTCTTTTGCTGCTGCTGACATCTTATACTGGAATGTTTTGGCCATCACGAGGAGGATCTTTGAGGAACTGGCCGGAGGACATAAAGAGGTCTCAGAGACCACCAAAGCCTTTTCTGATCCTTCTTGTCATAAGGCAAGAGGGGTCAACAATATCTGGTGAGTGCGGACCTACACTTTACTTGTCACACGTGGTGTTCACTCTCCTTGGGGTCCATACTGGGTTATTTGTGATCCACGCAGGAGGAATCCCATATATTGGATGTCACAAAGGACTAGGTGGGACTTTACACATCATCTATTACTTTAATTAATTGCACTCATGAATGTGGTTCATTAGATGTTGATTTTTTTATATTTTTGGAATTTTTTTTGCACATAGTTATGCATGTCACTTTGCATACACATTTAATTTTCATTAGCAAGCGCTGTTTTTTGCATATACATAGTATCCTTGCATATTTTATATCACTGTCCTTTGCTATTTGGTTTAATTATGCTAGAAACCATACTAAGTTCTTATCAATTAGAAGATATGGGATAAGCCATATTAAGTTTCTCTTTCTAGTACATATTATGGACTAGTTCCGCAAAACCATAACTTATGTTCTCAGTCCTCAACGCCATCCTCTGAAATCCAGGCTGTGCACAGTGCATTCATGCTTCCCTATAGGAATTTGTATTATAGGTAAGATAATTCCGCTGTCCTGACATGGTGCTCAGAGGATTTGGTGTCTAATTAAAAGGTGGATCCCCAGGGCTACATTAGCGTCTAGAGTCAATGATGACACCATGTTGTGGCTGCACTATCTTGCCACAGAGCTCACTATCCTGTAAAGCAGAGCTCAGTAATAACTATAACAGCTCCAGGGGAAATAAAACCAGTCTCGGGAGTCCACAGTAGGCCACCCCCCCATTATAGCATACTATGGCACAGACAGTGTTAAGTCACAAGGAGGCAGAGCTGGAAATCTTAAATAAATAAAAATCCAATCTTTTATTAACCAAAAGCCGGCATGACGCGTCCCCCAGCCGGGATCCAGCAAGTCAATTTATGACCCCTGACCTTCTTGACCTTTAACAAAACGGCAGCCTGCGCATGCAAATGGCGCTCGCCATAAGAGCGGCGGGGGAGAGACGGGGGAGGGAGTCAAATCTCGGGAACGAGAGAGACGCGGGAAGTGGAGAAGGGGGAGGTGGGGGGGAAAACAAAAAACAAATTAAAAAGCTGTTACTTAAATGTCACAGAACACAATTGTTTTTGGCTACAGATCATTACACCTGATACGAACACATTACACACACAGACACATTATGTGCGAGATATATATATATATATACACACACACATATACATATATAAAGACATTTGTCTATAGATGTGTATCTAGATCAATAAAATGTTTATATATATATATATATATATATATTCACATTTTTTACTCTCTCCAAACACAGATCAATACATATCTGTGTTTATACATATATATATTTTAACATTGCACACTTTAATACACGTGTGTGTGTTCTGTCTTTCTACATAAAACGATTTTATCTTTAAACAGTCACGAATGTCTACATAAAACCTCTGCTACAATGACAAGCATTAAGATGTTTGACATTTTATGTAACCTTGTCATTTATATCACAACAAACTATTGTCCCTTTTTAATATTGTTATCTGATATTTAAGGCTCCAAAAGGTTCCACGCGGAGTGAATTCAAAAGGGTACATTGTCAAGAAGTCAGGTGCAGAAAAGGAAATATCTTCTAGAAGATCAAACCCTTTTATTAAATATCTTTACTTGTGATGAGACCATGACACTTATGTGAGATTGTTCAATGCAGTACAATGCTGCAAGTATCAGGCTGCATTTGTATCAGCGATATGAACATAACACTTGACATGATATCCTGTGAACCCCTGTAATAGTTCCTGGGTGCAGAAGCCTAAAGGTGTCAACATACGTTTGGTTCCCTTTTGGTCTGTTAATTTTACAACTGAAAGCTTTCTGTAATATCAGTTTGAGAAGTGAATAAAAAAAAAACAAAAAAACACATTAACAGTCCTATCTGAAATGTAGTGATGTCCTATGCTCTTTGCAGTGTTATCTCAATTAGTCTGGTCTTCCCTGTCCAATTCACACCTGTGTCAACTATCTTACAGTGGTTGTAACCCAAAAAAAAATCCTGTTCCCTTATAGCAGATTAAACAGCAGTGTGCATGTGCTGTCTAATCTGACCCTTTTTAAGCTGTAAAAAAACCTGGTTGATCCTGCCTGTTCCTGTGTCCCCCTCTGTGTGCTGACCACGGTAATCACGGCTGCTGATCCCTGATTACCGTGGTCAGTTTACGTGCCTCCGTCATCCTGCTGCTCTCCTCTCTCCACCCCCTCCCTGCCTGTCAGCTCCTGTAAGTATGATCTCTGCTCCTCCCCTCTCCTCCTGTCGCAATTAGTAGCTGGCAGTAAAGTTAAAAAAAATATTACTGCCAGATCCTCTTTTATCAAGACATAACACACCGTACTCGTTTGTTTAAAATGATGCCTGTAATTACCTTATCTCAGAGCTTTTCTGGTCAGTCACGTGACCTCCGGCAGCTCTCCTACTCCGATCTAAGTGCTACAGCGGGAGGGGCTGAGCAGAAAGTACAACACTTGCGTGACCTTCCTGGAAGATATCAGAAGATCTCGGCCCCTCCCACTCTAGCCTTTAGATTGGAGGAGGAGAGTGGCCGGACCAGCCAGAAAAGCTCTGAGATAAGGTACTTGCAGGTATCGGTTTACACAAACAGGTACACAATGTATTCTGTCTTGATCAGCCGGTTCAGCAGAATTTCGATCCATGTATGGGCAGGCTGGTTGTATACAGGTTGATTTACTGATCGACTTGTGTAAAACCAGCCTGGCAGGTTTTTCCTGATGGATGAATGCTGCCAATTATATTCTGAAGGGAAGTCTCTCCGCTGTCAGAATACAATACCAAAGTGGGAAGGATTCCTGCATCCACAGAGTTTGTGGATGAGGATATCAGGATATATATTTTTTTTGTTCAACCTGGTTGAAAAAAAAAAAATGAACAATGTATGGTCATCTTAACACCTCCTACTATGTTATGGAAAAGAGAATAGTGGAGGTGCTCTGTAGTCCTGTTCTAGGTTGATGCTGCTTCTCCATAAATACAGTACAAAGAGCAGTGACATCTTAGGACACGAAGTGGGTTAAAGTGATTGTAAAGTCTCAGCTGAGTCACAGCTCCCTGTGTCCATTCAGATATGGATCCCCGACCCAGTCTGCTCTCTCTCTCTCCCTTGATTGGCTAGCTGACTTTGATAGACAGCCAATGAGGAGGGAGAATCTCGGATGGCTGAGAGATTCCTGGACATCGCTGGACAAAGAGGGAACTCAAGTAAGTGTTAGGGGGCTGTTGCACACATAAGGCATTTTATGTTAATGCATGGAATGCATTAAGATAAAAAACATTCTGCCTTTACAATCCCTTTAATGGCAAGGTTACTAAAACAGGGCATAGGTTTTTTTTGTTTTGTTTTTTCAACCAGCGGGTTTGTGGTTGTATAGAAATCGGTAGATTGACTTCTGTACAACCAGCCTGAAGAAGCATGGATTGAAATTCGCCTAGTCCCTGCTGAACCAGATGCCTTTCGGTCCATGTATGACTGGCTTAAGATAAACTAAAAGGAAAAAAAGCATGAAAAAGGGAATGTGGCTACCACACCTAAAGACTGATTAATTGTGGTAGATTACATTTTCTGTTCTTTGGTTTAGATACACTTTAGGCCTCATGCACACAGGACATTTTTGGACGTTTTTAGCTTCAGACATTTTTTCCTACATTCAATAAACTCCCCATCATGTTATCCTATGTGTTCATGCACACATAGACTGTTATCAGCTGTTTTTGGCTGGGGCGTTTTTGAGCTGTAAAAAAACCCAAGACCAGTGGGTTCTGAGAGAAGTTTTTTAGCTGTAAAAACGCTCAAAAACTCAGCTCACCAATGTTTTTGGACGTTTTTTATCCATTGAGGGGAAAAAGAAACGCTATTGTTCAAAGACGTGGCTCACCAACGTTTCTGGACGTTTTTGAAAAAACGCTCAAAAACGCTAGTACAATAACGCTGAAAAACTCACTACAAATCTACTGACGTTTTTAGACAGTACTGTGTGCATGAGGCCCTAAGCTGAACGTTGACCTGCCAGATTTTAAACAGATTCAGACGCATACATGAACATTTAATTGATTACGTTCAATGCCCCTTTTGAAGACAGGAAAACAAATATTTTGGACATTTATTGAATACACTGACAGATAGTCTTGCTAATTGAATTTTCAGTGACAAATTTGTTCAGAGTCTAAATGAATGTCTGTGGAAGTCAATCTACAGGTCAGTTAGCAGCAGGTTCGGTCATGTGGAGAGTAGCTAAATAAGAAATGTGCAGAAGAGTACATCCTTTACAAATCTGCACACATCTGGACCAACATTCATATGAATGTGATCTTGCCTGAATATTATAAGGCTTAATTAACAATACCCTAAACAAGAGGATAAATCAGCTTTATTTTAGCAGTTTGATTGTAATTTTCAAATATCACTGGATTCAGCTGAAAAGAACGGTCACTCCAATTGAGGATCCTTAAAAGGAGAAGTTCACCTTTTGTAACATGTTACACCGATATTCAGGGTGTAACATGTAATAAGTGCACAGACCCTCTCATTTTGACAGAGTTGGGGATCTTCTCACCTTGCTCGCTTTCACAATATAAAAAGTTCTCAATGTACTACCAGGGTGCTGTCAATCGCTCAACTTCTGTTCAGCTGCCCTGTCGGTATATTTTTTGCTTGATCAGCACTGAAGGCAACAGGCTGCAGCGCTAATCTGTGTATTCTGACAACGGTGGAGTCCCCCCACTGTCAAAATACAATGACAGAGTGGGAAGGATTTCCCCATCCACAATGACTATATGGATGGAGGAATCGGGTCAGTTTTTTCCGTTCAACCCACTGGTTGAAAAACAAAGCAAAAAAAAAAAAAAAGGACCCATGAAGGAGAACACCTACATTTTATAGTTGTTACCAGAGCAGAAATAAAGGGGATGTCTTCCAATAGGGATAACAGTGGGCTTTTCCCTAGTTTGGAGATATTTATACTTTCTGTTGTGTCTCGGAGACAGAAGTGAAAGGAAAACTCCCCTAGGGAAAACGACAGCAGTAAAACCTGACAGGCACTAACACTTCTCCAATCTACAATAATAACAGAAAAAAAAACAAAACACAACGGTTGTGGTGGAGTTGTACTTTAACAGCGCACAGCTGCACAACCTTGCTTTCTTCAGTTCTTTTTTACAGCAATGCATCAGGAACAGGAACGCAGGTGAAAAAACTGAAAGGGCTGCAGTTGCTGGGCATTTTTTAAAAATGATAGAACAAGTATACTATAAATGAGTAGCAAAAAGTGTCAGAACACTTCTTGATATCTGTTCCAAGTGAGAAACTCAAAAAGCGTGACGCCAAAACATCAGCCTGACAGCCAAAGGATTTAGCATTTTTTATGGGGAGGTCAACGACAACCCTATACTTTTCTAACAGCAGAGTTACATTAAGTCGCAGCAAAACGACTTACATAAAATCAACCATTAAGTCCTTGTATGAGACCCATCAACAATTTCACAGCAATGCATTAGAAGTCTTCCATGCTGAATTTCGGGCATAATGTGTTATGGTAGACTGACCGCTTGCTTGTTGAAGCTACACAACTCAGACTTAAATATTTGTTCAGTAGAAGGCTGGCCTCTTTGAAATAGCTTTTCAAATGCAATTCTCAAAGAATTAAAGCAGTGCTGAACAAATCACAGAAACTAGGTAGTTAAAGGATAAATTCACCTTTGTAAAAAAAAAAAAATAATAAAATAAAAAAGAAAAGATAATAAATGCACATCTTTTTACAGGTAAAATAATGTGCATTCATTATATTTTTTTCATAGGAGCCGGGAAGTATTGCACCTGCGATCAGCAGATCATGAGTGCAATGCAGGGCTCCTGCAGACTGTCAGCGTAAGCTGCGTAAGACAGCGTAAGCTGTCTGCTTGTACATCATACAAACAGAAGAAAAAACAATGAACTACCTAGGGTACTCAATAGCGCCATGGTAGTTCATTGAGAACTACAAGCTGACAGCCGCAAAATCTGTTGATACTTGAAGTTATCCCCTCTGTGAATAATTAATGCAGCCGAGTGGTCGGAGACCCGCACAGCCGCATTTTTTTTTAAATTGCGACAGCAAGATCGGGGAGAAGATCCCCGGCTCGCTGTCACTAGAGGCAGCGAGTCAAGGAGAGGCTGCAGCGGTGGGAACAAGTTACATGTTCCAACCTAAAAACGGGTGGAGTGGCACATTTAACGTGCTCTCAAAGGTGAACTATTTATTCTGCCCCCCCCAATCTTCTCCCGCACTTGCTGTCACAATTTGAATACTGCAAGGCCGTGCGGTGCTCCGCCCACATGACTGCGTCATTCACAGTTTACTGTGCATGAATACCTACAAATAGCATCAGCAACTGTGGCTGATGGCTTGTAGTTCTCAATGAACTATGAGGGTGTTGGAGAGAACGAAGTTCATTGACCTTCCTGCTCTCAGGTAACTGCCTGTCCATACGAGGTACAAGTAGACAGCTATGCAGAGAGCCAATCTCACGGATGCAATGCTCTGCAGGCTCCGAAGAAAAAAAATAATAAATGCAGATTGTTCTAATGTAAAAAAAAAAAAGTGCATTTATTATTTTTGTTTTAAAGGTGAACTTACCTTCAATGTTCCTAAAGAATCACAACTTGGTCGTATGTTTGTGAGCAATTTCCTGCCCTACTGTGCTTTGCACATATACAAAACATACCTCCCCCTTCTGTGTCACACTGTCAGAGTCCTTAGCCACATTATAAACACTTGTATGGTTAAAAATAATTACAAAGTAGAATTGTAAGCTCTAACGACCAGGCCCCTCTGAGTTCTCTTGTATTCGATTGGATTGTAAGTATGCCTTTATGTTGTAAAGCATTTGGAGATATATAAATTCTGTATATTAATAATAATAATAATAATAATAATAGCAGAAACGATCACACCGGATAGGGTAAGTTTTCTCCATTACATGCAGGGGTTGCCAATTTCACCCTTATACCAGGACCTGTACAGATGATTGGTCACCAGTTCACAGATCATGCTCCTTTAAAGCTTTTATACAGCACAGCACTTGTGCTATGTCATTTGGCCCCCTGTAACACCTGCCTGATCCTGCCAGGCTCTGCCCTCCCCTCTCTGCACTGACTCAGAAAAAAAATGGCTGCCAAGCTGTGATATGGGAGTCAGTGCGTGTCTCGACATCTGCAGCCTGCGCTGTGTGCCCTGTCTGCTCTCTCCTCCCTCTCCTCTACCCCCTCTGTCTCATAGCTCTGTGTCTGCACCGCCCCCCTCCTGTTCTGCTACTTAAATTAGTGTTTTATTATTACAATCCTCTGTGTCTATTACTGTAATATCCCTCTATGACAGTGTTTTAGGAAAATAATGCTGTATATACTGTACCTGCTTTTTTGAGTGCAGATCCATGCTGATTGATCCGTCGCTTGTCTCCTCTCTCTGCCGACATATGCAGTGGGTGGGGCCGCCTCTCTCCTCCTCTCCTGACTGCCATCAAAGGGGAATCTCCGGCCCCGCCCACTGCATATGTCGGGCAGAGAGAGGAGAAAAGGGAAAGCTCAATCAGAGCAGATCTGCACTCAGTAAAGCAGGTATATACAGTGTTATTTTCCAAAAGCACTGTCATAGGGGGATAACAACCACTTAAACCCCCCAAGCATTGTCCAGAACCCTAATGTTTTCAATATTAAAATGTTTGAATTAAGCATAAAAAGTTTTACTTACCTGTGACATCACTAGTAGTGGCTGAAGTCCTTACTATGGCCAGGCACAAGACAAAGGGTCTTGTGTATTGTGCCGGTCAATACAATAAAGCTTGGTGTGCCACCATAGGTGATGACGGGGTAGTTCATTTCTTTCGTTCACCACTCCCATATGCTAATGTCACCGGCAGGACTGGACTGTTTCATTTGTATGAACTGACAATCAAATTAGCTGGGCGTTTATGGACAGGAAAAGACTGCGAGAGATCCGCATTATGGATCCACTCACACTGTGCTGTGCTACTGAAGACTACACAGAACACAGCTGTTTACACGACCACTTACTCTGTGCAAGTGAGAGAGCAGCTGTGGCTGGTTGGTCACATGAAACGGAAATAGGGGGGGCTTGTGACAATGACCACTTGATATCTGGTTTCTGGAGGTTCTGTTGTTGAAAGCAGACCATGTTTAGGTAAGCCACAAGACGGCTGCTTCAGACAAACCTTTACTATTTTGCCTGGAGTTCAGCCTTAAATTAAAAATAACACCAACAGGTACTTAAAAACTACATAAGACATGCATTTTTCATGCATTCTGTGGGGCTCAAATGAGTTGAAAGAATGGAAATGTCTGCATGAATGCATGAAAAAAGAATGCACATATACAGACAACAAAATGCACAGCATGTTCAACGCTATGGCATAAGTTGTTTGATTGCTCACACTCTGGGTCTTAAGTATGGAAATGACCCACCTCAACCAGGCTCTCCCTTGATTTTTGTATCCTGCACTAAATATGTGAGAGGGAGCATTTAACTGTTCGCTATGACCAACACAGACAGCTCTTCTTGCAGACTGTATTTTGGGTGGACTGCAACAATTTTTCTCGGCAAATACATAGACAGAGATGCAAGACATCTTATCTGTGTTCCCACAGTAGTAAGTCGCATTATTTCAGAAATTAACATTAACAAGATACATATTGGTTGCACAGAGATGAGATGGAAGGATTATGAGCCGCTCTGTATGAGTACCCCTCTCCTCTAGGCTCTAAAGGGCCATTTTAAAGCTTCCGATAGGGGTGGCGGGGCTCTCTACATGGCGAGTCCCTACATTACCTTCCGAGAGGCATGGTCGCCCATCTCATTCTAGGTTCAACACTGAGGGTATCATCCTATCCTAAAGTTAGACTTAGGATCTCAGTAACCCATGGTTTTTACATCATGAGCTAGGGGTAAACCCCTGTATCACCTTGATAGATACATAAGTTTGAGTAGATCTGAAGGTCTACAGGATCAGGAGAACGATGGGCGGGTCGTGGCTAGCGCCCAGTGATCCAGACCCGGTCTCCTGTCTCTGAGGACCCCTTTTCTGGCCGGGGTGGGTGGGGGGGGGGGGGGGTGAGGAGAAGGAGGAAAAAAAAAAAAAAAAAAAACTTCAGAGACCATTTTTACTTCCTATTGACATCAGGCTAAGCAAAACAGTTTGAACACCCAAATTAAATTCACCATAGGAAAGAATGGAAATATTAGCAAGGGTGTCAGTAAATCTCAAAGTGAGATAGCAACCCTGATGTGAAAGATGGGATCCGTTGTATTTCACTACCAGCATCCTGAACAGTTACACACTACTGGAAGTGCTTACGTCTAATCCGAGCGCAGCCCAAAACTCCAAGATTGATTACTGGATGGATTTAGAAGGTGAGAAGAAATTCTAGCCATTTCTAGTCAAGTTCAGGTTAGATGTATTTACTTTATATTTGGAAAAGCCACATTCTTCAACAATGTATGAAAGAGCAAATATTTTCCTGGAAATGAGAGCAGCAGAAGAACAAGGACATAACACAGACAGAGGAAGAAGCAGTGCAATCTGTGGGAAAGACATGCAAATAAAGTAGAGGGAGCACATGCAGAGAAAGCAAGGACAGAGGGGGCTCAGTGAGGGCCATGTGTTACCTTCTGTGTTGGCGTTGCCGCTGTAAACATTTCGCAGGCTGCCAACACGGTTTAGTTTCCATGCTTTGCGTTTAGCTGCATCCAGAGAGCAAAAGGGAAGGAGAAACGGAGAAAAAGAAAATAAATGGGGAAAAAAAGAAAGGAGAAAGGGAGAGAAAGACAGAAGGCCTAAGGGGTAGGAAGGAGGTCCTGTACACGCAAGTACGTTACCAGTGATTTTGACATACAAGTATTAGTGTTACAGTCTCACCATAACATTCATTTGCGTCTCACTTTAGTGTTAACTGGAAGATCTCAGCGTTCATTCTTGGAAATGTAATCTGTAGCACCGGTCCTTGTGACAAGCAGTTCGGCATGCCCACTACTCCAGATGCAAGACAGGAGTATGCTGACAAGTCCAAGTGTGAGGCAGCCATGTACACATCACCAGGTGGAGCAGTAAACAATTATAAAGGTAGAAGGCAGGCAAGAGCACTCAATTTCCAGGCAAAATGCAAGCAAACAGTGCTGTAAGGTGTGGTGCAGGCACATTTGAGGTCTGGGAAGCAATATAGTTAATAATGCTGCACTGCATTCTGGGAAGCAATATAGTTAATAATGCTGCACTGCATTAATTGCAAAGAAAGTAAACAGACATGTATACTGGCTGTGATATTTAGCACATGTGACAGCTTGCACATGTACTACATGGCATATGACATTTACACAGGTGTGTAGCTCTATGAGGTCCGACAATCTTAAAGCATATCTAAAATCCTCCAAAAAAATGTAACGCATTGCAGCTCACCAGTCCTTGGATGTAGTGGTTGCATTATTTTTATTTGCTTTTGTTCTTATTTTTACCTGGCGATCCTGTAAATACCATACATCTTGTCCCTTCATGTCTACACTCATTTCGCCATTGTATCTATGGAAGTAGCCAGGCTGGACTTCACACATCTCGGCCTTAGTTCATCTCCATTAGGCCCCTTACACATGGGGCCCACCTGTTGAGCGGAGAATCTATTTGCTGATCTTCACTGAGCAGGCAGGTGGCTGTTCCGTGTCTGCTCTGCTTATGCAACGGATCCCCATCCGTCTGCTTATAACTGATAGGATCAGATTGGATGTCGGCGGGAGCCCGTTTACACCTGCCAATCCATAGGGGAGACTGGAGGTTCTGATTAGTTCCGCCTGAAAAACTGACAAGTGGACCTGCTTGGCCCGCTCGTGTAAAGGGACCCTTACATGGTGGATTGATTGAACCAATAGTTTACACAAAAAAGATACAGTTCTTTGTGCTTTCTATAAAGCTACTAGGAAGCAAACAGGACATGGTATTTTTGCCAACAGGTATTTTCTGTGCTTGCTTGCTGTACTTGAACATTCTTAGCCTGAAAAGTAAAAACAAATGCAGCCACCACATCTAAGGACTGTTAAGCTGCAATATATTACATGTTTGGCTTTGGGTTTAGATACTGTTGAACCCTCTGATCTGGTAGCTTTGGCAGCAGTAACTAGCACACAACAGACCTCCAATTATCACTATATATATGCTTTATACAGTGAAAGCTCTGCCACTGGCCTTTCACACCATGAAGGTTATCAGAAGTGTGCCAACAGACAATGACAGCTGTCCAATCTGGCCGGACATTTTCAAAAGTGAAGGTTACATGAGTTTCAGGTCTGTGTAAATGGGGCCAAACGTACAGAGATTTCACTCAACTACACCACGATCAATCACGGTGTATGGCCATGCTACAACTGCAGCACTGTGCACACTAGAAGACATAACATATATATATATATATATATATATATATATATATATATATACATACATACACATATATTATAATATTATATACATACATACATACAAGCTAAACATAACCAATATGTACAAAGTTGTATATTTCTATTTATTTTTACATCACCAAGGTGTGTGTGCAATGTTTTACAATAATAACAGGTAAACTCATTTATGTAGAACACAGTCTGTGGATATAATTGGCACCCACTCCAATATATGTCCCACCTATAAATGAACACATCGATATACAGTATCTCTCAAAAGTGAGTACACCCCTCACATTTATGTAAGTATTTTAGTATATCTTTTCATGTGACAACACTGAAGAAATTATGTTTTGCTACACTGTAAAGTAGTGAGTGTACAGCTTGTAAAAAAGTGTAAATTTTCCCCTCAAAATAACTGAACACGCAGCCATTAATGTCTAAACCGCTGGCAACAAAAGTGAGTACACTCCTAAGTGAAAACGTACAAATTGGGCCCAATTAGCCATTTTCCCTCCCTGGTGTCATGTGACTCGTTAGTGTTACAAGGTCTCTGATGTCAATGGGGAGTAGGTGTGTTAAATATGGTGTTATCGCTCTCACTCTCTCATACTGGTCACTGGAAGTTCAACATGGCACCTCATGGCAAAGAACTCTCTGGGGATCTGAAAAAAAGAATTGCTGCGCTACATAAAGATGGCCTAGACTATAAGAAGATTGCCAAGACCATGAAACTGAGCTGCAGCATGGTGGCCAAGACCATACAGCGGTTTAACAGGACAGGCTCCACTCAAAGCAGGCCTCGCCATGGTCGACCAAAGAAGTTGAGTGCATGTGCTCAATGTCATATCCAGAGGTTGTCTTTGGGAAATAGACATATGGCTGCTGAAGCATTGCTACAGAGGTTGAAGGGGTGGGGGGTCAGCATGTCAGTACTCGGACCATAAGCCGCACACTGCATCAAATTCGGTCTGCATGGCTGTTGTCCCAGAAGCCTCTTCTAAAGATGATGCACAAGAAAGCCCATAAACAGTTTGCTGAAGACAAGCAGACTAAGGACATGGATTACTGGAACCACGTCCTGTGGTCAAGAGACCAAGATAAACTTATTTGGTTCAGATGGTGTCAAGTGTGTGTAGCGGCAACAAGGTGAGAAGTCCAAAGACAAGTGTGTCTTGCCTACAGTCAAGCATGGTGGTGTCATGGTCTGGGGCTGCATGAGTGCTGCCGGCACTGGGGAGCTACAGTTCATTGAGGGAACCATGAATGCCAACATGTACTAAGACATACTGAAGCAGAGCATGATCCCCTCCCTTCGGAGACTGGGCCGCAGTGCAGTATTCAAACATGATAACACCTAACACACCTCCAAAATGACCACTGCCTTGCTAAAGAAGCTGAGGGTAAAGGTGATGGACTGGCCAAGCATGTCTCCAGACCTAAACCCTATTGAGCATCTGTGGGGCATCCTCAAATGGAAGGTGGATGAGTGCAAGGTCTCTAACATCCACCAGCTCCGTGATGTCATCATGGAAGAGTGGAAGAGGACTCCAGTGGCAACCTGTGAAGCTCTGGTGAACTCCATGTCCAAGGGGGTTAAGGCAGTGCTGGAAAATAATGGTGGCCACACAAAATATTGACACTTTGGGCCCAATTTGGACATTTTCACTTAGGGGTGCACTGACTTTTGTTGCCAGCGGTTTAGACATTAATGGCTGCGTGTTGAGTTATTTTGAGGAGACAGCAAATTTACACTGTTATACAAGCTGTACACTCACTACTTTACATTGTAGCAAGGTGTCATTTCTTCAGTGTTGTCACATGAAAAGATAGAATAAAATATTTACAAAAATGTGAGGGGTGTACTCACTTTTGTGAGATACTGTATATAATCAGCACATTGTTTTGTTATGTACAATAAAGAAACAATGATGTTAATGTGATGCAGATGATTTGAGCAATGGACAATACACAGAAATGCAGGAATTCGGAAATGCTGATATTCTAAATACATATTACATTGAAGTTGGTTTTAGAGTGAAAATAAGAATAATGTTAAGCCAGGGAAGAGGGGAAGCAACACAGGAGAACATTATAAGAGATGAGAACAAAAGGTATAAAAAAAGAAAAGGCACTCAAATAACTGAACTACAGATTCACCAGTTAAATCATGGAGCAGATGATTAAAGGGAATAAGTCTATATAGCTAAAAACAATCAAACTCCAACCTCAATGTTAGACTGTAGGAGGAACAACAACTGAAGTCAGGCAGAGGATTGCTTGCAGCACAGTGACTTCCGAATTGAAAACCTAGGCAGGGGTAGGGGTAGGAGGTCCAATGTAAGTTCACCTTACAGATTTTCTGTAAAAGTGAAGTTACCATTTAAGGAGATGGGTGGGGGGATACATAGTCTTGTCCTAGGGCAGGGATATGCAATTAGCGGACCTCCAGCTGTTGCAAAACTTCAAGTCCCATCATGCCTCTGCGTGTCATGCTTGTGGCTGTAAGAGTCTTGCTATGCCTCATGGGATTTGTAGTTCTGCAACAGCTGGAGGTCCGCTAATTGCATATCCTTGTCCTAGGGTTTCAATGCTTAGCATCCACACATTATGGTGACTTAACATTGTCACCATAGGACAGAACTATGTTACTGGCAGAATCAGCAGGTGAGATTGAAGGCAAAACACTGAAAAAGAAAAACTAATGCTGCTACCACATCTAAAAACTGGTAAGCTTTGCTATAAGTGTTAGTGACAAGTGAAGGAGGTGGAGGTAACAGATGAAGGAGATCAAAACTGAAGGAAGATAAAAGGTTGGGACACGAAGCCTAGTACAGCAGTACTAAGGAGGCACACTTTGAAGGATGTAATGGGGCACCCTGGAGGGGGCAATCTGGAGGATCTATGTGAGCACTCAGGAGGAGGATGGTAAGGGGGCTCTCTGGAGGAGGATGGTAAGGGGGCACTCGGGGGGGGGTTGGGGGACTGCTTTGCTGGAGATGTAAAGGGGCATTCTGCAAGTACTGATGTAAGGGGGCACTCTGCATTATGTAAGTTGGGACTCTGGGGTCTTTGATGAAAGGGGGACTCTGATTTATAGGGGGAATGCTGGGGACGTTGAGTTGATGTAAGGGAGGACTCAAATGTGAATGTAGAGCTCATCTTGAATTCTGCACTTCATATGTTATTTTGTTTGTTATTTACTCCTGGCCCTGCACGCTATACATTATGCTGTACATTGTCTCAACAGTTGCTGGTTTTAATGAAGTTCTTCTTTAAGGTAGGCTTAGTAAAGCTATACAATTTCTGTGTGCATAAAAACATAAGTAATGGAAGCATTTAATAAAAAATAAACCTCTAAACCTGAGGTTTATTTGTGTCTGTGAGGCTGTCGGTTGTAGTGAAGTAATTTATATTTTGTGGGTTCAAGTACTGTGGTATATGTGTACAGCATATACAGTAGGCACAGTTTCTGTTCAATTCCCCTTTAAGACCTTCCCACCGGCCATGCCTATTGTTCACCATGGCGCACTACGCATACCACTTATTTTTTCTGCTGTTTCCCAGGGTGCCCCAGGTCTTTTATAATCTTGCTAACATTTTGTCTTGCAACATTGACTTTTTAATTGAAAAGGCAGGCAGATTTCTTGTAGTAATACTTAAGTATTGTTAACGTTTTCATATTTTTTGCACTGTTTAAAAGTTAAGTTTACCTTTAAGAACATGTTCTATGTTTCACCCATTTTTAGGATGTAACATGTTGCTAAGTACCCCCTGATCAGCGCAAGTCCTTTGACACATCCTCCAGCTTTCTACCTTTACCTTCGGCCCTCTGCAATCCTCTGCACAGCTGCACCAAGCATGGACGGAGAGTGCTTCTCTTCCATGCTTGCTCAAGCATGAAAAAGAAGCACTCTGAACTAATAAAATACAGTGTGAATATGCTTTAAAGAGGAGAAAGCAAAAGGATTATTTCACCAATATGCTGCTGCTTCTTCACTGTCCAATGCCAGGCTGGGATGGGCTCTGGACAAAACTGTATTGCCTAAACACAAAGCAGTTTAGGAGATATTTACTGTACATGCAGCCAGTGATGTCACCGTTGCATGCGCTCTGAAGGAATGGCATACACGTGCCGTTCCTTCAGAGTCCTGTGCCGTAACTGAGGGAGTGATGTCACTGCGGCTCCGACCACTCACACAGTCGGAGTCTGTGAACACGGAAGGAAGACCAGGTGAAGATGGAAGCGCCTTCAGCAGTGAAAGCATGCCCCTGGAAAGCTTCTTTTTCAGGTAAGTTTCACATAATGTGCAAGTATGCAATGCATACTAGCACATTATGACCTTGCCTTTCAGGTTTAAAAAAAAAAAAAATACTGCTTTAAGAACTGGCTTTCTGGCAGAAGTGCCAGGATCTCAAGGATGACTAAACAGAATTGGAAATCTTTGGCCAGGTAAAGAAGTTTTCATATATGCATTTCGACTGTGTATTCTTCAGTTCTCAGCCTTGGCTGAGAACCAGTTTTGCCCAGCTTTAGGATGTGATATAGCAGGGAGCATGAAATAATCAGATGCTGCTTTCATATCAAGTAGCTGTGTTGGTCATCAGAACGTGCAGTATTTTTTCACATTGCATAAAACGTAAATGATGCCAGACAACATGGCAGGAACGTACACACATGAAAACGAACACAATGAACACACTTGTTAATTCTTGCCTATGGTAAAGCTTACCTTAAAAATACTCACAGTCCTTTGTATAAAGTAGAGACACAAAAACCTTGAGTATAATACTGATGCATCTTGATTGATCTTTAAAAACTAAAAGCACACAATGTCCTGTGCATAATACACAGAGACTCTGCTCTAGGTAGAATTCAGATAGACATGCTGGTTGGTGTACAATAGATGTAAGACCCCTTTGTGTATGATACAGATACACCGGGGGAGTGCAACTGCTTGAAAAAAAAAATGAAAAACTGTCCATTTCAAGATTAATTCTTTTTTTTTTTTACAAAGATGCCACAGTCACCGATTCACTCATTTTGTTTATTCCATTTGTATTAAAACTGAAACTCATTCGGCCCTTTAAAACGGAGTTGACATTCTGGAATTACAGCTTCAGTATTCTGAATAATGTCATTACATACACTGTTTTGGCGGAGTTCACTTGGGTCCCTTGCTGCCCACAGAGAAATCAATGACTATCACACTACTATTGCTGTGATCTCTCTGCTCATCTCTAATTATGGGGAAATCGGAATGCTCTCAATACAGGTGCACAGAATGACCACACAGGATGTCCAGGTGCGGAACAGCTATGGACACAAGACCCTGCACATCCTATGGTCACCATGAGAGCTTTAACTAGGATCACATTTCAAAAGGGTTAATTAGAGCTCTTTATGTTTAAATCAGTGATGCACCAAAGCTTCTACAGATATTGTGTCTCCAACAGCAAGGGTGCCTGGAAGAATAAACAAGAGTATTTAGCAGGAAAATATGGGAATTCTATAGCGGCGTATTACATAAAGAGCATCTATCTGAAAAAATGATACTGGGACTTGTATGTATAAAACAATTAGGAGGAAAGAATATTTTACTCTTCCTAGATCTATACTTGTTTTCAGGTTTTCTTCAATGTGATTCTAAAGGCAGAAGATTTTTCACCTTAATGCATTCTATCCATTAAGCTAAAAAACCTTACTCTCTTTGCTTCCCTCCGCCTGCCAAAAACACTTACCCGCCACCACTCTCCATTTAGAACTGCCCCTGCCGGCAGCCCCCACTCTGCCCTCCTCCGGGATTCACTTCACAGGCTTTCCCGATCACAGCAGGAGCCATTGGCTCCTGCTGCGGTCAGTCAAATCCACTGAGGAGGGAGAGGGGGGGCAGGGTCAAGCCATGCTGCACTAGCCTATGGACACACACAGCCCACTTTGCATGAGTAGATCCATAGTAATTGAAAGCCTGCAACTCAATAGCTTCTTCATGGAAACTTTATTGTAGCAGTAAAAACATTCAAAATTCTGACGCGTTTCGGCCTAAGCCTTCATCAAAGCATTAAGGCCTTAAGCCTTTAAGGGTTCATGTCCCTTTTCTGTTCTAGCCCCTTGCTATATGTGAACGTCTATCCCAGGTTGTAGCAACCTCCACCTGTAACTAATCAAGTGGTGATTTTTAATTGAGTTTGTACCGCCCTCCTGATCCAGAAGAGCTGCTTTTTGCTTATAAATGCCTGTTTTTGTTACATTATTATGCTTTGAGGAAGGCTTAGGCTGAAACGTGTCAGTTTTTGGATGTTTTTACTGCTTTTGATGCTACAATAAAGTTTTCATGAAGAAGCTACTGAGTTGCCGGATTTCAATTACTATGGATCTATTGTGAACCTTGCTAGCCAGAGCACTGACCACTCTGTGCACTAAAACTATATAGCGGTAGAGCTTGGGTGAGTTTCTCCTCATACCACTTTGCATGAGTACCCCCATAGCAAGCCACTTGCACTCAGAGAAAAAGGGGAGCCTAGAGCATCGGCAGGGGACCCCAGAGGGCTGCTCTGTGCAATACTATTACTAAGTATAACATGTGTTGTTATTTTAATTAAAAATACATAAGCCTTTACAATCACCTTAAGACCCAATTCACACTTGGGCATTTGTCTGCTTGTTTCCCTAGGCCTGACTATGCATGATTACACCTTACTAAAGCTGGCCATAGATGGATTGAAATGTGGCCGGTTCAGCAGGGACAGGCTGAATTTCAATCCATCTATGGGCAGGCTGGTTGTACAGAAATTGATCTCTCGATCGACTTCTGTGCAACCAGCCTGTCTTTTTTGCTTGATCAGTGCCGTCAGCAATAGCCGGCAACACTAACCATTGTATTCTGATGGTGGGGAACTCTCATTGTTGTCAGAATATCATTGATCCATGGTGGGATCCTCCCAACAACACAGAGTGTGTTGATAGGGGAATCAAATCAACCAATTGGTTGAATGAAAGAAAAAATGTATCAACTATGGGAGATTTGTTGGACTACACAGAATCCAATTCTTTCTAATTGTCTCTGTTCACACTTGTATGCTCAGTCCCCTTATATTCTATGCCCTATGCTTAAAAAAGTATGAGCTTTGTTTTAAGCATATTCAGGCATTTTTGGTTCCATAGATATTGATGGGAACACCTGCAAATGCATGATATGCATGTTAATCTCTTTTTGCACTTTTTATGTCTGAAGAATTCCTCTCTTCCTATAGAAATGCTCTCCTCTCCTTGTCCAGCCCAGAAAACAAACTCCTGAAGTTCGATACACATGCAAAAATGCCTAACCCCCCCCCACCAAAGAAAAACTCAAATTCACCAGGAATACGCTCTGCTCAGGTGTGAATGCAGGCTTTGTGATTATTAAGAGTGACTCAATTTTGTAATGAACAGTCTTGTTTGAGGAGGAATACATATCAGAGAGCAAATATGTTGTTAGATTTTAAGGTAAATGAGGACTGCTGCCACTAGAATGCTGAAATATAAGCTCTGTGTGCTAAAGTGTATAGATCTGTAAGTCTATTTAGGGTGAACTCTGACATAAAGCTAGGTCAGTAGGCCCCATACAATAGTGTTGAAGCTGAGGTTAGTGCAGCAAACTTAAACACAAGTGCCAGGTGTATTACAGAATCCTGTAAAAACCACTGAATAGTGTATGTAATCCAACCCACCAAGCTGCCTTTGGTGATGTTTGATGCATGCCTATACACTGAGCAGAAACCCCAGCTGCCTGCAGAAGTCACCGCAGACACAACGTCCCTAAACCTATTGATGGTTATCTGCTGGCCATTGGTAACTTTGTCCCATTCACAACAATATCTTTGAACTAGACTAGATGTGATGTATCTTGCTGAATGAGATTTCATCATTGAATCCCAAATGCCTACATATAAACATGAGCAGAAATCTAGGATTTTAAAATCCAAACGCACATTGATTTAAACCAGCGATGGTTACAGACGGACAGGAAACACACGTGTGGGTCACACAATTACATTCAGCTGTACTGTATAATTTAAGAAACTGGGTGCTGAATAAATGAATACAAAACTATGGACTAACGTTAATGCATTATCCAATGAAATACAATGATCAATAACATGCACATAACATGTGTAAGCACATCTTGACGAGGCAAAAGATCAATCAGCATATGGGCTCATGTAAATCGCATGAGCTAAATGTGTGCTACACACTTGCATCAGCTTCTGTTTGGCACCGCCTATGCACACAATGAGCGTATTGGCCATGGGAGTCATTGAATACTGCTTCAGAGACCTCCAAAATATGCTTGGTTCACATGAAGCCTTAAGCTGGGGAGGCACAGATACACTGTGAGCGCCCATATACATAGACTCCATCTGCATTCACCTTTCTTACCCTGGAATGATTATCTGCATTTTTTGATACACTACAGAAGATGTATTTTATGAAAACTGTTGCAAAGGTGGGGCTGTTTTTGCCAGAGTACATTGGTACCACTGATATTCAGTTTTTTCATTCTTTTGCTATTTGGTTGCGTTGAACCATACAGTCCAGCCAAGGCTTGTGGTGTAAATGAACCCTTAAATATGAAACCTTTTTGCTTTGGGTTCTACTTCTACTGGTTTTACAAAGCACTGTCATATGTCATATAATACTGCTACAAGTGAGGACACAATGAACCCCTTAGAAGAGCATAAAGATACCATCACAATACACACAGCAAAAGGCTGACTTAATGGAACAGCTTATGTGACTGATCAATAACTAGTGTAGAGACTCGTGTGGCAATGTGATGGAAAAAACTGAGAAGCTGCAACACATGCTTTAATACAGAGGGCACATGGCAGTGGTATAAGTGACATAACTACCTTTACAGTGCATTTCTCCTTTTCTGAGGGTGAGTGGCATTCATGTGTTTCAAACATTAAAATGGTTAGGAAAAATGGGAGGGTCTCACCTTCAGCTGTGCTAGAAAGTCCATCAGCCTTAAAGTTACTCGTACTTTTCTTCCGGCGGTGTTTCTTGCGGTTGGCATGCGGAGACGGTGGTGGATCTAGTTTGGGGCTTGTAGTGCTAGAGATGCTAGGACTTGAACACACCGAATCGCCCAGTCCAGTGTCTGGAATTCAAACATGGGAACACCATGATCAAAATAGTACTAACACCAAGACAAAAAGAAATTCACTGTACATATGAGAAGGTTACTGTAACATGCCCAATGAACATTTTTCTTATATGTATACATACACACACATTTTCTTTTCCTTAACTATCTACTGGTCATGATCCAAAGGGATAATGGGGAGCCCATATAAAAAAAACCTGATGGGTGTTCTTTGATTTACTGTGGTTTGAAATATTAGGCTAGTACCCAGATCCCCTTTTTTCATATTCAAATATTTTACTGAGCAACACAAAAACCATCACATGCAAAGAACCATCTATTGCTAGTAAGGATTGGCTCCACACAGAGAAATACAGGAACATTGTGAACAGGTAGGATCAAAAAGTAACTCCAAAACAGGGGGCCAATCGATAGATGGGCAGTGAAAATCCAACAGATGATGGCTCACAGCAACATATTGTACAATTTAAATATAAAGAAAGATAGAAAGCTGACAACTGGATGGTCCACCCCAGTCATGGCCCAGGGGGTAGAGAGAACCAGGCAATTTAGTTGAAATATGTAGCAAAGTTCAAGTCAATACAATAGGATGGGAAAGATGCTAGGAAAAAAAAGGGGGGGTGGGTTAAGGGAAGGAAATGGCTTTGGGGAACACAATCAAAAGACAAAGTAGAGTCAATTAAGGGTCCATAAGGGAGGCCTCAAGATCAAGAGGTACAAAGTTGTCAACCCAGGGGTGCCAAATTTTAGTGTACCGTATCACCCTGTCCTAAAACATTGCCACAATCTTGGCATGTATCATCGCACAAGTGAGCAAATTCTTTGTAGCTATTTTGCAAAGTTCTGTCATCTTCCAGGCTTTAACTATAGTCTGTTTCGCAGCAGTAGTAATGAAAAAAAACAGGAGACTACATTGGTTCCTGGTCAGGTCTGAGGGCATAAATTTTAACAGGGCTATTCATGTATGGGGGGAATGAAAACAACAAAGAATGACTTGAAAAATGTCCTCAAAATAGAATGGGGCAAGTCCACCATGTGTATATGTATGTAACAAGCTCCCCACACCCCTGAAAACAGGTGGGTGAATAGCCCGGGTCACACTTTGATATCCTATGTGGAACTAAATAAGATCTTGATAAAACTTCATAGGAGGTCTCTCCAGGGCAGCTACATTAGGAGAGACCTGGTGAGTTGTTTGCCAAATGTCTGACCAGTCCTTAGGGGAAAGGTCCAGGGCTAAGTCTGTGGTCCATTTTCGGATCTCTTTTTTTTTTTTTTATATAAATCTAATAAGAAATAAGAGAGACTATAAACTTAAGTTTCCTTCACATCATATGGCTCACACGGTGACCAAGAATCCACATGCAGGTTGGGCTGTTTGCTTGTTTTGGGTCAGTGACTCCTTATAAAGGAAACATGTACTGAGAGAAACATGGAGGTTATGTGCTGGATACTATGCACTGCTGACCTCCTTTTTACATATTCATTCTGGGCAGGCAGCAAGTGAAGTTAATATCATATTAGAATACCTGAACTGCTTGCCTACTCTGGGTTAGAGAACTAAAGCAGCAACTGGATCTGCATGGCAGCCTAGTAACAATAATTTTTATGAGAGCTCAGGAGAGGCAGCCTCTATGTCACCCTCAATAAGGTTTCCTTTAACCACTTGCCGACCGCCAGCCGCAGCGTGTCGGCATCCAGGTGGTTCGTTATGGCGAAACGCCGTCACAGGACAGCGGCCGCAATAACGAGTATTGTGAGTGCGTGTGCAGAGGTGATCAAATACCACCAAAAGAAAGCACTATTTGTGGGAAAAAAAGGACGTAAATTTTGTTTGGGTACAACGTCACATGACTGCGCAGTTGTCAGTTAAAGCGACACAGTGCCGAATCGCAAAAAGTGCTCTGGTCCTAAAGTGTGAAATCCTTCCGGGTCTCAAGTGGTTAAAGAGACACTGTTTAGGATACATGAATCCTAATGTCAGTGTCTGTTTAAAATACAGGTCTAAAGACGGCAAAGCATTTAACCTGCATAACTTTGCGTCATTCCTTAGTCCTTACAAAACAGATGAAACAGACCATGGGATCAGCCTGCTTCTTTTACAATGGAAGAAACAAAATGGACAATAGAAGAATAAAACAGCTTTTTCATTAAACAATGAGAAGCCAAAACAGAGGAATAGGAAGAAGCAGACAATATAATAGATACAGGGAGGAGGGGATATGAAGCAGAGACGTGGTCTTTCTACACAGCACTTTTTCCCTTCAGTTGTTTTTTTATGGATATCACTTCACACCTTCAGTCCTGTTTTATTGCCACTGTAAGAATGTGTCCCACCCTCTACCAAAATATACCCTTCTCCTGTGGGCAGCAGCTTCAGACAGCTCCGTGTTTGTGATGAGCAAGAATAAAATAAAATCCCCATAAATATCAGCAGGGAAATGAACCCTCACTGCCGTCACTGGCCTGCTCTCAAGGACACACATAACTTATTGTACAATCATTTAGTTTCAGGGAAAGTTGGAGATGTGGCAACTTATCTCAGATGACAGAATACCACATGTTTTGGCAGTCCACAAATACCATATGCTGTATTGCATTCTGGGCTGGCAAATAACCCAATTATGAAATGACTTGCAATTTAAATTTCCAGAACACTGTTTTTAACTACTTATACGCATCCTCTGGTCAAGCGAGAAATTTTGCATTTTACCCGACTTCAATGACACCTGCTGAGTGGCTCAAATTTTCATCCTGAAATTCATTTTGTGCTGTTGTCTGAAAAATAGTGCATACTATACTTTTTAGTTTATTAGCAATCTGCCATTGTTTCTGTCCACAAAACAAGCCAATGGCAAAGAAGTTCATCAAATAAGATGGAAAACTGCCCCATCCATGGCTACCCAAATCTGTACAAAATTGTTGCAATAACTGCAGTCATGCCAAGAAGAATTGTTAGAAACCCTCTGAGCTGGATGCTAAAAGCACCACTAATAGCAATGGAGAGAAGTTTCCTTACTTGTAAGTCTAAATAAAAGAATAAATATTGCGGTGATATCCCAACTTCTTCCCATCACTTTCTGCCTCTGTGACAATTTCACACCAAGACAGAAGGAACCTTCCATGGTTAGGCATAGACACCCAAATGTCCCTTCCTGATGGACAGGCAGACATCTGCCTCTCGTTTGCTGCTCTAAAGCCTGCTCAGGTTAACAGAGTGTCTCGTAGATTGACATGGCATACCTTTAGTTAACGCCTTCCCTCCCCATCTCTCATTAAGAGGAGGAAATCTTTCAAGCTATACTGAAGGTACATCTGACATTGGATGTGCTCATTACTGCCTTCTAGTGGTATCTCCAAACAGATAAATCTTTACCCAAGTGGTGTATTGGACCAAGACTTCTGCCACAATTTACTATTCTGCCAGCTCAGGAAATTACAGGTGAATATGGGCATTTACTAGAAACCTGCAAATGTGTACTCTAAGTGCTGACATCTTTAACTAATTATCTCAGAATTATACCAGTCTCATCCAGCCTACCAACCACTCAGGGTCCACCATTCCACTGTGCCATTTTTTTTTACTGGTTTCCGCATACTCAAATAAAATCTAAAATGTTATCATCTTACAAAGCCATCCACATCTCTGCCCAAGTTACAACAACTAATTGTCCTCTTTGCTTCTCCAAAGATCTCCTGCTCTCAAGCTGCCTCACCACACTTCCCCCGTTGCATGCCTCCTTGACTTCTCCAGAGCCTCTTCCATCCTCTATCTGAATCTGTCCACCTATCTCCTATTCTAGTAAGCCATTCAAGAATCCCTGAAAATTCATCACTTCAGGAAACCTATTCTGCCTAAAGCCAACAACTGAACTTTTTCCATCAGCTCACACACTGTTACTACCTTTCTGTATCACTTGCCATTCCATTTTAAATTGCAAGCACTCACACACAGGGCCCAATTAACCCTCTTATCCTACAGTGATTGTAAATGTAATTTATAATTACCTGTACTGTGCAATGGAATTGCACAGGGCGGCCCCAATCCTCCTCTTTTCGGATCCCCTGCCGGTGCTACTGACTCTTCCTCTTCTTGGTTTGCCACCATAGAAAGCCGCTTCCTACTGTGGCACACCTGCGCACTCAATCCCGAGTAGCGATGCCTGCCCATAGAGACACAGCGGCTTGGCCCCACCCCATGGTCACAGGATCTGACTGACAGCAGCGCAAGCCAAAGGCTCCTGTTGCCACAGCAAATCCTCTGAGACCAGCAAGCAAGGGGAGAGAGCCAATGCAGACAGGCACAGTGCTGGATCGAGTATCTTAAGTATTGAGGGGGGCTTTTACTTAAACATCTTTTACCTTAACGGTAGGAATGCATTAAGGTAAAAAATGTCTAGTCTTTAGAATTACTTTGTATTGTACTTTGTACTATTTCCCTTTATTTTGTAAAGTGCTGCGCAAAGTGTTGGAGCTATATAAATTCTGTATGGAAATAATAAAGAATTTCATACCCCAAGCCCTTGCCTCCTCCCAGTCTCTTGGCCTCAAACCTTTTGGACTCCCTTTCTCCCCTACACTCCTCTATCCCTTCTCTTGCTCCCTACTCGATAGGCGCAAAAGCTCCTTTCCTGTCTTCTGATTTCTGGTCCTTTCTAGATCTGTCTAGGCTGTATATTGCACAACTTTTTGGCTATTGGGATGCCCCACTGTTGTGGGGAGCTTCTCCAGGCCCCATTGGTCCTTACGGTTTCATGAACACTCCTATTTACTGCTGTTGTGTTAGCTTTCGTTTTTTTCTGTTTATGTATCTCATTTATGCCTTCCTTGTGAGCTGACTTTTGTTACCACCTAAATACAGAACCTTTGCATGTTAAGTACTTGTTAAAACTGAATAAAAACGTTGAAACAGAAATAATAAAAAGATGACATCTTATAAAATAATCAGCCCACATGTGAGAGAGGTACAAGATAAATGTTGATGATCTGGACATATTTAGCCAGATAGTGTGACAATTGTATGTCCAAAGTTGGCCATAGACGTGAGATAATGGTTATTTAAAGGAAAAGTATTTTTTTCCGGCTATATTTCTCATGTGGGTCATAGGAGTGCACTTCGTTCTGCACTCCTGTGACCCGTTTTCAGTCAACAGAAGGCTAAAGCCCACTGTCGGCTGACATCACAGTGCTGGTCCAGGCTCTGAAAAGATTCTGACCATATGGTCGGGATCCACCCACAATCCTGCAAAACAGCTGGTTCTGCCTCTCAGTGAGCCGCTTAGAGCCTGAGCCAGCTGCTTCAGTCCCCTCCATAGCCCAGCACTACATTGAGAGTTGGAGGAGCAGAGCAGAGAGCTGGTGGCTGATAGTGACCAGCTCTCTGCAGGCTGAAGATCAAGAGCTGAGCAATCAAAGGTGTTTGATCGGTCAGTTCTCTATTTTAGAGGGCGCAGGGGACAGCTACAGCTGGGATTGGTGCTGCAGCCATCTAGGAGAGTATTATTTTTTTTGTTTTCCAAGTCCCATACTTCTCTTTCAAGAAAGAGGGTCAGCGTAATTCAGCAAGGCTTCCTCCAGGAAAGGTTTCCTTTAAAATTGTGCTTTATTCAAAGAACCACTCAATCCGATCGCATAACAGATGCTCAATTACAAATGATAGCTCACTCTTCTATGGCCTTTAAATAAAAAAGACAAAAACCAAAAGATTTCAGATTGGTTGTATTTAGTGCTGGCTGATCCACAATAAATTAAATGTAAGTCGATAATTTATCAGTTCATTTTGTGATTGCTATATAGTGTTTGAGTTATGAGAGTGCAGGAAACTATGCCCAGTATGGACTAACCCTTTACTCACTTGATACTTTCACACAGGTATTTTAACTTTCTGCTTTCCCCTTTATTCTGCATTTATCTTCCACAATGATTGAACTACAATGTCCACTATGTTATCCTTTGTTGTTTGGTATTGGATGCCCTTTGACAAAATTCTCTACCACCCTGTGAGAAACCTGAGAGGCGCTATTTTAGACTCCCTACAGGTGACCATGGGGACAGACAGAGCACTTATTGTGCAATTATTATAAGGTATACGCTCTCTGAACCATCTTCACAATGCACATGGGACCTCTGACTGCCCACAGGTGGCAGGTGCTCTGGTGGTTAAGGGGTTATTACACCTAGGAATCATTTCAATGCCTGGAGTTGGTTGAGAGCTTCACTGCTCTACTGACAAATCATACAAGACAGCTAATTTTACAAGTCAGGTAGCAGATACCACACAGCCGGCAAAAAGCGGGCAGAAGCTGACATCAGACCCTCCAACTCCTTCCTCCTCCCCCCGATACCCCTCCCAGACCTCACTCTGACATTCTTTCCCTTTACCAGCACCTCCTGTTTTGTGGTCCTTCACATAAAGTAATTTATCTAATTAGGAAACGTTCAGAGCGGCTTTCAAAGGCTGAAGCCACAGGGAAACATAGGCTGCTTAAAAAAATAAGATCCTTTTACTCTGCCCCCCATGCATGCCGTTAATTGAACGCTAGGAGGGGGGAAGAGAGCATTGAAATCAGAAAATAAAATGAAGACCCAATGTGTGTTATTTTGTCTTGGACAAAAAGCAGGGACAATAAGCAGCATATTCACTAGCAAAGAAGAACATTTAAATCCCAAAGATAGAGAAGAACAAGACGAAACAAGAGAGAAAAACTTGTGTCTACAGCCCCGCTGATATCACACACACATTAACACAGCGCTTTTAAATTCGGGAACCTTTTAATAAAAGGGAAGAGAGAAAGTTTAAATTAAAAGGATCTTTCTTGTTTGAAGTAAATGACAAAAATAGGAAATAAAAAACCTTAAAGTATGAAACGATGAGCCAGAAAGTGGGGGGGCCGAGACACTGAATTCACAGTCTGAAGGAGGAGGGAAGGGTGGGGGGCACTTTGGGGGGGAAAAAAGTTTTATTACAAGGGAATATCAGAAGCATTTATCATTTTTCTCGCATTGCCAAGTACCTGATTATTCCTCATTTCCCTTTTTGTCATGTTCCTGATGAGTTTTTTACGCTGGTGCAGTTAACTGCTTGCTGGTTTACTACAAACAGCAAATCTGCTTTTGGGGGGCTAATGTTGAGGCTTTAGCAGCCATTAAAGACAGGTCATATACCCACTAAGGGGGATTTCCTACTAAGCTGGAAGTCCACAGGCTGTCTACCTCCAATGTAAAATTACAGGTCACTCACGGACTTGTATTCCACAATATCACGCATTTGTACACCCACAAAAACTGGAAAGCCAAGAGGTTCTTTTCTAGCTTAAAGGAAAGAAGATACTAAGTAAGTGGTCAAGTATAGATTATATGTTACGAACATACATAACCTATCACTTACAATCTCTCACCTTTAAGGCCACAATACACTGCTTGGTTCACTCATGTTCAGCCTATGGGCTGAGCGAGAGAAAATCAAGCAAATCCCCCATACACGCCAACAGGAATCACCAAGGCTAATTAGAATATTGTATACACTATTGTGTACAATGGCATTATCAAACAGCGACTGCAACCAATGGCACGCAGTGACTGCTCAGCTGATAAATTTCCGCTCAGGTCAGTTTTTTTTAAATCAACTTTTGTCAAGCCGGGTGGTGCATTGCACTGCCACCCACAGCTCAAATTTTGCTTGATGCAGCAGGTACAGGCTGATAATTGAGCCATCTATGGGGGCCTCTATGATACTATCACCTGGATCAATTGGTCTATCATGGACTGCTGGTGACTGATGCTGCAAGAATGTAGTGTACTGCTTGCCTGTACTGTACTGCATAGTGATGTCTGGCCAAACTCTAGAACACGATCCCACTGTATGGGGGCCAGAAAAAAAAAATTAAGTCCAATGGACTTTCAGTTTAATGTGATATTAAAGGTTTAAGCTGGACAGCTGGGGCTCCTGGCTCCTCCATCTTGACCAGTGCCACAATAGCAAGCCGCTTGCTATGGGGGCACTGGTGTGTGCTCGCGCCCTAGCGCTGTTTTATGTGACCATAAGATACAAAGAGCTGAGGCTTGGCCCTGCCCCCCTCTCTCTCCTCTTCTGCTGTGATTGACAGCAGTGGGAGCCAATGGCTCCCTCTGCTGTCTCAGCCAATGAGGAGAGAGAGATCCAGGATAGCCGAAGCCCCTGTGTACATCAATGAAATGAGAGGGGGCTCAGATGAGTAGTGGGGGGGGGGGGATGAGGGAGGATCAGCACAAGGAAGGTTTTTTTTACCTTCATGCATAGAATGTATGAAGGTAAAAAACCTAAAGCCTTTACAACCACTTTAAATCAGCCAAATACATCCCAAGTGCGTCAAAACAAAAAGGTACTGTTCATTTTCTTTAAAAGTCAGCCACAGTCTTTGTAATCACTCCTATGTCCTACCATTAAGCTGCAGAGAAGAAGTTTAGCTCTTTGTGGAAGCAGTGGCCTCTGTGCAAGTTCCAACATGCACCCTGCTGAGTCAGAGCTCTCCAATCAGCAGCGGGAATGAACTACTGACTCAGGAGAGGAAGTGTCGAACTTCTGAAGAGACACTGCTGCTTCCACACAGAAAACAAGCTCCTTTTCTGCATTTGCTGGCAGGAAAGAAGTTTTACTCAGGCAGTGGCTGCTTTCTAAAGACAAAAAATGGAAGGCTGGCCAGAGATTAATTTTATTTTTCTGTTCTGTCAGCAATGGAGGTGGATAGAGGAATCCTCTCCGAGACATTGCATTCTCACATTGGAACTCTCTGTCAGAATACACTGATCAGCAGGCTTTGGCCACTGAATGAGAAAAAATTTCCAACAACTCTGAAGTTGACCATTAGATGAGGAGAGGATGGGGAGGAAGGGGTGCCAGCCTTTGCATTCTTTTTGCTACCACTTGTCTGCGGAAAGCGATCAGAGCCAAGACCAGCTGAATCAGCCGTTTACTTCAAAGCTGTTATCGGATCAGCCATGGCAGGAGGAAAGAGGGACAGGGGTTAAACCCGATAACTAGACTTAGAAAGCACGTAGCAACATGATGTTTTATATACTTCGTGCCACAGGAGATGGAAAAGTAGAAAATAAAAAAAATGGATTTCTTTAAAGTGATATTAAAGTCAAGTTTAAAAAAACAGAAAACAAACAGCCATGTTATACTTACCTGCTCAGTGCAATGGTTTTGAACAAAGCAGCCCTGGTCCTCTTCTTCTCGGGTCCCCTGCCGACGCTCCTGGTTCCACTCTCCTGCCAAGTGCCCACACATCAAACAGCTTGATGTGGGGGCTCCCGAGCCGCTGCTCTGTGAGTCCATTCAGACAGAGTCACAGCTTGGCCCCACCTCCTCTCTCTTCTTATTGTCTTCACTTGCTGTGAATGACAGCAGTGGGAGCCAATGGCTGCCCCTGCTGTCTCAGCCAATAAGGAGGGAAGGACCCAGAGAGTAGAGACATTCGTGCACATCACTGGATCGTGATGGGGCTCAGGGGGTGAGGGCTGCTGCACACAGATGGTTTGCATGAAGGTAAAAAACCTTGAGACTTTAGAACAACTTTAAGCATTTTCAAAGTATTTATTCTTCACTCTTTTTTAGTTATATTATTGTATACTAATTGCTAATGATCTAAATTATATTATAACAACATCTCTATATTTTTCTAGCTGGTAGTTTACACTGTATTTAGTGAATTGTTAATGCTGTCACCTAATGCTCTGGGGTAATATTTGCTTATATTGTCATTTCTCTGTATACAATGCTACAACATTGCACTTGATATTTATTTCTACTGCAATAATCCCTAGAAGGGTTGAGCAAAATAAATAACACCCAAATATAAGTCAAGTCTTTAAAACCTATCTTGAGGCAAAATGTGTTGCCTGCCACCCAGCAGCACTTTTTCCCATTCACAGCCTGTTTTTTAAAAAAAACCTTTCGGAAAGCGATTGTTTATTTACCGTTGTCATGAGACTCTCCACTGGGCTTCTTCCAGAATAAAGAACCAAAGACCAGATATCCAACTCTGCAGTCTGGGCCTACTGTCAACTGTCATTTTCCTGCCTTTGGCCATGACATCCTCTCGTTGACACTGGAGTATTTAAACTCAACCTATCCAAAACCGAGCTTATATTTCCTCCCCCACATGCCACTTCCCCAGATTCCTCTGTTAAAATCAACGGTTCAACTATCAACCACATCCCCCATGCCTAGGTCCTAGGTGTAATCCTGGGCTCTGAATTAACCTTTTGGCCCCACATCCAATCGCTATCCAAAATTTGCCGCCTCAACCTCCGCAACATTGCCAAGATATGCCCCTTCCTAACCAATGACACCACAAAGCTTCTAATCCACTCCCTGGTCATCTCTCGCCTCGACTACTGCAACTCCTTCCTCACTGGCTTACCTCTAAATAGCCTATCCCCACTTCAGTCCATTATGAACGCTGCCGCCAGGCTCATCCACCTTAAAAAACGCTCGGCATCTGCTACACCCCTATGGCAATCCCTCCGTTGGCTACCACTCAACCAATGTATTAAATTCAAGATACTAACAATAACTTATAAAGCCATCCACAACCTGGCCCCCAGCTTTTTCACTAACCTGGTTTCAAAATACCAACCAAATCGTTCTCTTCACTCCTCCCAAGACCCCCTGCTCTCTAGCTCCCTTGTCCCCTAATCCCATGCTCGCCTCCAGGACTTCTCCAGAGCCTCTCCCATCCTCTGGAATGCTCTACCCCAATCTGCCCGACTTTCTCCTACTTTGTCCACCTTCAGATGATCCCTGAAAACTCATCTCTTCAGAGATGCCTATCTGGCTCCCACCTAAAAACTGTACATTTATCTTCTCCATCAGCACATCCCCCACAGTTATAACCTCTTGTATCTCTTGACCTTCCCTCTTAGATTGTAAGCTCTAACGAGCAGGGCCCTCTAATTCCTACTGTACTCAAGTTGTAAAGCGCTTGGTAAACTGTTGGCGCTATATAAATCCTGTATAATAATAATGACATCATGACTGGAGTCTTTAAAAGCCTAATAGGACCAGGTAATGGACAGCGAACAGGAAGTGTCCATGTCACCAGGCAGCAATCTGGACATCCAAAAAATAACTCACTCTGAGTACAGATCCAAGGCAGGTCATCTGACTGCAGATTTAAGTACTTGGGGCATTTAGTTTAGTCTTTTGTATAATCCACCAGGGTGAATAACCAGTGTGGACGAGTAAAATTTAGTGAGGGTAGGTCCCTGATGGGGATAAGTGTTAACGATTGCTCCGTAGGGGGCCAATTATTAATTTGATAAAAAGTTTATATTTAAACTTATGTTTATATATTAATGCACTAATTATATAAAATCCTTATTTTACAAATAAACCTATTACACAGGGTACACCAATGGCACTGCTATGACAGAGCAATACAGGCTTTGCGAAAGCACAGTAGAAGCAGTTTGCCTGCAGACTCTCTCTGGAGAAATTTGGTATAGTCCCATCTGAGTAGAGTAACCAATAAACACGTGAAAAGGTGTCCTGAGCGCCACCACGTGTCTGGAAAGTTAAAACTGATTTCAGTGTTTCCTGTCCCTTTAAATAGTGCTGGGTTCCAGCTAAGAGACAGAGACTTCCTGTCGCACACCCGGAACAATGCAGAGGTGGTCTAAAGGGCGCTCAGCAATTGATAGGCAGCTTTGTATTCTGTGAATAAATACAAAGCATCTTCTGATTGGCTGAGTTGGGGAGTGTGACATTATGAGCCCGCCCCTCCAACTCAGCCAATCATAGGAAGCTTTGTATTCATTCACAGAATACTAAGCTGCCTAATTATGGCCGAGGTCGGCTCAGAACGGCACTGCATTGTTATGCGTGCGAGATGGGATGTCTCACAGCCGGAACCCAGCAATGTGAAAAGAGACACAAGTCCATCTAGTTCAACCATAAACCATACGTAGCTGAAGCTGCACGCAGTTTATATAGTGCTTAGAGACACTGAAGCACTCAGTGAAGGAAATGGTATGTTGTTGGCCAGCTTGGTCTGATTATATACAGTATCTCCCAAAAGTGAGTACACCTCACATTTTTGTAAATATTTTATTCTATCTTTTCATGTGACTACACTGAAGACACTTTGCTACAATGTAAAGTAGTGAGTGCACAGCTTGTATAACAGTGTAAATTTGCTGTCCTCTCAAAATAACTCAACACACAGCCATTAATGTCTAAACCGCTGGCAACAATTTACAAAACATTTAGAAAAATGTGAGGGATGTACTCACTTTTGTGGATACTGTACCTAGATGGATGCAGCATCGGTCCAAAGCTGCATCTCTAACACTGAGAACCGAGTGATCAAACACCGCTGCTCACTTGGTTCTCACAGCTCCCTGAGCAGAGAGCTGGTGACTGTCATTCATCGCTCTCCGCTCTGCACTACCTCCCCCCCCTCGCCCACTGGAGCGATGGGCTGTGGAAGGGGCGGGAGCAGCTGGCTCAGGCTCTCAGTGGCTCGCTGAGAGGCTAAGCCTGGTGCTGGTCCAGACGTGGGTGGATCCCAACCATATGGTCACAATCCTTCAGAGACTGGGCCGTATTCCAACATGATAACGACCCCAAACACACCATCTTTCCTGAAACTGGACTGGCTCTGCATTGTCAGCAGATAGCAAACTTCAGCTTGCTGTCTGCTGAAAAAGGTCACCGGGGTGCAGAATGATCGGCACACCTGTGATCCACAGGGGGAAGTACAGCCAAACGAGCTTTGGTTGTACTTCTCCTTTAATGGTGTGAAACACCCACTATACTCTTGGCAGCAGATGTTCATTTAATTTATGCCCATGAATTAGGTTGAGGAAGAGAGTATTTTGTATTAGTAGTAAGAAAGAAGTAGTTGTAAGGAAAGAAATAATGTGATTTCATAATTTTGATGAGCCCTTCTGATTTATGTGAGGAGCGAGAATTTGTGATAAGTCCACGTTGTAAGAACCATTCCTATTGTCCTTAGCGACCAAATTCTCCCTTCATATTTGCTGTGTAGTATAGAAGAATAAAGGGACAATCTGATTAATAGTAAGAGCACCAAGAACAGTTCCTCTTTCAGATACATTCAAACTTGAGGCCTAGTATCACATCCCTAACAAGGAATGCTAGTCATATTTTGCCCTATGACAAGCTGGAAAGTTCAGGTTCCATCAGAGACTTCAACCTGGTATAATTTTAAGATGGATCAATAATAAAAAGGATGAATCAAGCATAACTGTGCCTTCAAGTTTCAATGTCACCTTGAAACCTATCATTTAAAAACATACATGGACATGCTGTTACTAGCCGAATTCTGTAAAAGGAGGTATGCTCCCCATATATAGCCCCAATAGAGAGGCCCCTAATTCTTTCCTGAGCTCACTGCTGTAGAATTAACAGGAGAGAAGGTTACCGTTCCTTTAAAGGTTCCTGATCTAGATGAATAAAAACACATACAGCCGTTTTCTGGGCTCTCTGCAGACTGTATTGTTCCTCTGTGACAATGCTCACAAATAGCGTCTCTCACAGGAGACATCTTCAAACCCTCCCCCCTCCCTTGAACGTATGGCTGTCTTTTTTTGGCTGCACGAATCCTTGTTATTATTTCTTGCGCCTCTGAAGACATCTCTCTTCTCGCTTTCCCTCTGTTCCGTTTCCCCCGTCACAAGATTGTCACTCGGAGGAATCTTTCTCTTTCTAGTGCCTTTCTCTTGGAAGAAGCTTAAAGCCTCGTCCCCGACAGTCACTTCAATGGGGTTACGGCCACGTTCCTACCTCTGCTGTCTGCATCACCTGAATTCCCGAATAAATCTTTGCTCCGGAACCAGACTATCTTTGCAAATTACAACTGAATGTCGCTATCTTCTACTAACAACCTCAATGCCAGATATTTAAAGGGAACAATAGCGGAAGAGGGCAAATTATTCATACATACAATATGTAAAGATATAATCATCTCCGTAACATCTGTCATTCTCTGCCTTGAATAGAATCAACGACAGATATTTCCCCTGAATGTTAGTTGTACTGCTATATATTCTGTATTAACGGCTACCTATAATCAGGGCTGGACCTGGACTGCCGCCTTCATCTTTAAAGTGCAGCAGTACCATCTGAATGAATTGCAAAGTTTACTCAATCCAATCATGACTGGTCTTTGAGTATGTATCAGCAAGGGCTTATTTATGGGAACAACTTTCCTTTTAGTACATTCTTAGCAAAACCAGGAGCAGGTTTTGCAGACAATGGCCGGTATCATAACAGTTTAACCACTTGCTGACCGCCCTATAGCACTTTTACTGCTACAGGGTGGCAGCTATGCGCAGGATCACGTATATAGAAGTAATTCTGCATTTCCCCCTCTAGGGGTCGCATGGGCCACTTTTGCAGGTGCAGGGCACTTTATATCAGGCACCTGCCGATTGTCAGTAAAACACTATGTAAACGGGGCATATCTCAGTTCTGACAGGGGGGAAGGGATGTACTCTGTCTCTCTGCAAAGCAGGGACTAGAATCGGTATCTTCCCCTAGTGAAAGCAGCACGCTGTGTACACAAAAACACTGGCTAGGCACACTGTTATCTCAACCAGGGTTCAGTGGAACCCTAGGGTTCCTCCAGAGGTTGCAAGGGGTTACTTGAGCAATGGTCAGTTTCTAACTCTCAGATAAATTCTCAATGATATCATTGATCTTTTTAGCTATCTGTAAGGCTAATTCTTCCCAATGACCACAAGTGTAAGGAGCATTCTTCCCATTGACCATCACACTAATGTATCATGAGTTGTAGATTTTTAATTTTTAGCAGGGGTTCCCCGAGCCCGGAGAATTATTTCAAGGGTTCCTCGGTGTTGAAAAGGTTGAGAAGGGTTGCCCTAGATATTGAACCCCTTCCCAGACAGTGTCATTAGTACAGTGACAGTGCATACTTTTAGAAATGATCACTGTATAACTGTCACTGGTTCACGCAAAGTGTCAAAGGTGTCAGTGTCCAATTGTCCACTGCAATACCGCAGTCCTGCTATAAGTCACTTATTGCCACCATTACTAGTATAAAAATAAATAAAAATTCCATAAATCTATCCCATAGTTTGCAGAGGCGATAACATTTGCGTTTTTTTTTTTTAACCAAAAACATGTAGCGAATACATATTGGCCTAAATTTATAAAAAAAATTGATTTTTTACAATTTTATACTGGATGTGTTTTATAGCAGAAAGTAGAGCTGTAGGATTAACCGTTAAAAAAATCACGATCTCGATTCAACCCCCCCTCACGATCTTAATCCAGCATTTCCAAGATTCACTGCAGTGCCGTTCTCCGCTACAGCTGACAAAAAAAGAAAAGGCAGCCTGCCAAGTTTAACACAACATGGCTGAGATAAAAAGAAACAATGTATCTTTTGGTTCTTTTAGATCAATAGTGATGAACTTAGGTCTGTAAATGAGGGCAGTTTAACCACTTAAAGACTAAGCCTTTTACTGAAAATTGTTGTTAAAAATTAAAATTTTTATTATTTGCTAGAAAATTACTTAGAACCTCCAAACATTATAAATATTTTAGTAGAGACCCTAAAGAATAAAATGGTGGTCAATACAATATTTTATGTCACACTGTATTTGGACAGCGGTCTTTCAAAAGCAATTTTTTGAGAAAAAATACACTCCAATGAATTAAAAAAAAAAACTAAACAGTAAAGTTAGCCCAATTTTCCTTGTACAATCTGAAAGATGATGTTATGCCGAGAATCGTGATCTTTATTCTAAGCAAAAAAATTGTGAATCTCATTTTATCCAGGATCGTACAGCTCTAGCAGAAAGTAAAAATATTGTTTTTCAAAATTGTAGGTCTTTTTTGGTGTATAGCACAAAAAATAGAAAATGCACCAGTAATCAAATACTACCAAAAGAAAACTATTTGCGGGGGGAAAAAATGACAAATTTTATTTGGGTACAGTGTCGCACAACCGGGCAATTGTCAGTTAAAGTAACGAAGTGCTGTATCGCAAAAAATGGCCCAGTTATGAAGTAGGGTAAATCTTCTGGAGGTCAAGTGGTTAAAACACTTTAGAAGAGTGTCTTTCAAAGTGTGAAATGTGCACAGAACCTGGCTGTAGAGAAGATTTATGCAGAAGATGTCATTGCAGGGGCTGGTAATATAAGAGGATTGTTCATTTAACCATCAGACAGGATGCACTGGCCAATAATGGCCCTTGACCAGTTTAGAGATGATGGTGGGCTTGCATCCCAATAGAAATGGCCAGCATGGTTTAAGGAGAAATGAAAAGCCTAACTTTCCTGTTTAGGAACTTAACAGGAAGTATTAAAAAATATCAGAATAAAAGCCTCTTTTTATACAGTTGCCACACAAACAAGGTTATAAATCTTCACTGCTGAAAAAAAAATATATACTTCAATGTACATCAATTGTGGCATAGGGGGGATTGCTGTGATGGGGATACATGAGGAACCTAATGTGAGGCAGCATGAAGAGTACGGTTTGGTAGAGGATGAGAGTGCCGCTGGTAAATGTGCTCATTTTTAACAGAAAAGAGTAGAACGAGGACTTTTTAAAGGTTGTGATGCTGGTAAGTTACCAAAGTTTGGGAAACATTGACCTAGGCTAACAAAAGCCGATCAGCCCATTGAAAGTGGCTTTTTTTTTTTCCAATGTAGATAAATCATAATTTTCTCACCTACGGTTTTTTTTTTTCGGTGAAAGTTACCCGACTAGCCGAAAACAATCGGATCCAGTTACAAAGGGTTTGAAACCATTGAATGGTCGTAGTGTTGGAAATTTTTCAGGAGCAAGATGAGAAAAGACAATTTTTACTCGTGTAAATGGTCGCCGTGAGAGTAGGAGATGGTTTGGCATGAGAAGTACGACGGAGTGTAATCCAAGGAGTACATAGGGGTAGTGTCGTTAGGGGGGATACGGTGTTAACTACATGTAACTTCATATATAAAAAAAAAGTCGTCACTTCTAAATATTGGAACAAACACACCGTTGACATATTTTTCTCCGAAAATAAGACTATAAAAA